>OX579658.1:5849091-6240592 GCA_951230895.1 Carpatolechia fugitivella
AATGTTACGCATGTTACATTTTTTTAAATGTGCTATGTGGCTATTGTGGGGGCGGCCTTATTTAAGCAGAATTTGACTAAAAGTTATACAAAGCTGAATATCTCATTTTTATAGGGTGCGATTTTTTCGGGTCCATATAATGAAATGTTACGCATGTTACACTCTTTTAAATGTGCTATGTGGCTATTGTGGGGGCGGCCTTATTTACGCGGAAATTGTCAAAAAGTTTTATAAACCTTAATATCTCATTTTTATAGGGTGCGATTTTTTCGGTCCCATATAATGAAATGTTATGCATGTGACATTCTTCCAAATGTGTTATGCCGCTATTGTAGCGGCAGCCTTGTTTACGTGGAATTTGACAAAAAGTTTTAAAAACCAGAATATCACATTTTCATAGGGTGCGATTTTTTTGGTCCTATATAATGAAATGTTACGCATGTTACACCTTTCCAAATGTGCTATGTGGCTATTGTGGGGGCTGCCTTATTTAAGCGGAATTTGACTAAAAGTTATACAAAGCTGAATATCTCATTTTTATAGGATGCGATTTTTTCGGTCTCATATAATGAAATGTTACGCATGTTACACTCTTTTAAATGTGCTATGTGGCTATTGTGGGGGCGGCCTTATTTACGCGGAATTTGACTAAAAGTTATACAAAGCTGAATATCTCATTTTATAGGGTGCGATTTTTTCGGTCCTATTTAATGAAATGTTACGCATATTACATTCTTTCAAATGTGCTATGTGGCTATTGTGGGGGCGGCCTTATTTACGCGGAAATTGTCAAAAAGTTTTATAAACCTGAATATCTCATTTTTATAGGGTGCGGTTTTTTCGGTCCCATATAATGAAATGTTACGCATATTAATGTGCTATGTGGCTATTGTGGGGGCGGCCTTGCTTACGTGGAAATTGTCAATAAGTTTTAAAAACTTGAATATCTCATTTTCATAGGGTGGGATTTTTTTGGTCCCATATAATGAAATGTTACGCATATAACAATCTTTCAAATGTGCTATGTGGCTATTGTGGGGACGGCCTTATTTACTCAGAAATTGTCAAAAATGATTTTTATATTGACTATCTCATTTTTATAGGGTGAAATATCCATGTTAATTGATTAAAAGGAAAAATTCACGTAACTTCGCTTTTTATTTAATTACATTTTCTTCAAAAATTTTAAAATAGAGTATTTTTTTATTTTTATTTGGGCTATATGACACTAACAACAGTTTAGATTTCAAATACAGTTAACACACATTATAATTAGGATGCGTTAAGTCATTTGGCAGTAGAGTTAATTTTGGACCGAGGCCCTTTGATTTCTGCCCACTCTCCTTTCATCAAAATTAACTGAACAGATTGGACATGAAAACAGTCAGACTTTCATTTATATTTACACAATATAGAGTAGTTGAGATTTTGAAATTAATAATAAATTACAATTTTTCAGCATTGGACGTCGCATAACATTTATACTAACGGGGTTTTGTGGGGGAATAATGGGTATGATACGGTCTTTTGCACCTTCATACGTTTTTTATGTTATTTTCGAGTACCTTGAGGCCGCAGTGGGCGCTGGCCTTTACAGCACAGCTTTTATTATAGGTAGTCACAGTTTCATCAATAAATTTTATCAATAAAATGTACCATGTATTTACAGCTACATGTAAGATATTTTTTTGTTTCAGTTGTGGAAATGGTAGGAAAACACAAAAGAGTATTATGTGGTAGTATAATAGGATGCACCTATTCTTTGGGCCTAATCGTTCTAGCTTCAGTTGCGTGGGCGGTACCTTACTGGCGTACGTTGACTCGTATTATATATACACCCGGTTTATGCATGATCTTGTACTTCTTTTGCCTAACAGAGAGCATAAGATGGTTGATTAGTCGAGAAAAAACCGAAGAAGCCATCAAAGTTTTGAAAAAAGTTGCAAAAATTAATGGCAAGACATTAACTTTGGAAACAATTCGACATATCACAGAAACAGCATTGATAAATGAAGATACCGCTAACGGAAAATCATCTGTCTGGCGACAGGTATGCGGTTCAGGGATTTTGATACGTCGTATAATTGTCTGCGCTTTTTGCTGGATAACGACAACTTTTGTGTACTATGGACTGTCAATCAACTCTGTATCACTAATGGGGAACAAGTATATCAACTATATGCTGACAGCTGTTGTAGAGATTCCAGGATATACTATTAGCAATTTCGTTTTGGATCGTTTCGGACGCAAGATATCTATTATGGGGGCATATATTATTTGTGGCAGTTCATGTCTTTTAGTGATTGTTGTACCAAAAAGTAAGTTTCACTTGATACTGATTGTGGCATATAATTCGATACTTGAAAATTCAATTGTCGTAAAGGACAAAACGCTACTTTACAGGAGGCAAAAACTAAAAAAAAAAAAATTTTCCTCGATAACTTTTTCATTTTAAAAGCTTTTCTAGTCTTTTAAAAACTGTTTTACGCAGAAATTGGAGTTCTTCTAGAAAATTTTGTTCAAATTAAGCAAAATGCTTTGGTTTCAAAGATAGCATGTCCTTTACGCCCTATTTTTTTTTTGTTGATGTTCTTTATACCCATTAAATTACTGTAAATTTTAATCAACTAAAAAAAAAATTAGCTGTAAAGCCTCAAATAAATTGTCAAAAGGCCAAAATAAACATGATAAAATTATAGCATACGGTTTTATAGAATAAAATTCATAACTTTATTTTTAAAGCATTTTTTAAATTATATTTTAAAATAACAGCTATTTATTGAAAAAATAAAACTTATTAACTAATAATTTGGTCTACTATCATTATTTAGGATGTTGTTGCGATAACGATCAGCCGAAAAACAGCCGTTCTATATTGAAACTATCGACACTTGACAATACTATAAATAGTTTTGATAGAATAAACATAATACTTGTATTTAATAAATTCTTTTACTAGCTGTTCGCCCGCGACTACGCTTGCGTTATGTTAGATTTTCCCGTGGAATTCTTTTCCCGTAAAAGTATTATATGTGTTAATCCAGGGTACAAACAATCTCCATTCCGAATTTTATCCAAATCCGTACAGAAGTTAAGGCGTGAAAGAGGAACAAACATCTAAACGTCCAAACATCGAAATATTTTTTCACATTAGTATATATAATATACAAATAGTTTATTAAAATATATAGTATATTATTATTTATATATTATTGACAGTTTCTTATCTGTATTACAACATTACTATTATGTATTCTATTTTTATTTATATGTAGTTTATTTTGTGTAACGACTTTCCTGCACTCTAAAGGTGCCTTGAAGAAACCGCTAGGCTAGCAATAAGATTAAATCTGTACTAATTATAGTTATCTGTTTTTCTACTAAGTATATTAAATGTGCAATAAAGTATATTATTTTCTATTAAGTGCTTCTGAAAGTATATAATATTACTTATAAAAATAAAAGTATGTCGATTAGATTTATCATTGATCTAGCACAGAATATAAAGCTTATTTAACAAGTCTTAGGATCAAAAGCAGAAATTAATGTAATAAAAATATCAAAATTACTTCCTTTGACATTGGCGTAAAGCACATATTTTTAGCATCAATAAAAAAAACAGTATAGTACAATGGTGTAAAGAACAAAATAATTTTCAAAATATATTTTTTCAGTGTAATTTAGTATGTAAGCCTTCTATTTCTAGAAATACACTTTTATCTGTATGTTACACCCAATTTTTTATGAAAATTAGAAAAATAGCCGTAAAAATTGTGGGCGTAAGGGACCTTTTTATTGAGATATCGTGATTTTAAAAATACAGATCGATTACGCTTAAAAAGCTGATTACGGTGATATATATAATTCAATATCGTTAGTTTGTCCTTTATGACATTTGAATTTTTAAGTATCGATTATTATACTATGGGATAATCAAAAACACTGATGAAAAGTAACAAATATCTTTTAAAGATGTATTTTCTTACAGAATTTGACCTCTATGTCACATTGGTAGCTAAGCTCTTCATCAGTCTGGCTTTCATATCCATCTACCTTTTCACATCGGAATTGTTTCCAACGTCTGCGCGTCACACGCTATTGTCCGCATGTTCCGTGATTGGACGTACTGGATCTATAATGGCCCCAATGTCTCCCTTGTTGGTTGGTTAGTTCTCATTTCTAAAGAGGCCGAGGGTCTCCTCAGGCCTCAAATTGGATGACAGCAAGCAAAGAAGTAATAAGCCGAGTGACTAGAGGCGCATTCTGCATAAGATAGTTTTAGGGCTCGATTGTTTGCATCCGTCAATGGCGGTCGGACTTCCGTTTTAATTTTCGTTTTTTAGTTTATTTGAGTGTTTAGTGTATACTCGTAATTTTTGCAATCCAGTATAGACTCGAAACAATAAACACAGTTGATACGCTTACATTTTGGTGGTGCTGAGTCCTTCACTGTACATAATACTACAAGTGAAATGCCAAAAATTAAAATTAAATTATAGTTTTAGGTTATATTATTAGGTTTTTTAGGTTATACCTCGGATAGTTTCTAGGAGGGATATACGCAGATTATGACGGCTATTTAGATTAAAATTTACTAAAAAGATAAGAAAGTTAGCACTTTGAATCTGTTACACTTGAACGCCTCTGTTATCGCGCCGCTGCCATCCGGTTTGAAGCTAAAGCAACGAACAACAATAGTCAAGAAGAGTAACCGCCTAGCAAAACCCGCTAAAACATAGTACTCGCACAAATAATTTTGTCAGACGACGACGACATTACAAACAGGCAGATAATGTCGCTGCTGTACATTGAAGCTTACTTTCGGCGTTCTTACAAACCGAGTCATATAAAACATCATTGTTCCACGTATTCGAATGTGGTATAGTATAGTTTTTTTTCACGGCTTTTTTTGGTATTCATATTTTGGTGGGGTCAAGTTTGAAGCGTAGTTACGTTTCTGGACTATAGATATAGTAATCGCATCGTAAGAATGCTGTCCTGACAGCAGGCAGTAAATGTGAAAACCAAATGGGTGCAAAAGAGACAGAAAAAAAAAATTACGTGTATGACAGCTGTCAGGACGGCATACTTACTATGCGATTACTGTAGTTCGTTGGCTGGAGGGTGGTTGCGCACTTATCCGTATCCGATACTTATTCGATTCTTGTTCGATCCGTGAAAAACCGGACGGTTAATTAACGTCCTAGCGTTTACGCACTGAGCCATATTTGATCCGTATACGAGAATGCCGTAGTGATGTTCCGAGTCGAGCTGACTCGAGTACTGACTTGAATACCTTGTAAGTACTCATATTCAAGAACTCAGAATATAGTAGTTGAATAGCCAGATACAGTCAACCGCAAGTCAGTGAAAACAGTCGGTTACGAATCTGGACCATAATGCTATAGAAATAAGGAGCGTTCAAGGTTAACCACTGATGTGCAGTTGACTGTACTCGAAAATTTCATGTACTTATAGAATTGGAATATTAGTTGTGAAGACAATTCGCAATCTTGTTTAATTGTATTTTAAACTTATATATATAGATCTCGCAATAATGTCGCTCTCACTACTCGTATAACCCATGCAGATAAAGAATAGATCTGAAAATGGCGTCCGCTCGCATGCTAACTCGCTCACAATCTATCGCTGTCTATACTCACACAGTGAAGTACGCGCTGCAAAAAAATAAATATGACAAAATCAGAGTCAACGTCAAAATAATTTATTTCCATAGGATGTTATTACATCACTTAGATCCGTCATTACATTTTTTTGGGTGAGTTCACTAACATACATGGGTGACATAAACCAGTGTTCGCAAACAATGATAATTGTCATTGATGTTGATGACATTCTTTCGGAAATCGTACATAATAGTGTAAAATAAATAATTTTAAACTTATCCCATGGTGTTTTTCTTATATTTATCCTTGCTCCATATTTATTTCATTAATATTTTTTGGCATTATTATTAGTATCATTAATTAATAATAATAAACCCGTCCCGTCCCGTTTTAAATCATTATAATAAAAAAGAATAATTAATAACAAAAAAAGTCAGTAGGAAAAATAAAAATCGATTTTTGGGAACTTGTTTTGCCAACCGTACCATAAGTACCCGCCGCCATTTTCAGATTTATTCTTTATCTGCACGGCTTATATGGTTCGTTTCACGTGAAAAGAACCCTGGAGTATGGATTTGTTTTTTTTTGTAACGACCACCAAAAAATAGCCGACTTGGCACATTACTAGTAGGAGTAGTGCGAGCTTTCCCCTCCCCCCATACCTCTCTCTTCATCCATAAAAAACCAAACAAATACAAAGAGGAGCTACCCTAAGACGTTTTCTATATGATAGCGGGGGTCACCATTTGGAGGGGGTGCGGGGAGATGAAGTTCTGCTAACCATCTAGCGGTCAATAGCAAAACTAGCTTTGCAGCTAGACACTAATGAACCGTATTTAATTTTGCTATTACACACAAGATGGTTCTCTTCGTTAGTTCATTACGCTGTATAATGTTGCCAGGCAAGTGAAAAAACAAAAAAATCGGACCATTTTTAAAAATTTATCTCTCTCTTCTTTTTGTATTATGTAGTTTTATTGTAGGATTACCTTATTTGAGCAATTGTGATATACAGGATGGCCCATTTAGATGGGTCAATATGGGTAACTCTAAAACTATAAGACATAAAAAGATCTGTTCAATTTTGACACGGGATTTCACGTAAATCCTTTATCATCATCACTTACTACCAAGTATAAGGAAACATCCTTGCCCAAAATGTGATATTTTGATGTCATGTATTCAATTATAAATATTGAGTAAGTTCATCAATATTATCTGCATTATTTAATTTTATGCTACAAAAATAAATATTTTATACAAATATATTCTTTAGATTCCATATCTGGCCACCCAGCTTACTATACAAAATACATGAATGAATGAGCAGGAATGAAACAGGTCATATAACCTTCTACATTCAAGAAGTTATTCTACTTGACGATAGATGGTGTTGCTATCGCCGAACATTCTCGAAGGAATAAATTACGAGCATTAAAAATTGCATTAAAAAAATACATACGAGTGGAATCATGTCTTTTTTTCGTTAGAAATAGTTGTATTACTTGTACTGTTGCACGATACAACACAGCACATAATTTTTGCGTCACTAATTTCAATTAAAATGGTTGTAATCAAACCAAGTCATATTCGTGTCGTATCCATAAAATTCTATGTAACACTGACAGAAGCGACGATTGGTGGTTAATAGCTAGTAGTAAGAGTACTTAGACAGCTTTGCTCCGGGTCTAAGTTGCTTGTGGCACCCCCTCTTTGTATTTGTCTCCGTGAACCGATCATACGGATCGTGTAGTGCGCAAGCGTACGTACAATTTGTATGGCGGTGATCCGTCAAACAACGGCCCGAAGTGAGAATTCACGGATGAACACGAATCGGAAACGTGTGAGTGTGCAAACGTTCATACAATTACTAGGATGGCCAAACTAAATCAGAAACGAACACGAATCGAATAAGTACCAAACACGTGTAGTGCGCAAACACCCTAATCTAGCAGTTTTTTTTAGCGATTAGTACTTATATTAAGTATTTTTAGAACCTTTGACAACGGTCAAACGAGTATCATGTGATGCAGTGAGTGCATCGTTGGCATGTCATACTTCATCTCGCTAAGGTTCTTTTTCAATACCTACATAATTAACTTTATTTTGATCTTATTTAAATTTACTTTGAAGAAGTTTCTACTAATATACTTGAATTTTCAAATTATTGTAAAATTTATTTTTTTAAGTATCATGATTTCGAGGGTATTTGACTGTTCCTAAATTTACCATATTTACCCGACTGCTTTAGAAGGAGGGTTATGATTTTCGAGTGTATGTATTTATGTATGTATGTATGTATGTATGTATATTTCTTTGGAACGCTCTACAGCCTAAACGGCTTGATGGATTTTAGCTAAAGAGGTATCGTTAGATTCGTCTTACTGGTGAGAGTGACACTGGGTACATCAAATTTATAAAAAAAACTAAGATGGCATATTTTTGGCGCCAAAAGTTTAAAATTTTTCATGCAGTCGGGTTTTTTGTTTTTTTAATAATAGTGGTTATTTATGAATTAATTTAAAAATATAGATTAGTAGCAGACGAATCGCGAAGAAAAAAGCACAATCGGTTGAAAAAAAAATTTACATTTCAATATGTCTGTCTTTAAAAACATTTTTTTGTATGGAGATTATATGGTGTTACTAGCAAGTGACGTCACATGCTAGTAAGTGCCTCTCTGTCTAATCTTGAATTTTAAACCTTTATGACTCGGAGATTCTTTTAGTATTTGAAACATTGATGTAAATCAATGGTTTGATAGTAGAAACTAACAAGTTTGGATTTATAAAATAAAAAAGTAGTCAGGTAGGTGCCCTATTGTATCCTTTTTTTTACAGGTTAAAATCTATTATTGGCTACCTTATGCACTGTTTGGTTTTGTCACTTACGGAGCAGCCATCTTGATGACTTTAACACCTGAAACATTAAGAAGACCGTTGCCTGAAACTATTACTCAAGCAGAGCAATTACATTCAACGCCAGAGTTGCCTGCGTCGAATACGACCCTTGCTGGTGCTTCAACACCATCTGGCACTTCTTCAAACCAGCCTGAAACTTCTTCAAACCAGCCTGAAACTTCTTCAAACCAGCCTGAAACTTCAGCTGCTAAAGAAAATGACAGCAAAAAGTAAATCAAAACGACGCATACTAATACTGAAACGCGATATTTCAAAAAGGATATTGGTTGAAACTACGTAAATAAAATAAATACGGGTCATCATCACCTTCATCATCGTGTGGGTAACAGTAACAAACTTAAACATAATTTAAAGTAAAGAAATATTTTTGTAATGGTAATCTTGCATAATCAGCCGGTTTGTGAGGTCGGTTGGTGTAAGGCAAACCGGCTGATTATGCAAGATTCATCATCATCAACGGCCCGTTACAGTCCACTGCTGGACTATGAGCCTCCTCCTATGCAAGATTACCATCACAAAAATATTTCTTTACTTTAAATTATGTTTAAGTTTGTTATTGTTCTTTTATATCTTCATCTATTATAGTGAATGTGTAACAATATTATATTTAAAAATTGTTTTATGAACACAAATTTATAATTAAACTTTATTAAATTTATTTTGGTCACTAAAAGTACTTAATAATAATCTAAAAAATATTTTTCTAATTATCTATTAATTGTCTAACAGTCTTTTTATTATCTAATAATTGTCATATAGCATTTTTGGTAAACAAATAAAAGATTCAATTTTGATGACATTTTCTGTTTTTCTACTTCATCGTAAATTCTAATTGCATCAGTATATTCACGGTTGTTGTTTTTGAGAATAACAGATTTTAATGTTGATGAAATAGAGAGTTTAAAAAAGTCTAAAAGAGAATTTTCCAAAAACAGAACAAAATAAAGACAAGAAGCGGAGTACGATTGGTTACATAAAATAAACTTACTTACTCTCATAGAAAATATAAAATATAAGTTTAATTAAAAATCATTTTTAAACAAGCTTTTGAAGCCGTGGAGTGGAGTATCCTTGTTAAGACAAATCCAACGAGCCCAAACACGACTAGGTTGTTTGTCTTATGGGGGACGCCTGCGACGGAGCGCAGACGGGTGACCTGCTCTGTGTGTAGAACTATTTCACCCCACACGACTAGGTTGTGGTGTGTATTTAAGGAGTTCCTATGGACACCTTTCGGCTCCATCATGAGACCCTGGACATCACGTATGACTAAAGATATTGTTAAGACAAATCCAACGAGCCCAAACACGACTAGGTTGTGGTGTGTATTTAAGGAGTTCCTATGACCTTCCGTCTCCATCATCAAACCAGCTCCATGGTACCATAATATTGCATTGTCATCGCGGTTACATAAGTGTACCAAATTTCAGCAAATTCCAATGGCAGCAAGTGCTTCAAATTTGAGTTGCAAGATTTCGCCCGAACATACAAACAAACCCATACCCAGCCACATACAGTGCAAGCTAATAAAAAGCTTGTAAAAATATTCTATGTGTCTAGGGGTAAGAGCCTTCCGCTCCCCCAAAAGTCCGGTTACGCTTGATACGTCGATTTTGCGACACAAGCATTAGGTCCTTGTCAAAAAAAAAAAAAAAAAAAAAAAAAAAGTAAAAATATTCCATGTTACACAAAACATAATTATAATTCTTGTTTATTTCATTTTTAAATAAAGTGAAATGATCATTGTATACTTTTGGTTATTTCATCGAACCAAATAGCTTTAGTGTCTCGTGAAAGTTCTAATTTCATTATTTTTTATGTAGCCGTATTCGTGTCCCACTGCTGGGCAAATGCCTCCCCTCGCTTTCGCCGACTGTCCCGATCTTGAGCCTCCAGATGCCAAGCCTTGTAGAAACTGTCAATGTCGTCTCGCCATCGTCTCCGAGGTCGGCCTCGACGGCGACGACCATCCTCCGGCACCCATTCTAGCCCACCTATCCGGGTGCATGCGGCAGGCAGACATGTCCTGCCCAATCCCACTTCAGCTTTGCGGACTTTTTTCCAACATCATGGATGCCAGTTTTGGAGCGTAGTTCTGTATTTCGAAAACGGTCTCTTCATTTTACTCCCGGAATGCTACGCTCTATGGCACGTTGGCAAACCTTGAGTCTGGATTTTAATTTCAAATATATAGTTTTTTTATTGGAATTTTTTTTAATAAAATTTTATTATGAGCGTATTGGCTTGGCATCTAAACATAATAATAAATTTGTAATTGGTTGATGTCTGCACGTGAAAGTTATTTGAAAAATAATAATATGAGGGATAAGAGCAATGGGATAAAAGGAGCCAAAACAATTATTTTTAGAATTTTTGTCTGTCCGTATGTTTGTTTGCAATTGGGGTCTCTGGGGTTTGCACAGTGGGATTACCGGAAGCCTATTTTTTTTTTAAAGTTGCATTTTTCGTCATAATGCGTTGCACACATTTGATACGACCAAAATCGAGTTTCATACGCATAGGATTTCGTGTAAATTAAGTTCTCATTTTAGATTTAATTTGTATTTGTAGTAGTCTAGTAGAATAAAACACTATAAAATAATAAACGCTTAGTTTAATAAATTAATTTCTCAAAAATACCAACATAAAAAAAAAAGTATTTTAAAAATTCACAACTCAAGACTGAACTTACAACTTAGAACTGACGAGCTAAATTCATATACTAATTAACTAATGGCAAAACATTCCGCGCTACCCACTGGTCCTCGTAGGATCTCGTTTGGAAAATATGTGTATATATATATTAAAATATATTATGTATACGAAATCGTGAAGCTTACTCGTGACTTAGTTACACTACACATTTTTCTGAATATTTTCTTTTGTCCATATTTTCCAAACCGTATCCTACGGGAACCAGTGGGTAGTGTGGAAACTTTTGCTATTGACCAATGAGTTTCAGCTCGTCAGTTCTAATCAGTCTTGAGTTGTAATTTTTTTTTCAAACTAAATTTTCATAAAGTTCTAATTTTCCGAGAAATTTATTAATTAAACTAAGCAAAATACATTATTTTAAATTTTTTTCAATATATTGGACCACATTAGATACAAATTAAGCCTAAAATCAAAACTTTATTTTCGCGATATCTTTTGCGTATTGAAACTCGATTTTCGAACCAGTCTGCGTCGCGTCGCCTAGAAGCCAAGTTATCTTCATTTTTTTGCCAAACAAAACTTTTCTCGAAGGTAAAACTTTAATCACGCAAACGAAGTTAGTTAAGCGCTAGTTTTCAAATAAATATCTTTTTCATTTACATTAATTTATGCGTTAAACTGATAATATCAATAGAATTATCGTGAGTTATAAACATATAATACACTACAATAATACACTATAATTTATTATAGAAATAGGTGGTATTTAATTGTGATTTAATCAAAAATTTTATTTGGAAATTAGAGCTGTGGTCTGTGGTACAACATATCCCAATATATCGTATAGAGATAGCGAAGTCATCTAATGAGCAAATCATGAGAAATGAAACAAAGAGGAACGCTCCCATGCCGCAACATTACAACTCATGATAATAAAAACGAATGATCGACGTGACTAGAAAAAGAAGAAGCTCTTCCCAAATGTTAGAATAGAATTGAAATGCCTGGTCAAGGTCACACAAATAAAGAAAATAACATAACCTTCTTAATATTTACTTCAGTACTACATTCGAGAAGAAGTTAATATCCTTTTCCCTAGCTAATTCTTCGTCACTTGTTCAAGATTGGTTGATTTACAAAAATGCTGAACTCCCAAACGATGTGTTAAATTATTTCCACATCTAAACCTTTAATAATACACTTTATATCTACCGGGTTATTACCACGATTTTAGTTTAATATAAGCATTTTAATGAGCTCACCGATATACCGATAGATTCCCATTAAGTCTATCTGTTCCTTGTTTTGTTGATTTCTACAATTGTCACTTTAAATAAAATAGCTATTATTTGTTTTATCAACATTTTTTTTTTATTCTAATTAATATGTACCAAAATATGCAACTTGTTATAGTTTATTTAAGTATAATTACCTTCTCTACCACTGCACCAGAGTTTGCAAAGCCTTCTAAATACTTCCAAATTACGTTTCTCACGACACTTCCCTTCACCGTTAACCTAGCAATAAACTAAATTGAAACGACATTAAATTTAACAGGCCCATTATGTTGCATAATAAAATCCTTAATTCGGTATTCTGATCACACAACTACAATTAAATAAAATGATGATGCATTCACGGTGCATAGCGATTGGCTGTGTGAAATGCTTTGATTTTATCTACTTGTTCGCAGTGACTACTAATTTCATATCACAGCAATACGACCTTTATCAAACCTCCATGGAGAAACCTGTGGGTAAAAATGGAAAACATCAGACATTTCATTTAAACTTCTCTAAATTAAAATAATGTAAGGACGTGGCTTCCACAAGGTGAACCACGGAGACAAATTGTATTTGAAATTTGACAAATTGTATTTGTGAGGTGGACAGATGACCTGGTGAAAGTTGTTGGGCGCGCCGCCGGGGATGCAAGTAGCGCAGGACCGTTCACGGTGGAAACCTATGGGGAGGCCTATGTGCAGCAGTGGACGTCTTCTGGCTGAGATGATGATGATGATGATGATGAAGGACGTGGCCACTGTTTTTATGTACTTCAATGTATACAACTTGATGCCTACTACGATGCTCCTAAAAGAGGGTTTGGTTCGGGGATTGCCAAAACTAACTAGTCAATTATAGTCTTCTTATTCTACACTATCCTTTGGAACTTATCAATCAAATACTATATCTACTAGTCAAAATCGTTTATCAAGCTTTAAGTATCTACGCTAAAAAAATCCGAGTAATATTTTCCACACCTCGGTTCAGTCCGGATTAGCTGATAATCAATTTAAATGCATTTGTTCTTCAAATTAACGTTTTTCTGCAGTCACTCCAGGGGGCAGTTTCACGAAGCTGCATGTTACAAATTACAAGTACAATTTGATGTACATTGCGTAAACAACGAGGTAAAACGATAAGGGATTCCAATTTTGGCGAATTGGCTACGCAATGCATATCAAATTGTAACTTGTCACTAGTAAATTGTAGCTTCGTGAAACGGGGCCCAGGAATCGTTCTACAGCAATGCTGAGTCTGTCACAGTCATAATTAATTATTAGTTATACATCATAACTAACAAGTACCTCGTATTCTACTGAAACAAAATCAATTTTATCCATGTGTGTGGGTTACTCAAGAGCGTCGGTGGTCTAGTGGCCAGGGCCGCTGCCTCCCGTCTGGGAGACGCGGGTTCGATCCCCACCACGTACTTATGTGTTTTCGAATTTCGAATTTATTATGTACGTTTATTCGACGGTCTTACGGTGAACGAAAACACCGTGATGAAACCTGCACATTCCTGCGAAGAAATTCAAAGGTTGTGTGTGAATTCGACCAACCCGCACTGGGCCAGCGTGGTCGACTGAGGCCTAATCGCCCTAATTCAGGGTAGGCTCGAGCCCCTCGGTGGGGACGTATATGAGCTGTTTGTGTGTTACTCTATCGTTATTCCATAAGTGATCCACACACTCTTAAATTCTAAAGCGGCCATGTCATTCCCGGTAATCGATCAATCAACATTTTACGCTGTCTAACGGCCTCGCCCTATGATAAATTGTCTTTATTAAATAACTGACCATTTATTATACCACTACATTCTCTACACCGTGAACCAGTCAACTGAATTAGCTGATTTATAAATGTGAATAACCGTACAAGCCAGACACCGTTGGAGGTGAAGATATTCTTCTCACCGCTTAAGAATAACCTCATGGAGAACGGGCACCTACCATGTTGCTACGTAATGACAATTAATTAAATGTGATAAACCTGATGATGATGAATTAGATAAACTAACGACTAAAGGGTCAGCCATAATCTATGTAACCTTCGGAATTATGAAACCTTATAATCGTTTTCAAAATAACATGGGGACATAGCTGACAAATTAATTTAATTTCCACATTATTCGTAAGAGATTCAAATTGGTAGTTCATAAACATTATTATAAAGATGTGGCCCAGCAGCCGCCACGGAGTTGCTGAACACTGCACGAAGAGTGTTGTAGCGGGTTATGTGGCAATAACCAGGGCACAGTCCAAGGAAAAAAGGTATTTATATATTATACTAGCTTTCCGCCCACGGTTTCACCCGCGTTAAATGAGTTTTCCCGTGGGAATGAAGTGTTTTACCGCGGTAAAAAGAAACCTATGTCCTATTCCAAGGCCTAACCTAAATGTCTGCCAAGTTTCATCCCGATCCGTCTAGTGGTTCAAGCGTTATAATATTAGTAGGATTAACTGACAAATAGTAGAGAATAGAAGAAAAGCTTTGGGTATGTACTATCGGAGATCTGGACACGAAGAGAAAAATTTGGCAGCAAAAAAACAAAATCGAAACGTAAGAAATCTAAATTTGAAAATTCATTTAAAGTGAAAGATAAAACTGCCAGCAAGAAAGGTTGCCAGTCATAAAACAGGAAAGAGGACGAATGCCTCGTTACAAAGGTATACTCGTAACGTTCAAACTACGTCTATCAGTGTTTTAGCTTAATTTCACCAATTACTCGAGCGCTTATGCAATGATGTCAATAGTTCGGTCCCACTTAACTGCCAGATATTGCTTTGAAATTAAAATGTATATGTATTTTCTTTCATTACAATATTTTTGCTTAGCTGCTCGAAGCAAAAAAAAATTATACTCAGCAGTTTTGCTGGACCTTTATCCGAGTTAGTTGGTCGTTTCCCCCGAGACCCGTTTGCCCGAACGGGGGAAACGATGTTAAAAATAATTATTTTCTATTGGTCGTTTCGCCCGAATGGTTTTAGGTATTTTAAAACTTATCCACGTCTTAACATTTCACTTCCTGCTAAATAAGTGAGTAGTTGACGTTGACCATGCTAGCAGTAGAAGTACCTAGCAAATAAAATTTACGAGCAGAATTAAACTAGTAACGTGACGTCCTTTAGTGAAGCGTGGTAACAGTAGTCAGGATAATGGACCTGATACTGAAAGTCGTGCTCTTATCCCTAATAAAAAAGTACATCAATCCTTTTCGTTACTATTAGTAATATAAAAATAATTTTAACAAAAAAATAGAAACCTCCTTCAAATTGCCTTATATGGTTATCTCCACTAAAAAGTAACAAATAAAATAACATTCCAGATGGAACATGAAATAAAATATTGCCAATATCCTCAATTAAATAGATAGGTAGTGTATTAAGTAAATATTTAGAATTTTGTACTTCCTTTTGGAGTCGGTGCCAGCCAAAAATTGAAGATGACGAAACTACGAGTATTAATTATTTATCGAATGAAACCTACCCGGACTTTCTTGGTAGTCGCTCCTGACGTTATCCCTGCGTTTGGTCGGGTGCAGCATTGCATCCCGCGCAGCACAACAAAACATTTATATCATAAGCGCCCACTACACTCTCGTCCGAAGTTCTTCGACGAAGTCTCACGAAGTGTCAAATTGGTGTAAAAGTGAAGCCCGAAGTTGCACGAAGTGCCTCTCTATACTCTCGTCCTCAGCTTACTTCGATCAACTTCGCGAGTAGTGTAGTGGACGCTATAGACTATCAAAAATTTTTATTGATAGTCATATAGAAATATGTACTGACTTAACGACGACGACGACTTAAAACAGTTGCCCACGACTAATCGACGATTTTTTGGCTGGCACCGACTCCAAAAGGAAGTACAAAATTCTAAATATTTACTTAATACACTACCTATCTATTTAATTGAGGATATTGGCAATATTTTTTTTCATGTTCCATCTGGAATGTTATTTTATTTGTTACTTTTTAGTGGAGATAACCATAAGGCAATTTGAAGGAGGTTTCTATTTTTTTGTTAAAATTATTTTTATTTTATGATTTTCAGTGTTTTATTCAATATATTTTATGTAAGTAATTAATCCTAACCGCGACACATTTTCTATTATTTTTCTTCATTATCCAAAGCTAGGTTTTGTTATTTAACAGTTTCAGTACAAAGATATTATATTTTTGGTATTTGCTTAGTTTAGACTGCGTCTTTCGTGCTTTGCAACCGCGTTTAGTTGTTTATATAATAGTTTCTAAAATAACATAAGTTAAACTGGGTAAGAGGCTACGAAGTAAGAGGTCATTTGGTAGTCCAGCTGGCCACTAAACTGACAATGCTAAGAGGAAAGAATAGCTTCGCGATCCTAACGAAATAGGTATTTAGGAAAACATTTGCTATCGCTCGTGCGCTCATACCCCCAGGAGAGAGAGAGCGAGAGCGTTGCAGCTCGCCGACAATAGATACTTTTCTTGATGAAATTCCCACTTCGGGAGAAAACGGTTTCCAATGACTAAATTTCAACAAATCACTTTGACACAGTTTTAATCAAAAAAATTACGTTACTTGAGGTGCCTATATAAGTTTGAATCTATTGCGAATTTTGAAAAAAGCTAAAACTATAAACCTAGTCTTTCATTGTGTCAATAACATACTAAAAAATCATGGAGATTGGAAAATATATATAGAAGTGGAAAAACGTTTTCTCTTTTTGTATGGACGAGCACGATTCTTCCCTCTTAATAAGCTTACAGTTTACCCCGATACCTGGGCTATTCGTAAGGAGTTTCAGGTTTGAGATGGTATCTTGAAAGTCTATCGTTAGCTGATTACAGATAGTGAACGTAAGCTGGCTTCTTCTTTTCCTTCATATTGTGGATTATAAGGTCGACAACCAACCTCACACACCCTGGTCACACAATTAATATAGTACTGGGCCCTTGTCAAAACCCACTGACTTAGCTCGAGTAACGACGCCTTCTGTAGATATTAGAGCCGAGACACACGGCTTAACGTGCCTTCCGAAGCACGGAATAATCTTTCTTTTCAGACAATCGGGTGATTCAGGCAGCAATGTCCACACTAAACTGGAGAAAGTCTCACAAGGACATTTTCGTTTAAGAGTGTCTTCACCGGGATTCGAACCCGAAACCTCCGTAAAAAGATTAAAACACTCGACCACTCGGTCATAGAAGCTAAATTATTTGTGATTTCCAATACAATATCCGAAGATTGCAGGTTCTTGCCCTGCCACGGTCGCCAATAATGTGATAAAATCGAATAAATGGAACAAGGGAAACGTAGATTTTCAGCAAACTGATAAAACAAATTTATTTCGTTGCCTAGCAACATTCCACCACAAACGGTATCGCGCGCGATGCATGTTGCTATCACTGGTTGAGGAGTTTCCGCTTTTATCTCTTATTTCATCATCAGATTTTAACAAAATTGGTATGGATCTATCCCTAAAGCACGTTCTATCGAATGAAAAAAGAATCATCAAAATCGGTTGAAAACTGACTGAGATATGACTAAAAGAATAGACGAATAACGACGCGAATGCTACATTGTTGAGGAATTTCCAAGTTTTACCTCATGTTTCACCATCAGATCTTGACGAAATTAATATGGGACCACCTCGAGAGTAAATCCAATCGAATGAAAAAAGAATTATTAAAATCGGTTAGTAATTGGCGGAGATATCTAATAACATACATAAAAAAAAAAAAAAAAATACAGACGAATTGAGAACCTCCTCCTTTTTTGAAGTCGGTTAAAAAGACATCTCCATCTCCATCTACAAGTTATATTTTGAATGAGTAATGATTACAATCTTATAAAGGGCGTAACTGTCAAATTAAGATTTATTAAGTTTGATATCCCTTGGCTGATATCCACATTCGCTCCGAGTAAAAGCATATTCACTTAAAATACTGGTAACAACACAATTATTAAAATTTCACAGGTGTTTGAGTAGTGTTTTTTTTTATCCTTTAAATGTAAAAAGATTGAACGAACTTAAAAGATTAGTGCGTTGTTTTCCGAATCAGCCTCATTGGCTCTCATAGCAATTACACTACATTGTAATCGAGTTGGTGATCTTTATTGCGCAGGCGCCTTCTTCGATGACGACCATTTCCTTGGAAGCAGTTATTCAAATTGTTTTTAATACTGGGAATGAAATAGGTTACATAAATACTAATTTAACATTTAGGGCCACCAGGACGGCCACAACTTAGCTATCCAAGCGTATTGCACTCAAGATAATTATATAAACGGAATAACCTGATGCATGTGCTATTGAAGAAGCCATGTGGACAGATGACTTGGTGGATGTGGCTGGGCACCGGTGGATGCAAGGAGCACAGGACCCTTCACGTAGACACCTATAAATAAATAAATTTGTGGGGACATCTCACACACGGCCATCTGATCTTAAACTAAGCAAAGCTTATACTATGGGTATCAGACAGCTGATATACATTACATATACAACACATATTATATAGATAATCAACATCCAAACACAAGGCAAACGCAAGGGTGGGATTCGAACCCGCGACCCTGTGCTTCGTAGGCAGGCGTACTACCAACTAGGCTACGGGGTCATACTTATGGGGGAGGCCTATGTTCAGAAGTGGACGTCTTCCGGCAAAGATGATGATGATAATGATGGAAAAATCATCATATTAGCATCATCAGTCCACTAGCCAGCTCGCTTAGACCTGGTGTCAGATCAGAAGTATCAACCAAAAGCCGGTTTTATAGCTGCCGGATTTAACATGCCTTTTGTAGCAAAGAAGACGCTTTAAAAAACCCTTCCGTTACCTGGCCAGACCCTGACTTAACAAGCGACACTGGAGATGTTGCTGTTAGGAGCATATCAAAACCAGAACACAACGAAATCTCAAATGGAAAAATATTTTTCCGTTATAATAACTCAAAAATACATAGCGGGTAATGGAGCACTCCTTTGATGATAGGACTTAAGGTTTTTTCAGACAGAGAGCGGTCATACGTCCAAGCGTTCCGCGTTCGCGTTCTGCATTCGAGCGTTGCTCATGAACCCGCTGTTGGACGGTCTACGCGGTCACTATGTTTTTTGACAATTTGGTCACCAAACAGCACAGAACGCGCAAACGCGTCCGTTCTAGTTGACCGAAGTGGTCAGAATGCCTCCTGTGTGGTTATCTCTATGCAACGTAATAAAACACAACGAAGTGTTATAAAATAACTATGCTATTGAAAAGGCTTAGCTTTCCCAAAAAAATGCAGTATCAACATAATTTCTCCTATCGCCCACCTTCCCGTCCAGTGCCAGACATTTCGCCTTGATCCTCCGAGCGGCTCACACGCTCTATTTCTTTGATTCAAATTGTCATTTTACCTAATTTCAATTTGCAAGTTCTGTAATCTAAGTTGAACAATTTTAATATAAGCTAGTATATTAAACATTCATTTTTTAAGAAACCTAAAACGCCGGTCCCGCGTAACAGAACGCAGAACGCGAACGCCGAACGCTTGAACGCGTGACTGTTTTCTGTCTGATAGATCCCTTAGACGTTTCTTGTCTCTGTAATTGACAGACTGACATACAAATAGGGATGCTGACGATCACAGACTTTGGTCTCGATTCTAGCAAATTTATACCTAAATAGGAAATAGGTTAAAGTCAAACTTATTGGTATTTTTTTCCTTAATCATCATCACATTACGTTATTATCGCGTAGGTTATGAGTTTGACTGTTTACGAACTCTTTATGTCTGAACTATTTTTGGTTGTGATGATGATATGTGATGCATGTGGGGGGGGGGGGGGGGGGGTATCATGGTGTGTATGTGTTTCTTCTATAGGTAGAGATAGAGGATTATTTAGTGTTCAATAGTTTTTTTACATTAAGCGCGTATTCATCTTTTTTATATACTTAGTTTTTATATTACTGAGCAACAGAATAAATAAAAGGTAAGTGAAGATTTAATTAAAGAGGTGATGTAAAAACATGAACCTTTTCATCTAAAAGAATAGAATTAACGCATACAAGTCTTAAGTTCGGGAAGTTCTTCTTCTGGCTCTTTTGAACTAAGAGAAACAAAAAGTATTTCTGTTAGAATCGTGGCAATCGCCCCGATTCACACTGTCACGCTCTAATCCTTAATTTAAGTTAGTCTGTCCTTTTTACGTTTTAAAGGTTGAAAAGGGATAGTAAATAGCCATTCTAAATTAGAGCTGTCAAACATCGAATTTGAACCTTATGGCCGTGTCGATTGCACAATTTTAGAGAGCACTTAAAACATGCGACTTAAAAATCTCTTAAACTGACAGCTATGCCCTTATTTTAGGTTATCATTCGTTCAAATTAATATCATTCGTTCATCACCTCTCTTTCATTGTTCATAAAAACGAAAAGGATAGCTGGATTTTAAAATTAGAATTAGAGCATGACATCCCGAATCGAGGCCAATATCTGCGTTGTTGGCGTCTGAAGAACGATTGTACTTATTATATTGCTATCCGTTGTGTGTGACAATTTTTATCGAACACTGAAAGCTTGGCATCAAAATCATAAGAAAACAATTGTAAACAATATTTTTTATGGCCAATTTTGGAAATCTTCAGCAAAATTACATTCAAAAAATTAAATTACATTAAATTACATTTCTGTGTGTGCAATAAAGTATATTCATTCACTTATTAAAATACGTACTGACATCAAGAATAAGACAAGAAAATAATATTTCTTCTAGAATTTTCAAAAGCTATAGTATTGAAATGCCAGGTGGGCTGATGACTTGAGGAAGGTCGCTGGTGGCGGCTGGATGAGGAAAGCGGGTGATCGTGCGCTTTGGCGTACTCTTGGGGAGGCCTACGTCCAGCAGTCGACTGCAATAGGCTGATTGATTGATTGATAGTATTGAAATGATACTTGGCAGAATACATGCAAAATAAAGAAGACATATCAGGAATAAAGTTATGGTAACAAAGGTTAGGAAATTGACAGAGGACAGAAGCGGTTCACTGTTCTGCTCGTAAGCGGTTGGCTTCTTAAGGATATTGTTAATTTTTTTGAGTTATAAACTAAATCAAGTGATAGTCAATTTATTTAGTGATAGTCATTGTATTTAAGGTGTAAATATGGACAGCACTGTTGTTATTCTTTAGTCTAGAATGTAAGAACCTCATGGAAGGAACTAGCCCTTGCAATACAAGGTATCTTAGTGCAGGGACTAGTGCATTACCTATTGTTAACCTTTTTTGAACAAATAAATAAATTACAATTACAATTACAATTACTTTTCACAAAGGGACCGTAATTTAAGAATATTGAATTGATTCTACAGCAATCCAATAACATCACAACTTAATGGGTGATGTGATATTCCCAAAAAAATCCTGACAAGTAATTACAGTCGAAGACAGATTGAAGTGTACTATACCATTAATATTACCATTATTACTTTATTGAACCGATATATTAATATCATTCTGGCTTAGAACGTATTATGCGTTGTTTTTTTTTTTACTATAAAATTTCGTAAAGCATTGTGCGTGCTCACGTTTTCAATATTTTATCGGAGAGAACGAGCTCATCTACATCTGAATAATGCTCCTCTAATATTGTGAATTTTACAAATAAGTTTGTGTATAAAATATGTCGCAGGTATATTGTTAAAGTCGTGATATTATAATTACACTAGTAAAATTATAATTGTACGGGAAGTTGTCACTCGGCTCCATTTCTTAAAATTTAACGGCTTATTCTTAGTGCCATTATAATTTCACGGGGCTACTATTGTGATATTGCAAGGCAGTGGTATTTAGACAATTTAATTGGTCGTTAAATTATGAGGCTTACACTGATAGCTCCGTTTTCCAATTGCAATTGGCGGATAAGAAAGAATTGACCAATCATAACACTCGACGTACCCCACCTCCATCTTCACTTATTTATACCTAGTGTTATAATAATTTTACTGTAGTGAAATTATAATGGCACTAAGAATAGGCCGTTAAATTGTAAGAAATGGAGCCGACTGACAATTTCCCGTGCAATTATAATTTAACTAGTGTAATTATAATATCACGACTTTCACAATATACCTACGACATATATTCCTCAGTTTCATCCAGCCTATAATGTTTTTGTGCTGAATATTATATTCTGCTCAAATTCTCTTCCATACCATAGAAAACGTTTCCATTAACGTCGAGCTGGCAACAGAATACTCATGTACGAGGGAAGATTATTAGATTGACTCGGCTCCTCTTTGTTTGAGATAAACATTAATAACAACCAAAGCATAATAATGAGTACTAAATTGATAGGATTGAGCTCGTCTAGAGACAAGGTCAAACCACCGTCTGTGTGCAAAAATCAGAACCATCAAATTGCAAATAAAGTAATGTTCTATAAAAGTACAGATTATAAATTAGTAAAGATGATTTACACTTATACTAACATACATTTTAAAGAACTTTTTTTTCAAGATAACAACGAAAAGCTACGAATGATGTTAATTGATTTCCGCTAGGTTGAATCCCTCCACGTAACGATCTGTTTTTAGGGTTCCGTAGTAAAAAAGGAACCCTTATCGTTTCGGTCTGTCCGTCTGTCTGTCCGTCCGTCTGTCTGTCTGTCTGTCCGCGGCTTAGCTCAGAGACTCTTAGTACCAGAAGGCTGTAATTTGGCATGGATATACATATAAATCATGCCAACAAAGCTGAGGAATAAAATAATAATAAAAAAAATTTTTTAGGGTTCCTCTGGTACACGTCAAGAGGGGGTTATTTTTTTTTCACGATTACCTTATAGTGTGAGATATCGTTGAATAGATCTTTTAAAAACAATGGGGGTTTATTAAGACCATTTTTCGATGCTAGTGTATGTTTTAGAAATACTCCGTTTTAAAGTGCTTATTTTTGTTAGAGTCAAGTTTCCCCCCCCCCTCCCTCTACCAGCGAAACCGTTGTATATGGAAACGTGAAAAAAATCATGGTAGTAGTGTAATGATGAATTTAAAAGGAAAACTATCAACATCAAGTAGACTTTACAGGTTATCGAATAATAGACCAACTTATAAAAAGTACTAGTACAAGTAAGAAATTTGGTACTACAAATATCATAAAAAAATACTTTGATAAAGTTTAAACTGTCTATGTAGTAAATTTAAGTACGAGAAAAGTAAAAAAAATGTGAAATAAGTAGGCTTGACAGGTTAACGAATAAAATACCAACTTTAAAATGTACTTGTGCTAAGTAAGAAATTCAGTACAAGTATCATAGAAAATGACTTGATGGAGTCCGTCTATGTAGGTAGTAAATTTAAGAAGTATAAGAACAGTACTCGTAAAAAGATTGCGAAAAAAAAATCATAACATCATTCACTAAAATAATTTCATAACCTATTTACCTTATTTACCAGTCAGTTTTAAATGTGTAACAATTGCGAGTTGCCAATGGAACATTCGAAACATTCGAATAAAACTATTTTGAATTTCGAATAAAGCGCGCCGCGCCGCGGAGCTTATGGCCCTGCGGGGCTTGCGCGCGGGGAGTCGATTCTTCTTCTTTCGAGTCGATGGCTCGTCAAAGATTTTATATTTTATTTGCTCAGTATGCCGCCACCCTGATTGCTCCATCTGAGGCCTCTGCGGCAGCCGCGCGCGCTCATTAGCGCGAGCGACTGGATGCTGTTCGGATGTGCCTCGAAATCCTACCTATTAGATTGCAATTATTAGCACTTTGAATATTCAAATTTTTTTATTATTTTTGTTTGACTTAAGTATACTAACATATGAAAGACTTGAAATTACAATACTATTTCTTTTTCAATTCCAGTTAGATAGTCCATCAACTATTATAATTTTATTTAGCAATTTAGTCTAGCCTACTTTTATTTCCAAAAACTTAGTTCTCAGCGGAGCAATTTTCATTCGTAGTACTTACATAATATTGTAGATAAAATTAAATATAGGTACTACCTATATAATAGGTACGTTTCTTTTTAAGTTTCTCTTTAGCTATTCTTTTGTTAGGCAACTACGGAACCCTACACTTTGCGTGGTCCGACACGTGCTTGGCCAGATATTTAATTTCGAATCGAATGTTCATTTTATTCTATGTATGGTAACGGAAAACAACATGAAAATACCATTGAAACCGTCAGCGAAGATTAAAGGTTATGTGTGAGTGAAGTCAACCAACCCGCACTGGGCCAGCATGGTTGATCCGTTCGCCATTCCGAAAAGGGGACAAACATTAACAATTTGTATAGATGAACAGAAATGTACGCAAATTAGGAAAGGGGGCAAATGTTGAACAGATCGCGTGGTCGCCTAATATCTCTCTAATACAGGGAAAACTCGAGTCTTTTGATATAAGTTAATAATAGTTACTACGAATTAGCTTGGGACGTGTATTATTATAAATTTAAATTTTACTATTGGAAAAGCTGGGAAAAGATGGAACAAAATTGCTTAGCCAGGATTTTATTCGTTTCATACAAACGCATTTCAAGTGGGATGTCACTTGTAATGGAAGCTACGCGTGCACTGAACCTGTGGTACAAGTTTTGTAAAATATTCAATCTATAAAGTTATTATAATAATCCTTATTTCCATTCCACAAGTTTTTTAAACTTATTGTTCATCCCTCCATGAGATCTCCACTTGCTGGATTAGCTACGAGTGTTAAAGGCAGGTAAATGATATTAACCGAAAGGTCTGGCAACAAGCTGTCCAAGTCTTAAATACGTAAGTATATAGGCAAAAACATAATTTTGCCTTTTTATGTTCCATAATAAGTAAAGATGTTAAATTGTCATCATAAAAAAGTATTGTACTGTTCATACTTCTAAAAAAATATGTTTCTACATTTGAATTTATTTTATCGCCTTCTATGAAGAAAAAAGCGATAAGTATTATTCTTATCATACGTAATTTGAAGAGCTTTCGCCGATCATCGCTTACAACTTGTTCCACATACTAAACACTTGGGACTACATATTTACCACTTGGTAGCACTTGTTAACTTAATATATATAGTAACGTACTACATCAATAAGTTCTCTTTGTAAAACAACGCAATTTTGCGTCACTTTATGTTACGAGTAATATTTTCAGATTTACGTTTGAACATTCTTCGTTATATTCTACAAAAAATATGTTCGTTCAATGTTGGCATATATTAATATCATTGTTTTTTATTCAGGAATTAACTATCTTCCCTTCTATTGGCACTTTCATTTTTGGGTTTTATCAAAGTCTCCTAATATCTTATTTGAAGAATGGCATATTGAAAATAGCTTGTCTTGTCTTGAGTGTCGGTGGTGTAGTGGTTTGGGCCGCTGTCTTCCGTCCGAGAAACGCGGGTTCGTTCCACCACGTACCAATGTGTTTTTTATTTTCGAATTTATATGTACGACTAGTCAACGCTCTTCCCACAAAGTAGTTAAAGTGGCGCGTAACCTTTTTTATTTTGTGGTCTTACGGTGTAGCAAACCAGCACACTCAGCTGTGCTGAAATTCAATAATTTTCAAAGTCAGTATCACATTTTCTTGAGACCACATTGCCAAACCCTTCTAATATGTCAGATGGTCGTGTGTGAGATGTCCCCACATATTTATTTGTTTTATATGTGTCGTGCACTTTGGATACCAAAATATTCAAGGGTTAAAAAATTTACAGAGCTGCCAGGCCTATTATAAGCGCTCTTGCATTTTAAGCTCATTATAATTTCATCAAAACCCTCATTCATATCATAAGGCACAAGTAGGTATAAATAGATATTTTGTCATTTAATTCATAATGTGCGAGTATCAAAACATCTTTTACAAAATGACGGCCTCCTGTCCCATGTTTTATGAGAAAATGTTGAACGTGGTCAGTTTTAATTTATCCGTACAGAGTTTGACCATCAAGTGGTTTCCTATTCAAAATTTCATCAATTTTCATGAAAACCGTTCTGAAGCCTTCATAAAAAGTTTTTATCTACCAAAAAATTAATTGAATGTTCTATGTAGACAATCAATCAAAAATTTTTCAGTAAAAAAATAAAACTGACTGAAATTAATTTGGCGTTTAATCAAATATTTTTGTGAACGGCACATCATTTTCAATCACAAATATTATATTTTGTTTGTAATCGATTTTAAGCTTTGATTTAACTTGATCCAAAATATTTTATAAGCTCTTAGTGGACCAAATTTAAGAGGTTATAGATTCACATTATCACCATCTCATATGTTTCCCCATCGAAGATTTCAAACTTACCCTGGCTTAGGGTCGTCATCATCATCTCAGCTGGAAGACGTCCACTGCTGACCCTAGGCTTCCCCAATCGGTTTCCTGTGCTATTTGCAACCACCGGCACCCAGCAACTTTCACGTAATCATCTATTCGTGGAAGGCCTTCCAACACTACCTATACGTCTGCCGGCCCATGGTCGCCATTCGAGAACCTTTCTTCCCCATCGGTTTTTGGTTCATCGAGCTATATGGCCTGCCCTTCATCGCTAGCTTAGGGTAGGGGGATCAGGCCTAAATAGACCACGCTAACCAAATGTAGGTTGGTTGTAGGTTCCGCTATATTGAAGTATTCAACATTTGACAGCTCTACAAAACAACATACTTAATAATAAACTGTTTTTTTTTAAAAGCTAACCAAATATTGGTGTAAACTTTTGCTTGTCACCCATCTCATTTTCACGTTATCTTCAATACACTACTCTTCTCAAATCATCTCCACTAGGTCAACGTCATATTTTACGAAATTGACAACTCTTTAAAACAATACCGTATTTTATTTTACCTGAAAAAAAATTTTGACTGCAACAAAAAAAAAAATTGCATCGTATTAGAGTCAAAGTCACTGTAAATTCCTGGCAACATTGTGTTACGTGTTGTACACAGAGATAGTTCAGGGAATTGAGCATTTTGAAGTTACCGACGTCCTCGTGCTTGGAATAGCAATGGATGTATTAAATTGCCACAAGCAAGCGGCGATGCGGTACCGAAAACTGGATATTGAGAATTATTCGATGGTTATGTTTATAACCGTTTCGGTGTAATGAACTCCTTAAAGTTGACGATAGCTTGCTTGAATATAACATATTTTCAAATAAATATCTAATTAAGTTATTATACTTGGCAGTCCAGTAGAACTGGTAAACCAAGCCAGAAATCTAGGTATTCTTATGGATAGTAGGCTAAGATTTGAACACCATATCGAAAATGTTGCAAAAAGTTGTTAATTTCGTATTAAAGTTCTATACAAGATCCGTGATCTGCTTAGTGAGGATATTAGGTCTTAAACTTTATGAGTTCTTATCTTATCCAGAATGAATTATGGAGATTGTCATGGGTCCTTGTCTATCTTCGAATTCAAAACGCATTATACAGCGGGTTCAAAATGCGTGCATGAGATTTATCCACAAAATTCCCCCTAGATCACATATATCTCCATTGTTGAATAGTTTAGATATTCTTAACATGGAATCTAGAAGAAAGCTGCACTTTGCAAACCTCATGCATTCAGTAGTGAAATACAAAAGTCCGTCTTATCTTTATTCTAAATTAACTTGGGCTACCTACTCATATCATTCTCGTAGGACAGATACCTTTTTATTAGTTACACCGTTTCATAAGACAAGAGCTCTTGAGGAAAGTTTTCGGTATCATGCTACTAAATGTTGGAATAACCTTCCATCTCCTCTTAGAAAACCAATTTCAAAACAAACATTTAAAAAACAATTGTATAATATGCTCCTAAATCAACAAAAGTCGCCATGATACCGAAAACTTCTAAAGTGTAACTCTAAAGCAAATAGAGTCTGGTTATGTTACAAAATATTGTACCTATAATTATATACTTATTAACGAGTTTATTTATCTATAGTTTATAAAAATTTAGAGTTCTTATATTTTCATATACAAATCTATACTCATTATAATAATTATAATATCTATGTTATATGTGTTTATTATATCTCAATTTCAGTTCATAGTATTTTATTTAATATTTTATTTATAGTTTTGTACGTTATTAGTATAATAATTAAACATCACTTCGCCATCATGGGTCGACATCTCTCCTTGGAATCCGGTTGACAGAAAGGCTCGACTGAAAAACGGCGTCTAGCTCTCTCGAGGTAGACATATGCTGAGTCGATGCCTTTTCACTGTTGTGCCCTATTGCATGCTATAGTGTGGTAACTTAAGTTTTTACATTTTAGTATGTGCTCTGTCACAGCAGTTTGAATAAATGGTTTTTCTTTCTTTCTTTCTTTCTTTCTAATTGACAGTGATTGTATTAATACTGCCGCAAAGGTGAAGATTTTGGTGTAAATGCAATTTGTTAATTTGTTTTATATTCTACCTATTATCAACTCATATCTAGTATTTTTAAAGGTTCATCTATCCTTATCGTTTACAATCAAAAAGCTGGTTATATAATTAAATCAAGATACTATTTTTATTCAAACCACGGTCGTTGCTTTTATCCGCAATTGTTCGAAGTTTCTCAGTAGACTATAATAATGAGTTATAATTTAACGAAAGCATTATAAAATTAGCACGAACATCAAAACTATTTTCTTTGCCATTATTTTTAATTACGCTACAGTCGGTGTAGTGAACTCATTAAATTGTCGCTGTTTCCTCGCAAATTTTACTGAAAGAGATTTAAAAAAGATTACTCTTTTGTTACTAACGCCAGACAGATAAACTGAAAATATTTTGAGACGTTTATTTTTGTTTTTCTTATATTTAATAGGAAAATCCTGTCTTTAGCTTCACAATAAGGTATATCAATTTATTTAACGTCTCTTTACAAACATACATTATATATAAGAACATTTGAGGCAGTTATTAGAAAACTGAAGCTTTAGTAAGTTATGATGATCATTGGACTGGACATTCAAATGAGACTTTTCTTGATAAAACCTGTAATGCATCATACACACTCATCAATGATACAATACAAACATGACAGTAAAATGGCACAACTGTCTATCAAGGTATAATACAAAGCAAACTAACGGCAGCTGTTAAGTAAGCTGCACACGCCCTTATGCCCTGTCCTCCTTCTGCGACGCGACTTTACAATACATTGTCGTCATAAAATTTCGTAAGTTTATCATACTCTCCTGGTAATTTGTTTTTGTAATGGTACATAATTATTAGGTGTCAGGTGCGTTTTCAGAGGCATGCGTCATGTCTTTTGACACGGCATCTGAAGCCGTGTGGTGACGGCAGAGTAGAATACATTTGTAACCAACCCCTACTCTTCCACATTCAACAGGAAACAGGCAGCAGCGCTCTCTGATACAGTAACCTTTTAATCTGCGATTTCAAACCCGCCTGCCAAGCGTGGAGATTATGGCAAAACCCTCCACTTAAGTGGAGGAGGCTCATGATCCAGCAGTGGACTGTAACGGGCCGTTGATGAATGTATCTGAATAATAGCGCATGCTTTTGACAACGTGCACTTGAAGGTGCATGCCTCTATTGCAAGTTGAAGGTGCACTAGAAAATGCATGAGTCTGGGTGAAAGCGCATGCGATTGACGAAAGTATAAAGCATACCAGAAGAGGCATGCTTCTGGGCAATAGTGTATGTTTCTGACGCAAGTTGCAGGCGCACTAAAAGAAGCATGAGTCTGGGTAACAGCGCATCCATCTGACGCAAGTTGAAGGCGCACTACAATAGGAATGCTTCTAACGCAATAAGCATGCTTCTCGGCAATAAATAGCCCATGTTTTAACCGCAAGTTGAAGGCGCACTGGAAGAAGCATGAATCTGGGTAACAGCGCATTCTACTGACACAAATTAAAAGTGCACCAGATGAGGCAAGCTTTTGATTATAATGCGTGCTTTTGATGCAAGTTAAAGGTGTACTGAAATAGGCATGCTTTTGGGTAATAACCCATATTTTTGACGCAAATTGAAGACACACCAGAAGAAGCATGCTTTTGGGTTATACTTAGTGCATGCTTTTACCAATAATTGGACATCTATTAACCTTTATCAAAAAACATTTAAGTACTATAGTCAGAAACCAGTATCAATACTTTACGCACGCTCGCCAGACGGCCTCGTGATGCCATGTTTCCGTAAATTTGTCACATGAAAGGACGTTTAATTTGCTGTTTCACTAGCTGCTAATTACAACTTTGATTGCTCGGCCACGTTGAAACGTGTCACAGCGAATGAGGCGAGCCACCCCCTACCCTTTGCTTTGCTACTCTGCACATGAGAGCTAACCTATGTAAGAGTACAGGTACATACTGTATATGGTGATGCTAGATTGAACTATTTTAATATGTATTAAATTTTATTTTATTAACAACAACGATATTTCAAGTACACAGTATCAGTTTTATTTGTCATTAAAATAAATAAGATACAAATTGTTCCCGCTGTCCGCATTATTTTTTCCACGTTAATCTGGATATGGACAGCGAGTAATTTAGTAAATAATACAGCATAGGTACACGAAGAAATTCTATGACTAATACACTAAATTAATCTATTATTGACGCTGTATAAATTGAAACAATTCATTAGGTACTTATTTACTTCCATGAAGACATGTCTTTTAACAATCTGTCCGAAAATATTAGTTAACTGACGGTTGGCCCGCAGCTACGCTCACTTTGTGTAAGATTTTCCCGTGGGAATAAGACTTTTTCCCGTAAACAGTATCCTGTGTTATTCCAGGTTGCAAACCAAAATTTCATCCAAATCCGTTCAGTATTTTAAGCGTGAAGGCGAAACAAACATCCAAACATCTAAAATGTATTTTCACATTTATAATATTAGAGTGAGTGTGATGATATAATAATCTGTGGTATTATTTAAGTAAGTTACGGTTTGGATTGACTCATTTAATATTATATTTTATGGACAAGGGCGCAAGGTTAGAAGGAGCGAAGGATTCTAGAGTAGAATTCTTTACTTTACATCTCCCTGTATGAGAAACAATATTATAGAACTCTATTAAAGCTAGGCAGCTCATGAATACCTTTATTAATTGCATCTGCTTTCAAATATACAGATGTAAAAATGAAAACAATACAAAAAACAAACTTATTTTTAAAAATAATTTACAATGCACCATTAAAGGTCGCCGATCGCCATAGCGTTGAAAACGGGATGTAGTTCGAAAAATTTTCATTTTCATTTTTTTTTATTTTTTATTTTTTTATTTATTTTTTTTATTTTTTATTTAACTTTATACAAAATTTTGCATTTGATATCTGTAGTCGCAAAATTATAAGCAAATATTCATGTTCCAAATTCAAATTACTTTGCCGCCCGTGTGCTTCTAAGATTTACTTTAGGCACACTTATGTGCGAACCAATCGTCACTTTTCGAATAGATGGGATGAAAAAGAAAATAGGTAGTATGTAAAATTATCGTCCTGTATAAAGTTGCTATTGGGAATTCTCCTTTTGCGTATTTCGGCTAATTGAGAATGGGCTGTGCTTTGACAGAGGACGGATGGTTACGACACGCTTTGGGGCCAGGGGATTGCTTGGTAATTGTACAGCCGATGGGTTGTTACCACGTTCCTAGTACCCACGTTACTTTTAATAGAATCGTTCGTACCCATTAACATTTTGTTGATCGTATAGCCTGTTATATTCCTGGTGATGTAGGTTGGTTGCAGATAAGGGAAAAGTGCTGGTTTAGCGTCTTATTTAATTCCAATATGGATGCACATTAAATTGTAGTACGAGACATATAAGTATTAATTCTACTCATGTCTAGCTAATGTTGGGGGTTGCAGACATAGTCTATTTTTAATAAGAACCATTTCGTATCAAAGTATTAAAAATTAAAACTCATTTGAAAAAGCTATGAAAAAGATATATAAGATGCTCTATTTAAATAAACGTAAATATTCCCTAACGTTGCAGATAGTACAGGCAGGACATAAAATACAGAGTCGAAATAAAATTTTCGCAATACCCCCAAGTAAAACCCACATGCGTAAGTTCACTTTGATGTTCCGCACCACAAATCGAAAATTTGAAATTAGAAGCCCGCATTTCAAGCTCTGTGATTGGTTCAAATCCAATCGCGATATAGGTTTTGCGTTTTGTTGTTGTCGCTAATTTAGCAGTTAATTAAACCGTCGTTTACACATCGCAACCGGTAATTGCGGTATTTTTGCAATTGTAGTTTGTACAAACTGACTGTACCGGCGTTTGGTACCATAATACATTGCGATATTGAATTTACTGATTAATTTGAGCATACTAACGCATTTTCATGATTTGTTATACTGTGGTGATTTAAACCTCCAAAGTCGTTATCGTTTGTTATTTCAATTTTAAGATAAGTTTAATAAGCTCTACTTAGATAGATAAAGTTTTGTCTTTCATTGCTCCACAATCTTGACGGCTCCGTAGCCCAGGTGGTAGTGTATCTGCCTCCGACGCACAGGGTCGCGGGTTCGAATCCCACCCAGGGCAAACATTTGTGTGATGAGCACTTGTGTTTGCCTTGTGTCTGGTTGTTATTTATCTATATAAGTATGTATTTATCTATTTATGTATTGTATCAGCTGTCTGGTACCCAAAGTACAAGCTCTGCTTAGTTTGGGATCAGATAGCCGTGTGTGAAGATAAAAAAAAATCTTGATGTAGAGAAAAGCCTGAAATAATTTTATTTAAAATTAATTACTTACGCGAATATTATAAACAAATATTATCAAACTCAATAAATGTAGTTGCCTAATTAAATAAGTAGTTATGAGACATTTTACAGGCTTACCGCGATAATATTTATGTTGAGGAGACCCTATATTACAATATATAATAATACAATACATATTACAACAACACAACAATATATATTTATTTTATATACAACAATTCTATAATTTAATTATGTTTCTTCTGGCCGTTCTTCTCCACAGAGGGCGTACACTGGTAGTGCACGTGCCATCCATGATAGCTTTGACGTCGAAAAATGATTTGTAAAAATCTTAATTCGAATAAAAAAAATTGACTTTGACTTTGACTTTGATGTGTAAAAGCACTATAATTATTAATTTATTACAATTTTGTACCTAATTATAGTCTGCTCACTCCTAAGACCGTTGACAGGAGGAACGTTCTAGTTGAAATAATTATTGATGGCGTTTAGTCACGTAAATTGGTCATCACGATGATCGCTCCGTTCGGTTTTAGTGTTGTTTAATTAATGGGCACTTCTCTTGATCACAACCGACGATATGATTTTGTAGAACGGATATCCCTTTGAAACAGTTTAAAACATTATGTTGTTGGGACTCAAATTACCCATCTAAGTACTGTGTTCTGTCATGTTGATACGAAACGTTTCTAAAATATGGTTAAGTCCAAGTAAGTGATGCGAGCGTCGATATGAGCGACGATAGAGCGTTGGTGGTCTAGTGGCTAGGGCCGCTGCCTCCCGACCGGGAGACGCGGGTTCGATCCCCACCACGTACCAATGTGTTTACGAATTTAGAATTCATATGTACGTTTATTGTTCGACGCTTTTACTGTGAAGGAAAACATCGTGATGAAACCTGCTCACTCCTGCGAAGAAATTCAAAGGTTGTGGGTGAAGTCGACCAACTCGCACTGTGCCAGCGTGGTTGACTAAAACCTAATCACCCTTATTTAGGGTAGGCTCAAGCCCTCGGTGGGGACGTATATGAGCTGTTGATGTTGGTGAAGTGATGCGGAAAACTATGAACTTTCAACTGGTAAAGCATAATGAAAACTACAAATTTTGTACTAACCACGGGTTATAACGAATATATAGATATTTTGAACTTTACTGCAGATATTTCGTTTTAAGCCTCTATAAACAGTAATTTTCTCATAAAATCTCTTGAAAAATAAACTTGACATCGTACTTGGAAACCTCTTGCAGAAACACGAATAAACAAGTATTAGTAACTTCCGATTGAGAAAGATTCTCTCTATTGATGTTAAAATCAAACACTATCATTACATACTATTGAAATCTTACAAGCACCCTCATTCGACATGCTAGCTGTCAATTCCACAACCATTGCTGTTTTATTAAATTTTCACCAAGTTATCATTAGACGAAAAGCTTACATGGTTAACGAACCTTAACTTTCGCTGTGTTTTTTAGTTCAAATATACTAAGAGCTATTGCCGTCAAACTTGGCTTACTAACCCGTGGGTCGAGTTTTTGAATGTTTACGCTATTTTGAGCATTCACACATTGACACGTTGAATCAATATTTATAAAAGATATTCAGAAGTTTAGATCGAAAGCGAAAAAGATTTGTGTTGGACGTATATTTATAAGTTTACAAACGTAAATAGTGATTTGATCTTATCAGAATACTTAAGCAGGTATCGAAATGTATCGCCGAAATGCGTTCCAAAAATTTGTTTGACTTTAGCACAGTAACTTTAGTAATTCAAAAATAGTCAAACAAAACTCCATTATGTCATAAGTTCTTTTGTTTTATATTTTTTACAACGAACAGGAGAACGGGTAGAAAAAAACTGCCATTCAAACGATGCTTTCCATTAAATTCAAAGGCCAAAACCCAACAAGTTAAATGTCTTCGTGTCTATTTTATAGCATCAGATTGGCGCCTCACAGAAACAATTTGCTTGCTCAACATTACTGCAGAGATGATAGATAAAAGCTTTGTGTCGTTTCTCTCTTTGAATTAATTCTCTCCTCTCTCGTGTTTAGTTTGTCGCGCATTTTATCGCCTTGGTCTGTCTGCCTAGCTAGTCAGACGAAGCATTATTCAAAAAACATAAATATGTTACAAATTATTTTACTTAGACTCTTTATGTTTCTTTTAGTCATGCAATCTGAATATATTAAGTCTTTTTCATAGTCTGAGTTGTAAGGGCGACCTGGTGTCAGTGTTGTAGAGGCACTGTCAATAGCAAGTATGAGGATGTACTCCTCACAAAGTTAGGGTCATTCTAAAGGTGCATTTCCAGTGAAGCGCAACGTTTTCATGCAAATGACGACCCGAGCGGAGACCGCTTCGATCAACTCAGTTGGTAATTTCTTTATAATCCATAAATACACAATTCATTTTAAAAGCTGCTTTTCATCATCTCCAAATCCCTGCATTAAAACCCACTTCCTTTCAAGAGAACTTTGTTTAAAACTCCGAGTCATGTTACCAACAAAGCGTAGAGATTAAACTGGGCTAAGTTTTAAAAATAATCCTTTAAAAACAAAACAAAAGGAGCGATCGTTACGTCGTCGAAGTTTTTCAATATCCAGGAGTAGAATGGCTGCTTAGCTTAGTCCAAGTTTCTTCTAAGAGACCACCTATAGATACTTGTAGCATATCTATATAATATTTTCTCCCTAGAGTATATAAAATATGGGTGAAGTGAAGGAAGATAATAACACGTTGTTACTGACAAGAAATGATGTTTCTATTGTCAGAATTTTCTGTTTGCTGTTTTTAAGCTGTCTTCCTACCTTATGCTATAGCAAAGTAGTATATATATAGTGTATATAAAAAAAAACTAAGATATATTTTCTACATATTTATTTATTATCATGCACTGTACATTTAGTGATATAAGAGACAGTCAGGATAAATAGCAGCTGCTATACTTAGTAAATAGTCTGCAGCTGTGGTCAAAAGAGGACAAATTATAAAAATATTTCTAATAACATAAATTACGTAGTATCTAAAAAAATCTCATGTGCGTTCCAGATTGTGTTTTCCTTGTGGTTGTACTTCAATTTTTATTACTCTGTTTCATTAAAAACTATTTATCCTAAAGTTCAAATTTTTATTACATCTAAAACTTTATAATTAGGCTAATTAAGGCTAATCTTATCAAGAATGCATTTCTGTACAACCGCACGCACCGCACGCATACTTTATACGTTACGGAAATACGCAGTGTACAGCGTTCCATATTCCGGGCTCATCTCTCAGTCAGATAACCACCGCGGACGAATATACGTCCTCTGACCGTCGGGAGAAAGTTGAATATTGTGTAGATACTGTCTCTTTGGTAGGGCGGTCGAATAAGCCACGTGCACAACTTGCGTTTACCCGCTTAGTTCTTCACCAACTGTGTAGGAGGCTAGTCCGCTACATGAATAATATGCTACGCAAGTGCCATGCGCTTTGACGCGCACGCGAAAAAGCGTATTTCGCGTCGGGTTGCGCGAGTGGATGCGTTTCGGGAGCCACGTGATTTTGACATTTGGATTGGGTCTGCCGGTGCTTTATTGGGATGAGAGAGTGAAAGTGTTACCTACTGATAATAGTTTGTTGATAACAGTTTAGCATCGCTATGTTTGTTTGAGATTCAGCCGGGTACAGAAGGATAGATATCATGGCTTCGTATTTCGTCGAGAGCTTTCGGTAAGTATTTTTTTGTTGAATCGTAGACTTAATTAAATTTAGCAGCGACGAAGTTTTCCTTTTGTTTAATTTGTATAAACCTTGTTTCGTTTGTAGTCTTTAGACTTTCGTTATTAGCTATTAGAATCTTTGTGATTATACATAATCAGAGAAGTTAATTTAAGTTTTTATTAAATTGTGTATTTTTAGTCAACGAGGAATCAGTGTTTCTGTTTCTGTGAAGTTTCAATTTATGTTTAAAGGTTTAATTCGTCGTTCTTTTCTGAAATAACTGTAAACCTATTGCTAAGCATATCTATTGGTACACAATGTCCCACTACTTATGCTGTTTATGCTGTGCACCTTAGGAGTTAAAGGTATCTTAGGTAATGATGCATTTAAAGCTAACATTATAAGGATGATAGTTACGCTTCATCATGATAAATTCATTGTTTATGAATAATGACTCTAGTGCGCATGCTCAGTTCTTTCTAAGTCAGCACGTATATGCACATAGCTCACATATAATATTCGTTAGTGTGAATTTTAATGTGTTTGTGGAATTATTAACGGAGCTGTGGTAGATTTCCCCTACGGCGGGTACCCTACACTTTGAATAGCTTGGATTGTTGGATGGAGAAGTTATTTGAAATTGAACGTATAGGTAGTTACTCGTATACCAGTTTAAGGGTTTCCTTTCAGCTTCCGTGACCGAGCGGTCGTACGTTCGACATTACGGCGGCGGTTCCGAGGTCGAATCTCGGTGGACTGTCGCACAAAAAAATATTTTAGGATTTTCGATTTGTTTCCGCTGTCCACATTGAACTAGTTCACGTTAACGTGGACATCGGGAATTTTCTTCAGTACTTAGGATATTGCAGGTTAAATCACCTGAATGTCTGAAAAAAAGATGATTCCATCGGAAGTAGTCGTTTTATGAGCCATGTCAGTGACCTTTTGCGGCTTTATGGCACTGACAACAGGGTTTGGAGATTGTATAATGTCGAACATACAACCCACATGATGAAAAAGAGTTTCTTGCACACTTTTCTCACATGTTTCATGAAGGTTGTACCGCTTCAACATGACAACAAGCGTAAAACGAAATTATCTTTTAACAAACTGCCTCACGTCTCATTTTCGCAAACTTCGCGGAATTTTCCTTGATTTCTCGACATTATTGAAGATTCTTTCTTTGACGAAATTTATTTTTAACTTGAGACAAGGACATTATTAAAGAGTCCGTTTCAAAGGAATGGTCCTAATATCGTCGTTGATTTGTTACGATTACTTTTTTTTAAATAGTACAAACATTCTTTGAATTCATCTGGACTGAATATGAGTTCACCAGAATTTCGGTAAGTGCTAATCTAAGCGATAAGCTCCTTGATAAGCAAGTAGATATGAAAGCTATAATATTACGATTATTTAGATAAAGATTATTGTCGCCGTGTGGTGACGGCAGAATAGAATACATTTGTCACCAACCCCTACTCGAGGCGAGTTAGGGACTATACAATATTGAACAGGGAACGAGCAGCAGCGCTCTCTGATACAGTAACATTTTAATCTGCGATCTCCAACCCGCCTGCCAAGCGTGGAGATTATGGCAAAACCCTCCACTTAAGTGGAGGAGGCTCATGGTCCAACAGTGGACTGTAACGGGCCGTTGATTTGATTTGATTTTATGTAGCAGCAGTGCAGACAGAGATTTAAGTGACATTCAAACCAAAAACACCATCAGAAAGACAGAAGGCTTATAAAACATAATAATGTGTAACCCAGTAAGAAATCACAAAATTTTTGGGCAAAAGTTTTACCTGTTAATCATAATTTATAAACTTAAGTATTTTTCCAAGACTCGCTAAGTATTTTGCGTTTCCCTGATCACCTATCAACCACACTTGATGAAGGAAGCATTCAATCATTAGTTTATCTAACCGTTACCAAGCTTGCCCTGACTATCTACAATGCACTTAAATGGGGGACTATATTGTTATGCAGGATATTATTGTAATGTGCATTGTTGAACCCTGCATTTTTTCATATAGGTAATCTTAGGTAGGCTAGTTTGTTAATGTACTTGATATTTGACGAGTTCTATCTTTGGACAAAGACTAATGTGAGAAATGTTTCGGTTCAGTAGATTTATCTACCGACAAACAAGCCATGAACAATTTGGACCTGCGCGCGCATGGTCGGTTTTTCGTTGCGCGTACTTTGCCACATTGTGCTATATTTCTAAGAAGGAAATCATATACAGATATAAAAAAAGTTATATTTTGTACGAAACCCATTTTCAATTAAATGAGGCATAAACCACGCAGTATATAGGTAGGCACGTTCTAAATAACGTCGATACTGGTAAATGCAAATTGTCCTGACTACATATTATCTAAACTTAGCCCTACTTTAGTATTCTTTATTAGAGCCTTACCGGTAACTTGTGGTTTATTAATAGGCACGTCTGTCCACCACCGCTTGTCTTGAGGGCATTGTCCTGAATTTGAACTGCATGTATGTTTAAATACCGATCGAACCGTGTTTGCATCGCACTATTGTGAGTCTTTTCTTTCCGGAACAACGAATGAAAATGCTTTTCTTGCACCATATCTACGTAAAGAATTATTTATGTTTGCATGGATGGGTGACCGCTCGGCTCTATTTTTGTTAATGCACCTGCCTACGAAGCTCAGGGTCGTGGGTTCGAATCCCGCTCAGGGCAATCATTTTATACGACGTGTTTGTCTTGTGCTTGAATGTTGTTTATCTCTGTATTAATGTCTGATCCTCTGCCTAGTTTGGGCCGTGTATCAGAGAGATGTCTCCAAATATTTTATAATTTACTTATTAATTATAGTCATATATTTCAGGGTAGGCTTTAGCCCCATCGTGAAATGTACATGAGCTCGTGATGATGACTTAAGTTACATTCTTACAGCTGTGAGCAACGGAACTTATACAAATAAGTACCTACCTTTTATTATCATGTTATACTATCTACACATGCTCTAATGGTACGAGCATATTGGAGAGGATATATTTCTAGTACTTTCAGTCGTATTTAGAATATCTTTTCCCCGCAAGAGATCATACTCTACTTGTACGGAAAACACACGGAAAGTAAATTTCCCTAGAGGTTGCAACATTGTAAAGGCATGTATTTTTACCTTTTTGAAAATCTACAGCAGTAACATTTTACATGGTATTTACATGGTTTCCTAACAGTTTTAAGGATTCTCACGATTGTAAATTAATTTGCAAGCTCTTACCATTAATTATTGACAAGGTCTTCACAAACGAACTGTATTCTGACTGCAAAATGAGTGCCTTATTTTAATGCAAACATAGTTTTTGTCGACGTAGTCGGATTTCGGTCGGTAGTTTTTCGAAATTTTTCATAAATGCGGAAATTTATGAGGATAGAGAACATAAAAAAAAAACATAAATCAGCCATTTCGAAAAAAAAAACCTCGCAAAGTCTATATAGCTCACAGAGCCACTAATTAATTAGGTACAGTGGATGGAAAGTCCATTAGGGCAGCGTTACAACAACGGTCTAACCTAACTGGAATGAGTTCTGCGGTTCGTCTGTGTAGACCCTAAGACGATGTTTAGTCTAGCCTTGTACCTACTGAGAAAATAATTATTTATTTATCGAACAAACAAATTTACGTTCCCGCAGAGAAAAGTAAGTAACTAAGTACCTATAGGTAATTCTGTTTGAAAGGGTCACAAAAAATGCTCCTGTTTAAAAAATATATTTCGGTATTGAAAACAATCTTAATGTTAAAACATAATATGATACGATTGAATTAGTCATCATTATAACTACTAGGTTTCACTCTTCGTTAAATAAAACTACTTATTATCCATTTGAAAGATTTATTTTACACGTGGTCTTTCTTAGGGCAAAAGCTATTGAGCCTTATTTCCGTAAGATTGGATTTACACCTTCATCCGTATTTCCATTTCAACCTCGTTTTCAGTTGTGTGTGAGCATTTGTGTGAACTCGAACAAAACATGTAATTTCGTGGCAAACCGATCAAGGCCCCGATTATACCATTGACAAGGGTTAGGTCAATTTGACGTTTAGGAAACGACAATATTCAACGTTATGTAACGGACAAAGTTTGGCATACTTGTGCCACTATAAGATGGCGGTTAGGATTTTGATTGAATTTTCGTGTTTCGTTTTTATTAAGGCACATAAAGATGTTTTATCTCAAGAAGCACTTCACGCTTGTATTTAGTTGATACGCACAGTGCCTTCCTAAACAACGTAAAACTGCTCACTTCTCATACCTAAATTTACTTCATTGTGATTATGAATAACTTAAGTGCTAAGGCCTGGGTGCTAACGTGTTAGACTTGTCATCTTTAACTAAAGGGTTTATCGCGATGAATCAGTCTAAATAAAGTCTAGTTTGAAAATTTTACCTAACTTACCTTCAATTTCATGTACACTACACATAAAATTCCCTAGAGTTATCGCCTGTCAATATTTTAGATGGATAGCCTAACCCTTAGAAAGGGTAAAACGTATTGAACTTTGGGGTAAAAGGGCAATCACTCTCACTTCTACCTACGTGTGCATGGAAATAAAGTTTTCTTAATATTAATATGAGGAATTTAGTAATTTTATTCTTAATTCTCAAGCATAATTTTTAGTCTAATAAAATTTAAAGATAAAAATAGATGCTTTATTTTCTTCTCTATGAAAATTTCAAAACAATTTTCCAATTGATTGGACTATAACTTTATTATGTTAATTCGGCTTCTCATATTAACTTAAGCATAATTTCAATATGACCACCATCCGATAAATATTATGACACAATACGACTATTTGCCAGAGCAATAACCCTGTTGGCACCGTTCTCCAAACCATTATTTGCGTAAAATGTCATCTACTTTTACGCTTCTACGATAATATGCGTGTTATGTTTAATGTCTATGTCTAATTTGTCACGTTTTATGACAAAGCTATCGTTATTAGCAATATTGATAAGTGTGTAGTTAGATCCCTTATCTGTAATATTATAATAGGATCGTGGTGGGTAGAATTATAAGAATTGTATTTAATTCTGGAATATATTTTTCCATCTTCATTCAGCGACCAAATAGTAGGAGTTCAATATTTTTCGTGTAGAGAGTGTCTAAAAAAATTAAAAAGCAAGTCTAAAAGGAACTGTAGAAGAGACCAAAGTAAACGTTCGATGATGTCAAAACAATACTGCAACAATGAATACTGTCGTCAACGTTGTTACTGAGCTTAAGAATTCAAATTTATCATCCGAACAGCCCCTACAGGATGAGTCAGACGGTTTACTCAGGACGTGACTAGAATTCAGTTCAACAAGCCTCTTATATTCCTGAGACTTTTTACGAATTTCTAAAGCGGCCCTTAGTGGTGAAATTGCGGAGCATTATTTGCTTAGCATTTTTATACCCATGTTTAACAAGTAGGATGCTGTTGCTGGTTGTATGCGGCTTTCTTAAGTATTGTTCAGCTTACAAAATGTCACACCAAAAGGGAAAGTTCGAATGTCCTTGAAACAGATCCTGAGTGACTTTTTGTTACTAATAATAAAACTATGCTAACTAAAGTCAAGGAGCTTTTCTATAAAGAAGAACAAAAAACCTACCATAAAACTGCATGCAGTTTGGGAAAATGCATTATTTTGTTAATTGCATTGTTTTATTTCATAAATCTACTTAATAACAATGTGGACAGACAGATCTGGTGAAGGTGCAGAAATAACGGACAAAGCAGGACCCGTCATTGCAGAGATTCTTGGAGGAAATACCATTGTCCATCAATAAAATATTTAACGTATTTCAGCTGTGATTATGAAGAGTTTGTAAGGCCTACAATATGCAATAAACATAGAATCAGTTAGTTCGATATGAAGAGCGCCCATTGTTTTGTTGATGTGTAATGTAGGCGCAGCATATAAAGTTATTTTTTTAAACTAACGTGACATTTTGTTGAGATCTAAGATTTTACACATCACGTTAATTTTTACTCATTTCATTACCCCCTTGGTACAAGTCAAAACTTCCATACAAACATTAGGGAAAGGTACTCATAAATCCTGATGATGATAAGTTTTATAACCTTGCAATTGAGTTAATTTAAATTCCGTACACCCTTGAGTCATGAAAGCTTATAACAAGCAAAGTTAACGATGTAGAAGGGGTAAACGACACCCGTCGACAATCGTGTGATATCTTGTGAGCTATTACCCTCTTAGTAAAGTAAAGTACCTAACCGATATAAATCTTTTGGGTTAGGTTTTCATAACTGAAATTATACATACATTGTACCAGCAAAATCTTTCGAGTAATACGGGCTATACTATGAAACTGAATTTTCATGCAAATTAACTTGTTCCGCTGATAAGTTTGTATAATTTGTTTGTTCGTGTGATGAGCATTTCTGTTTGCCTTGTGTCTGGTTGTTATTTATCTATATAAGTATGTAGTTGTCTATTTAAGTAATGTATATCAGCTGTCTGGTACCCATAGTACAAACTCTGCTTAGTTTGGGATCAGATGGCCATGTGTGAAGATGTCCCCACATATTTATTATTATTTTTGTTTTTTCTTTTTGGATCTTTGAAAAGTTCTACAGCATTTGGATTTTTTTGTGGAATTAAAGGTACAATAATTTTAGTCTTGGCTGACTCTACCGTTAAAGCCCTTGAAGTACCTAGTAGATATCACGAAATCTAAAACCAATTTTCAATAAAATTGTAAAAGATTTACAATATGTACTACATATACAAACATAAGGTTTATTTTAAAACATAAATACCTAGTTGCTACAGAATAACACCTAATATGTTTTTAATTCAATAGTTTTTTCTAGCAAACAGATCAACTTTCAAGGTGATTTATAAGAATAAAATAACAGCAAAAGTGTCAAAAACGTTATTGATGGAGGTTATCGTATCGTTTGACCCATTTCTCAGAGGGAATGATATTTCAACGAAACAGGGGATCTACGAAACTAACTGAAATATTTTAAGTGTTTCCGTTCAGTTTCCCTTCAGTTCAGAGAGAAATATAATTCACGTTGTTCCGCTTATTTCCGTACCTATTTGATTAAGTAGTTTGAATGAATAAATTTAGTTCACATATTCGCATTCATAGTTTTAAAGCTTCCGCTGCTAATTTGTGGAAAATATAAATTATTTATTTTAAATATATTAGGGATTAGAATAGTGATGGGACTCGAATTGCAAATAGAGATTCGAATCGATTCGAATCACTCTGGTTTAACTCGAATCTTCAACTCGAATCAACCAATTATTCGAATCAGTGTCAATATGATGATTTGAATCAATATAGCTTACAACATGAACATCTAATATAATATTAGACTGAAAAGAAAATAAATAATATCAAGGAATGTTCATCAGTTGAAACTTGACAGTATGAAAGAATAATAACATAAGCCAAAAACATAAATAAATATTTTATATTGATACCAAGAAAAAAATCACCCTGATTCGACGTGATTCGAATCGACATAAAATCTCATTCGAATCGAGCCTGAATTGCCTTCATTCGAATTAATTGTTATCGAGTCCCATCACTAGATTAGAAGTTATGTTTTCTAACATAATTTACTCATTATGTTAGATAGAGATTTTAATAAAGGTGTCAGTGACTCAGTTCAAACAATGGACACGGTTATAATACCAATCAAGCAGAAGTTAGCACCTAGCCATTTCGCAGTCAGCCATCACCGTTTCTAGGAAGATGTGAGGATTTTGCACGTAAACAAAGCTGTTCCAATGACGCAGCTAAATTTTATTGCACGTTAAATCTATGAAACCTAGGTTGAATGACTGAAATTTAGTTAAAAATATAAAATACAGTTTTTAAAGATTCGGTTGAAAAAGAAACAACCAATTAAAATAAAACTGGGCAAGCACGTATCGGGCCACGCAAAGTGTAGGTTTCCGTAGTTGTCCAATACTACTTGGGTACCTGTTTAAGACTGTTAATATTCATCAAAATATTTTTCTATGATATTTGTACCTAATTTCTTACTTATTCAAGTATACAAATACAAGTTTGCATGTCAAAGCAAAGTAAAACTAAACCTTTATTCCACACTTTTCCCGAAACTTTCAGCGCTTTTATTTTAGCAGAGCATTAAAATAACGATTGCCAAACCATGCAGGCATATGTTTTATGACATCACCGATTCCAATTTTAATTACCTAGTAAATAGGTCAGCAACCCGAGTTTGTTTTATCGGATTTATTGCGTATCGACAAAGTTCATGACCTCGGTCGCAGGTGCCATTTTGGTTTACCTACAAATTTTCTATGCAAATCCGCTTGAATATGGAACATTTTATTTCGAAAAGCCTACTTACATAACAAGAAAACAAAATTAATTAGTTAAACTGAAAATTGAGTAATTCATGATGGCCTATTATTCGATGTCAAAGGAGTTCTAGCAGCGTTGAATCTTCTTCAAAGTACAACCAAGTCAGTCTTCACTCTTGTTCTTCGGGAAGTGATGATGATGATGATGATGATAAGTACTACTCTACTAGAAACGTCCAATCACGTCAGGCATCAAAATTTAAAGGAGAAAATATATCTCACTTTTTTACTTCCGACACTGGTCTTCCTAGACGAAGAAAACAAATGATTAATTAGGAACATGAAACAGATAAGGGTACACCCACGCAATCACTTAACGTCTAATGCCATTACAAGTATAATGAATTAATGCATCTCAGTGATGTATCATAATTTCTGACATACTTGTAAATGTTGACAAAGAGAAAACGCGTAGGTGAATACAATAATTTATTATTAGAAGGAATTTTCTTCGATTCATCTACGACAAATATCTGTTTTACAAAAATTATTTTGGAGTATTGAATGAAATTGATGAACTATTAAAGTTCAGTGAAACGAACTGAACAAACATATTATAATTATATTATATTACTAAAGCCTAATATTATAAAACCCTTTTTGATTCGTTGCCTTTATGACAGTTATCTATATTTCCAGTCATAAAACTCAATAAGAGCAATAAAAATATATTTTTAAATATCAATAATTTGTAATATAGCTTTCTAGTAGTGAAATAATTTTTAACATTGGTTCAGTAGTTTCGGAGTCTTTCAAACAAACAAATAAACAATCAAATCTTTCCTCTTTATAATATTAGTATAGATTACTAAAGCCTTTATACATAATTATAATAGCCTTTTTGAATCTTTGCTTTTATGACAGTTATCTATATTTCCAGTCATAAAACTCAATAAGAGCAATAAAAATATATTTTTAAATATCAATTAATAATATTACGACACCTTGTTATAATTTATCATTGCAAGTGTTCAATTGACACCATTTTATGAGCAATAAAATCATAAAAAATGTTCGAACGAATGCGTTTTGATATTTTAATAAGTGATACTATAAGATTCATAAAAAGTGTTAGAGTAGTATTTACCTGACAAAAGACAAATTAAGTCACTTCATTTTTCAACCTTATGCGCAAAATATATAATTTTCCTGACAGTGCAGTGCGAGGCTTTGATTTCAGATGATAAATTATTAAGTTTGAAGAAAGATAAATTAATATAAAAATACACCCCTTGTATAAAATACAAAGAAGTATGAAAAGGTCATCGTCGACCTTAACCGGGCTGGAATTTGCTAAAGTTAATAATAAAGGGCTACAATAAGGCAAGACAAGATTCTCAAGATTCCTGAACTACGCTCGGGCATGTTGCGTGTAATTAGCATGGGAAAGTGTTTTTGGAGATAACGACTATTTATCATATGAGAAAGGTGAAAGGTTATTTAAAGTATCTTGTGGCAAGATGTGGAAGGAATATTAACAAAACTTGGAGACTTTTGTAACAATATTTTTATGCTATTTTAGTTATTTAAGTGCCGAGAAAATAATATTAGATGATTACTATCTACAGAGACTAGCGTAATTACTATTAACCTAGCGTTTACATGTCCACATCCATTAAAGTCCCTTTAACGACGATGTTCAACTATAAAGAATGCAGCAGTGATTAAAAGCGACCATTAATAAAATGCAGACATCAATACCGAGTCACAAAGGGAGTGTTTCGATAGCAAACCAAGGACTGCGGTTGTTTAAAGCTTCGCATAAACGCGACGAAGCCTTTGATGGACCAATAAACGAGCGAAGATTCTTGCAAACTCCTATTTTTGTTGGCTCAACCTCGAAACTTGCTAATAAAGTTCAGAAATCAATGTTACAAAGCAAACAAAAACCACAACAGAGAGAGTAACAATTTCCACTCAGTTCCAAGTCGAAATCAGGGGCTAATTACCTCAAGGAACTCTGAGTCGGTTTCAGAAATTCTGCCAGTTGAAATTGGTTTATAAATTCTGTGTGCTGCCCAGCTGTTTCATTTACAGTTTCGCTAACTGGGAACATTGTTTTATTTTTAACGGCGACGATATGTAGTTAGAACTTTGCTAATTGCTTTTTAGTAATCAGTGCTTTTGTAACTACTTGTACTACAACTAAAGTGTCACTTTTGATATCACATATTTTCGAGTCAATATTAATAATTATTTTGAGGATACGAGTATTAAGTTACTAAAAAGCACAATATTGCATTAAGAAAGGTATACTTTTGAAGAAACGTCTGACATCTTAAATACTAATTTTATTATCTCTAAACTTTCATCAAATCGATGTATAGTATTAATTCATCTACATAATATGAGTATAGTTAAAATTCAAATTTAAATGTGTGGCACTACTATAACTGTTGGTGCGATCCCGTGGACTGAAACATAGGATAAGTGCCGCACAGGACTATTGCTGGGATTGGGCCGTCCGGTTGAGGGTCGTCGAAAAGAAACACCAGTATTCTGTGCAGGATCGCTTCCTCGGTCCGCTGTACCACACTACACCGTTGAGGTACTATTTGCACTGCCGCTGCTACCGTTCCTCTTTCTGTTTTCCTCTTGAGGCTTCCGAACTGTTTACTGTACTGTGAACCACTGCTTAAAACACACTGTCGGTGCAGCGGGTAGTGCTCCGTATTTATTCTCCTACCCGTTAGGGTAAGGGGAGGTGAAGGCGGAGTGAGCGGGGCGAGGGACCGATGTTTGTTTATTAAACAATAGTTGTTTATAACAAATGACAATGGGTTGTTTACCTATTATTTTCTAGAATTTTCTAGCTAACTATGACGAACGTAAACAACATCGAGTAACGTAAACAACATAAAAAACATCGGCTCTATACTATTCTTTTACCGACTAGATTAAGCGAAAAGGTGGGTAAAGTTCGAGAATATAAAACTGTAAGCTATTAAATATCTATAACTACTTAGGACACTAAAGTTCTTCCCTATAAACCTATAAAATACTATTCTAGTAGGAAAAAAGAGTTTAAATCAATAAACTTAATCTACAATATCTATAAGGCTAAGTCTTATGCTAGCAGTTAATTAGAGGCCGTCCCGTACATTAAACAAATCAAAATGTTGATGTACCATCCCAGTACATTCACCTGCAATTAATAAAACCTCAGTAATTAATGGTTTGGGTTTGTAATATTCCAATTTAATACTTGGCACACTATCCGCAGGCTAATGGTTAAATCTTGTGTATTGGAGCGAATCATCTGTCGTCGTCATAATTATATGTATGTATGAATGTATAGGTATATCTTACCATGGTTTCATTACAATTTCAAATTAGTTCCCTTAGGATTATGACTGTTTGAATGACAAGACAAATTATCTGCCTGTAACCTGTAAATGATCTGTTGAACGGATGTTTCGGTTAATGAAATTTTACTAACGTTCATGATTTAGTACACGTTTTGAGATTGCCGAATTATGACTTGAGAATTTTGGTTGCTAGTCGCCATCTTTTTGTAAACTTCCAGCACCACTTCTTACAGATATGTGCCATTTGCATCCATCCAGTACAATCCCATTCTTAATAGGTTTAAATTTGACACCATATCAACAGCCTCCGTGGCCGAGTGGTTGAGATTTCGACGCCCATTGCGGAGGTTCCAGGTCGGATTCCCGGTGGGGACACTGTCAAGCAAAAATCTCTTTGTGAAACTTTCCCCAGTTTGGTTAGAACATTGCAGGCTGAATCACCTAATTCTATGCTTCAGAAGGCACGTTAAGCCGTTGGTCCCGGCTACTATCTAGTCGTTACATGAGCCAAGTCAGTGGCCTTTGGCGGCTCTATAACACTGACACCAGAATTTGTGAGGTCAGTTGTCGACCTTACAACCCAAACGATGATGATGATGACCACATCATGATCACGTTTACATTTAATAAAAAATGTAATAAATCCTTTTACTGCATGGTCAGAATCTGGATCTTTGAAATATTCTGTCACATTGTCAATAATAAAACTGATTATTTATTATAATTTACAATAATATACGTAATTACCTACTTATGAAATGTGTATAATTAAGGTATCGTGCTTAAAATATTTTATTACATATTTTAGTGTAATCTTAATTATCGAGTCGACCAACCCGCACTGGGCTGGCGTGATCGACTAAGGCCTAATCGCTCTAATTCAGGGTGGGCTCGAGTCCCTTGGTGGGACGTATATGAGCTGTTGACGATGGTGATGATGAGAATTTATGTAGTTACTATTACTTACATTTTATTTTAGTACCGATTATTGAAAATAAGGAACATTTTAATCCTCATCAGCATTGTAAACATTAAGGTAATGTGGGTAATGATATTCACATATGCAGGCTTAACAAATTATGTAAAGCAGTGCGTCTACGAATGAACAGCTACTGTCATTCGCGCACTTATTATAAATTCAAATGAGATGTTAGACTCTATTTAGTTCCCACAATTTGCAATTTGTTAAACGCATTAAAATCTAAGGTGGTTACTGAGTTTGCTGTTTCATAATTAAGGTAGATTTATCTTGAAATTTCTGAAGCCATTTAAGTAAAAGTATCAATTGAATTAATCCAACTAAATTATCTGTGCAGATAATCATCAAAAGTATGTACCTATAAATTTTAATTATAAGTAACAGAAATGTCTGTATCACGTTTTATCTCACTCTGGATAAAAAACAGTAAGTAACTGAAATATTTTTTTTATTTAGTTAGCCAAAAGCGTTTCAAGAATCTTCTTCTTCTTCGCTTTTTTTTGAAAGGAAACCATTATGTATTAAAATACATAATGGTTTCCTTTGCTATCAAACTTTCATAACCTCATCGTAAAAAAAACATACACAGAGCTATTTGCAAAAATAGAGACTAGACTAGACTTAATTTACATGAATAGAGAAGCGGCCGTTCTTTGTCTTTTAAGTTGCTATTAATTATTCCACTTTATGTAAATAGACCCGCAGGCGCGTCGGTGAGGTCCGGCGCGGCTTTTTGCGGCTGCGGCAAGCCGAGCGCCCGGCTCTGTACACCACTTCTATCCATAACTAGACCTCTAAAACATACAAAGGTGTACGTAACTAAGTATCTGTCTTAACTGGCCACGATAGGCTAAAAAATTTATGTTTTATGCAGATGGTAGTAAATAAAACATCAGGAATACGTAATCTAGTTAAAGCGTATCAAGTATAGAGCAAAGGGAAATAAGAGTGTATTAAATTTGAATTTTAGGAGTTGACCTAGCCACTTGTTAGTAGGTTCTGTTTACTTAATTTTTTTTAATAATCTTTTGGCCTTCTGCATTGACTGTAAAAATCATCTTTATTTTAGACCATTAGCACGAGGCAATCGCACTTTAGACTTCTCCTTAAAAAAACTTTACTAAAGTTTCAACCCTCAAATAGCAGTGGTATACTTTTTTATTTAAAAATTATTCTGTGTTGTATTCAGTGACAAAGAGTGCTGAGCGAGCGTAGGCAATCTGTGACGCTTTTGAAAATCGAAACTGTCGGAAAATAATTATCGCTTGGATCTGACAGCCTGTCATTGGCTGTATTATTTTGCTCACGTTAGCGTTGTTCTGACACGGAATTAAATTTCATTGCTTACTATTATGTCTAGGTTAGGTATAGTACACCATAAGTCGTAATATTTTTTTCGCTTACAGTTATGGTTACATAAAAATAACCCACTAATTTTTTTTACACTTAATTGTAACTAAATACATACATACTATGTCCAGAAGTGTAGCAAGCTGAAGTAGCAATGGGCTGGCCACATCTGTCGCAGAACCGACGAGCGTTGGAGCAGACGGGTTTTCGAATGGAAACCACGTCTCGGGAAACGTAGTGTGGGACGCCCTCCTAGGTGGACTGATGTCCTGAGGAAGGTCGCTGGTGGTGGCTGGATGAGGAAAACGGGTGATCGTGCGCTTTGGCGTGCCCATGGGGAGGCCTACGTCCAGCAGTGGACTGCAATAGGCTGATTGATTGATTGATTGACATACTATGTTTTAACCTTTTCTACAGAAAATTATAAGAAAAGAAATAATATCTCAAGTAGGTAGTAATAAGTAAAGTGTTAATAATGATAAGTATTTCTTTCTTTTTTGTCGTAGCCATCCATTACATAAGTAATTCTAGAGGTATTATTCTACTACTTATTAGAAGTTTCTATACATAATAATAAGTCGGTAATAGTAAAGTCTCAATCCATTGTTTGGAAAACCCTAAACTCCACTTAGTCCTACACTAACTTCAAAATGTCTGCGTTTCTATACTTTATATCAAATAACATTGGAACAAAGACAAAAAATATGTATGGCAGAAAAAATGTTATTCGTTCGTGATTCACACTTGTGAGCTAATCGAGACTGACATATATGTCTGGAAATGTATCCTATAAAAGATTTTTCCAATGTTATGTAATTGAAACAGGGTATAGATGTCTTGAACAGATTCGCCGTACCAGCGATATGACTCAATATCAAGAATAGATAATAGTTGACATAATACGAAGGCCAGTGACTTCGCCGATAAGTTCGAAACAGCAGCTACAAATTGTATTGACCCTAATTATTTACTATCACTGTCAAATGATAGTTTGTTCGAAAGTTGCCAACAAACACGGATGTGTTCAATTCTAGTAAGTTATTTACTTACTGTCTGACTATCTTTTCTAGCATTGATCATATTCATAGTATTGATCTAAATTTTTTCCCCGATTTAAACATGTCCATTGCTAGCCAAAAGGCAGAGAAAACTTGTAATACAATGTTGTGGTTCTTACACTGCTTCTTTACTGCTTTATATTTTTTATAATAATAAAAACAAAATCTTATTAAAAAAGCCTGTGAACGAACATGAAACTTTGTGGTCTGAAAATATTAATATCTATTACTTGTAGATTTAAATACAGGTATTTGTAATGTCAGAAAATTTGACATTTTTAATGTCGGTAAATTTTACTTCGTTTTGTCGAGTTCCATCTGAACGAATAGTAAACGTTAGTAGTTAGTAACGTTTTTTAATATTACTATCGATAAAATAAGTATTATAAATGGAATAAGGGATCAGACTGTTCCTAAAACCATATTTTATGAATTATTTTTAAAATATAGATTAGTAGCAGACAATTCGCGAAGAAAAAAACAGAATCGGTTGAAAAGCGAATTTACAGTGATTTTTCAAAAACGATTTTTGTATGGACATTATAATTGAGCCGTTACTTACAAACAAATGACGTCACAAGTGGGTATGAGTCTCTCTGTCGAATTTTGAATTTCAAACCTTTACAACTAGGTGAATTTTAAAGATAGAGCAAAAATTTTTTTAGTTTTCGATAGCAGAAACTAAGAAGTTAGGATTTATAAAACAAAAAAAAGTAGTCCGATACCCTTTTTATTCGACTTAGTTTAGGGTAGGCTTGAGTTTCTCCATAAGGTGAGGACATAATCGTGTAAATGGATCTATGGACCTTTTTTCCACCTGCTACACATCTCATTGCCAGACAAAGACTTTCCCTGATTCTAACTACTTTCTCCCTTGTCCTTGGCGTGTTCCGATTCGGACCAATCGTCACAGAAGCCCTAAAGGTGGCGCGACCTCTAATTACAAAATAAATTTAATCGATAAGTCAAATTATAATATTAGAAAGTGTTTCAGACATCTGAATCGTTCATTTTCTTTTGTTCTACAGCACTTTCTAGTCACATTGTGTACGTGAAATAATTGCTTTAGTTAATAGCACAGATTATAATACTATTGCAATCGATCATGATTATATTAGCCTTTAACACAAGATCGTCAAATGTAATGTCATGTATATATATTACACATAATGAACTATACACGTATTAGGTGTCTCAATGGTATAGAAAATCATCGAAAGTTCTGATAAATAGAGTATCGATTGTTTTGTGTTTTGCTAAGTCATCGAGAACTGCATTCAACTATATTAATCATTAGGGTTATACATAAATTAGAATTAAATTGTTTTTATATTTAGGATAGTTCTGTGTGCCGTGTGGTGACGGCAGAGTAGAATACATTTGTCACCAACCCCTACTCTTCCCGTGGGTGTCGTAAGAGTCGACTTAGGGACTACACATTGAACAGGGAACGGGCAGCAGCGCTCTCTGATACAGTAACCTTTTAAACTGCGATCTCCAACCCGCCTGCCAAGCGTGGAGATTATGGCAAAACCCTCCACCTAAATGGAGGAGGCTCATAGTCCAGCAGTGGACTGTAACGGGCCGTTGATGTTGATGAGTTCTGTGATACTAATGTAATGAAGTAGGTTTATTATTTATTGTATTGTGAAATGTCACACAAACAAAACTTATAACTATCAATAAATGTCATGTTATTAATTTTCAAATCACAGTATTTGTGTAAGTTGTAATAAAATAAGTTATTATTAAATTTCAATATTCCAACTCTATCTACAATTCTTAATAAAATTCTAGTGAAATTGATCTTCCAAAGTAACGAGGTCTTTATCGCCGATCGGCAAACAAAAAGAAAAGAACTTCTACCAATCTCAGCATTAGAACTCTGAAGAGATAAATGAATCACCTCCGTTCGGTTTAATTAAAATACTCGATAAATCGGACCGATAAAATATCGAGTTCAATAAATTAGTTGCAATCAGCTAGACTAACGTGGATCCAGGGCTATTTTTAAACGTCCACAACAAAGCAAAATGTCAGGAGTCGACCACCCGTTGCGAGATTTCGAAGAATAAACGCAAAGTGAAGTTAGGGATGTCATCATCTAGTCAAATAAGATGTTGAATAAGCGGTTTATTTACACACAGCTGTTGTGAGTCAGAGTCTGCGCGGACGCAATTGTGTCAGGGCAAAAGCTAATTAAAAAGATCGTCTTCTGATTATAAATCAACACTCTGTTGTAATCGAATACGTGCAATTAATTACCACTAGTTAAGTTTTCTGTCCCATTGGTTTGGTAGGGTTGGTAATCCAATATTTTAAAAGTAACAGAAAAGAACAGCCTCGATTTTAAAATAAACCAGCCAACGTTTTCATATATTTCTTATTACTAAACTGTGAAATATGATTAATTACTCTTTAAGATGTCAACCATTCGTTTCTCTACGAAAAGACGTTGATAATCATCAGTTTCCGACCGTCCCAGCTAATTGTCTGTCCTTCGCTTCCTGATGCCTGTCATGATCTATTCATCATGATCGTGACGTGACTTCTAAAATGAACTGATGTGTGAAAGATAGGAGCCATTTATCTCCAAATTGACCATGAATGTTAAGTATTCTAATTTTCTCTCTCATTAGCTAAATATTCTGAGTATTTTGATAGTTTCCAAAAAAACGATGCGAGTAACGAACTAATGTTAGGTATGAGCAAGATTTGCAATTAAGAATTAAATTGTTCAAGTTGTGTGAGAGCTTCTATCACTGTGAGAGATTTTATTTTTGTCCTTCCTGATTCCGATTTAGAAATGTCAATGTTGCGTCATAATGACACCCCTGTGCTTCTACGCTAGACCAACAAAACTGACGGGCGAGTGAAGTGTGTCATTGGGATCGCGCGATCTATTTTCGTTAAACCCGACTCGATCATGTTATTTTTGGACGATCGTGAGTTACAACGGATCATTGAGGATCCGAGTTTATTGCTCTCGATAGTAAAAAATACGGAAGAAAGTGAATGCATCCATCAATTTCAATACCAATTTTGTGTAACATTAACAGAGTAAATACTTTTTTGAAGTCGAATATGGAGTTGAAGGAGCTATGAGTGTTTGTGAGTCAATTTAACGAATTTCATCCATGTTTCAACACTTTAGTTGAGAGGTATTTTAAACTAAACATTTATCTTTTTGCTAACCTACACAAGATTTGACTCGGAACATTTTTAAAAACATGTACTTTGTTTTTTATTTTCCAGTTTGTTACTCTTAAAGCTAAAGTAATGTTAACTATTTGGGAAAACTATTATTTGTTACAAAGTTATAAAAATTGTATGATTGTACGATTTGATTCTGTTCTATAAAATTCTTGCTCTTGTTGAATAAATCCCTGGAAAATATTATTCATACCTTATAGAGAGGCGTCTTGACGCATTTCCTGGATGCTGTGTCCTGCTCTGGAAAGTCGATTTCTTTTTCCTCTCATATTATTATAGTGATAAGTATGTATTAGTTTATTTATTATTTATATATTAATAGCCATTGCGTAGTATATGTATCTTCTAAGTATTTTAATTATATATGTGTGTAAGTATTTTAAGTACCTCTGGGTATGTAGTTTATATGTTAACGTTATTTATTTTTATTTTACTTTATTTTTTACTACCATCAACCCGGTTCACCTTTTCTGTGTGTTATTCTTACACCCAAGGTAGCCTGGAAGAGATTGCTGCCTTAGCAATAAGGCCTGTTGACTCTTAGGGCGTTTGCGCACTCATCCGTATCCGATTCTCATTCGATTCTTATCCGTTCCGGTTTGGCCATCCTAGTAATTGTATGGACGCTTACGCATCCATACGTATCCGGTTCGTTTTCGTAAATTCTCACTCCGGATCGGTTTTTTTACGGATCAAAACCGAGTCTAAGTGGCCGCCATACAAATTGTACGTACTCTTGCACACTACACGATTTTTTTACGGATGAAGAGTAAGGTACGGGGAGGGGAAAGCTCGCGCTGCTAGTGATGTGCCAAATTGACTATTTTTTGATAAACAAGTATTTTGGTACTCGTTACATAAATAATCGAATGCACACTCGAGACAAGAGACTCCATGATTCTATTTACGTGAAACGAACTATACGAGTAACGTGAGCGACTTTATTGCAGGATCTACATTACATAAGTAGATATAATTAAAAAAGATCAACCTAGTATTCGAATTCTATAAGTACCCGAAATCTATACTCGAGTACAGTCAACTGCTCATCAGTCAGTCGTAAAGTGTTAACATTTTGACCTTGAACGCTTCTTGCTTCTATAGCATTATGGTCGAGATCAGCTCAGTCAGTCAGCTCGACTCGGCACATCACTACGACAATATCATGCAATATCGTCTCAAATACGAATGAAAACCGGATCGGATACGGATGAGTGCGCAAACGCTAGACGTGAATTTACCGTCCGTTTTTTTTACGGATCAAAAACGGACCGGATAAGAATCGGATACGGATGAGTGCGCAAACGCCCTTAAGCTTTATGTTTCTGTTATGTTTTTCTGTTTTGTTTCCGCTTTGGTGACAATAAAGTATATTTGTACTGTATTGTGTTGAGGTTGATTTTAAATTTAAGACGAAAATAATAGTATCAAAATGTCCAAATACAGCTGTACCAGAATTTAGCCTTTACATTTTATAATTGTTATTTTTCCCCGTCAATTGGTATGTTTCACCGTCCTCACCTCATTAGCAATAAGGTTCCATTTGTTTTACGCCTTTGAATATTAATGGCTGGCAAATTTTTAGAAGTAAAGCGTGAGAAAACACCCTTTTAAGATTGTTTATATTAGGCATTTAATGGTTTAATAAAATGCTTTTAGCTACTGCAAATATTATATTATATTTAAAAAGAAACAAGAGACTGACACAGGACCGTATATGGTACATGAATGCCATTTTCACCAACAGGTTCCAAGAACATTACGCAGCCACAGTTATATCTCTGTTTCTAACACCATAACGTTATCTTTGTTAAATATTGAATATGTATAGTAAGTCGCTAATGTGAATGAACACTATAAAGAGCCACTAAAAACGTTTTCTCTGCATAATCTAACACTTTATTATCATCACTGATTGGAGAGAGTGTGGGTGGTCCGTAATATATTGCGAAGAATAAAAATTGTGTTTGACTTATTGACTTGTCTTGTGAGGTGTTAAGTGTTTTGGTCTTTCTCACATACATTGAGTTGTAAAATAAACCTCTTTTTAAATTAGCTAATTTGATTTATGGCAGTCTTGATCAAAGGGCAGGTGTTGGCAATAAATAAAAAAGCGACTTCTTTTTCCACAATTTATTATGAATGAATCACCATAATGTCAGTATATTATATGTAAGTTATTGCAAATGACTTAATTGAGTTTATCTTCACATTATGTAACAAATTAAATATTTTTTATTGCACACCATGATCGGTGTGTCTTTGTTAAGGAAGGGATCAAATTAAATTAAAATTACTGTATTTTTGGAAATATTCTAAAATAATGTATAAATGTTTCTTGCGACGCGTCGGTTCTTGCGTGCCATATAGGGTATTTTTAATATAAATACGAGTAGTAAGCCCTAGAAAAAACTAAACTTTTGCCATAAAAATAAAAACTCTTTTATGCTTCGCGCGTTCAAGTAAAAATCGTTGATGCGGACGCAATCCACGTTCCCCTCACACTCGGCCGCTCATCGACTTGGCCACCGGCCAACAGGTTTCTTTCAAAGTAAGGAAGACGCATGGCTCACCGATATTGATTGGGGCTAACTTAGTGATAGAGATAGGCGGTGGGTTAAAACCCAAATCACCGGGTTTTTACCTGGTCAGGTGGTTTACACCCAAACCACCTGACCAGGTAAAAACCCGGTGATTTGGGTTTTAACCCGGTTTTTACCCATAACAACCCATTTTTGTGGGTGTTTATTATAATAATTGATGATAAAATAAAAATAAAAACTTTATTGTATATCTTGATGAAAATACCCTGTTTATATGCAATATGCGCAACTTCAATAATGTGGAAAGCCCAAGGTAGCAGCCAATTGTTTTGTTTATGAGACAATTTCTATGAAACTTTGTTTAGAATTTGTTTGTATTTGTATATTCTAGCGTAAAGCATTTTACTAAGTTTAAGAAAACCTACATGCGTAAAAGATATTGATGTATATCAGCGCTCCAGCCGCTTGACTCACATCGACTCAAATAAGTTCAACCAAATAAACATTTTTAAAATAAAACAGTAGAAATCTGTAAAATGTCGCCATCTTTTAATGCTCAAGGTGCATGAAAGGAGCCTCCCCGAGCGACGTACCGCTACCGCTACTCGGTAGTACGTCTGGCGCACCCTGGGCAACAGTCTAGCGAATTCTATTTCTAGCTGACTGGCGAATCCTTTTCCCACGATGGCAAATCAAAATCAACCATACAGTCCAGTGTTAAAGCCGGCACTGTATGTAGTCTCGATTAACATCGAGGGTTTCTCGAAAGACAAATCAGAACTCTTATCTGAACTCTGTCGCAAGACACACTGCGATGTACTGTGTGTACAAGAAACCCATCGAGATGAAACACAATGCCGACCACAGGTAGCTGGACTCACTCTTATCTCTGAGACTTAACACCCGAAACACGGTAACGCAGTGTTTGTTACTCCCGGAGTAAGAGTAAAATCCTCTGAATGTTCGACCCAGAATGGCATCGAGGTGATTACCTTGGACCTCGACCACTGCTTTGTTACCTCTGTTTATAAGCCCCCCGGGACGCCTTTCCGGTTCTCCCCTCCCTCAAACTTTGACGATCAGCAACGGGTGAAAATTGTAATCGGTGATTTTAACAGTCATAATCCACTCTGGGGCTACAATGACCTTGACGACTGTGGTCAAGCGGTCGAGACATGGGCTGAATCTAACAATTTGACTCTTGTTCATGACCCAAAACAACCGGCTTCCTTTAATAGTGGCCGATGGAAGAGGAGATACAACCCAGATCTAATCTTCACCAGTTCAGACATAAGTTCTCAGTGCGTTAAGACCGTATGCCCACCTATTCCTCGCACTCAACATAGGCCCATTATGTGCGAGATTAGCCCAGTCGTCCGTCCTCTACAGGTCTCCCTTAAACGCCGATTTAATTACTCCAAGGCAAATTGGGAGCAGTACGCAAAGTCAGTCGACGACGCCCTCTTGAATGTACCACCATCCCCTCGAGAAAATGATCGGTTTGCTGACATAGTCTCTGAGGTGTCTCGTCACTGTATCCCCAGAGGATGCCGTACCTCCTACATCCCAGGATTATCGAAGGAGTCGGGGGAACTGTTGATGCGATACGAGATTTTGTATTGCGGTGATCCCTTTTCCAAGGAGACTACACGAGTCGGGGAAGAGTTACTGTCGCGGATTGATAAAAGTCAGCGGGACAGGTGGATTGATACTGTAACCAACATCAACATGACGCATAATAGTAAAAGGGCATGGAAAACAAGGGCATGGTGACATCATCACCGCCATTAAATCCCTTAAGTGCGGGAAAGCCTCCGGAGTTGACAACATCTCTGTGGAGCAAATTAAACACCTTGGCCCCGTCGCAGTATCATGGCTGCTACAAATGTTCAACAAGTGTCTGGAATCTGCCCTAATACCAAGACTCTGGAGAAAATCGAAGGTCACAGCTATACCAAAGCCAGGAAAACCAGCAGATGACCCCAAAAATTTTCGGCCCATTTTACTCCTGTGCCATACTTATAAATTATTTGAGCGGTTGCTGCTGGTACGCCTCACTAGCTTTGTTGACCCGAAATTGATATACCAACGACCAGCCGTCCAGTCCAAATACCTCCCGCTTTGTGTATGCTGATGATCTTGCTCTCACTTCTCAAGCGACCAGTTTCGAAGAGGTTGAGGCCAATCTGACGGTAGCTCTCAAGAACCTAAGTTGCTACTACGCAGAGAATTCCCTTAAGCCCAATCCGTCTTAAACTGAGTCATGCGTATTTCACCTTCGCAATGCACAGGCGGGTCGAAAGCTCAAAATCACGTGGCGTGGGGTGCCTATTTCCCACAGTAACTCCCCCAAATACCTCGGCGTGCTGTTGGATAGGTCTCTTACCTTCCGAAAGAACTGTGAGAGTGTGAAAAGGAAAGTGCATGCTCGAAACAATCTAGTGCGGCGCCTTACCACCACTAAATGGGGAGCCACACCACAAGTTCTGCGGACTACTGGTTTGGCGCTTGCCTTTTCAGCTGGCGAATTTGCATGCCCAGTATGGGACCGCTCTGCTCATGCCAAGCTAGTGGACACAGCCTTAAACAAAACTTGCCGGATCATTACTGGTTGCCTGAAACCAACGCCGGTTAAGTTGCTGTTTCCATTAGCTGGCATAGCGCCTCCAGATGTCCGCAGAGCAGTTGCAAGCTCCCTTGATAGGCGTAAAATGGACGACGACACTCAGCACCCACTGAGTGGCTATAAACCAGTGCCACAACGGCTGAAAAGCCGAAAAAGTTTTATAAAGTGCGTCGAACCACTGACCAACGACCCGCCACAAGCAAAATGCAACCTCTGGCGCCGCGGAGTCTCCCTTCCTAGCCCCTTTGTCACGCCATCTGAGAATCTCCCACCCGGACATCAGTTGTCGTGGCCGATCTGGAAGTCTTTAAATAGACTTCGGACTCAGATCGGCCGGAGTAAAGATAACATGTCTAGGTGGGGATTTTCCGATAATACTGACATAAACTGTGTGTGCAGACGATGGCCCACCTGACATCATGTCCTGCGTGCCCTGCCACCTGCACGCAGCAAGATTTGATGGACGCCACACAATCCGCCGTTCAAGTGGCCACATTCTGGGCTACAACATTATAAAATTCGACTTGCCATCGACTCGCTAAGAAGAAGAATGCTCAAGTTCTAACGGGATGATCAAAAAAAGTTGTAATTACAGTTAGCTAGCACTACACTCACTCATACCTACACTGCATGCGAACGTGGCAAGTACAATGGTAGGCGCTAGCGCGCACGGGCGACAAAAGTCACGGTGACAGTATACTAAATGATGGAAGCTGCCTGATATTACGATTGGCCTAGGACATGTTATAACACTGTGTATAGTTTAATCGAAGTTGACCCAATAAACGAAAAATTTGCTGCCATCTCGGACATTGATATTTTAAACATAATTGGTACTGTTGTTTCTCTCGTTTCTAAACATAGTACCCTAAACCATGGTTCATGACTTACGAACAATAATTTTATCGCCATCTTTTTTTTTATGTTTCTTGTTCAAATACCGAGATTTGCCCTTAAAAACAATATTTTCTGCAGATTTTGTGCTTTACGCCGTTTTATCCATTGCTTTGTTGGTATCTTGCTAAAATAGATGTTCTAAGCCCCTGCATTTACTGGCAAATAAGTGAAAAAATGTCACATATAATGTGCATACGCAAAATCTAATGATATATGGATACCTATATAAATTTTGTTATAAAAATAATAAACACCCGAATTTTCACCCAGTGGGTGGGAATAAATGGGTGTTTATCGGGTAAAAACCCAGCGGTAGGTTTAAACCCGGTGGTTTGCCCATCTCTACTTAGTGACACACTAAACGGTCGGCCACTTTTTCAAATACATTGCGCAGGCGGCAGATTTAGTGATGCACGCTTGGGTTTGGCGGGATGTCTCGTGTTATCAATCGTTAAGACCACGGACCAAGTAGGTACTTGGTCCGTGGTTACAACCCACACAATGACCACGAATTGTTTGTTATTATGTAGAGTGATAAAGCAAAAGTTTGTAGAAGAACTTTTCAGATACCCCAATTAAGCTTATAGAAAAAAATGCTTTTTAAAAATGACTTTCAATGTCTATATTGCGACCAAAAGCACAGCTTCTGAATAATCAGAAAAATGCACGAAACCTGGAAATCTCTGTTTATCCCGCAAGACAAGACATAATCATCAAGATAAAATTATAAGTAACGAACCCGCAATACACCATAACAACTACCTATTATTACACTGTTCGACTTCTAACACGTGCTTAAAAATTTATAGTAATTGTTCCTTGAAAAATACCAATCTGATACTATATATTTTGAGGGACCTCTAAGGTAAGCAAAATAGTTTATTTTTTATCAATTTATTAAAAAACTAGCGCTCTGCCCGGCAACTTCGCTTGCGTAATCAAAGTTGTATTTCCGAGACGAACTTTTTAAATCTAATTGTTTTGGCTTTTCGTTCTTAAAAAGACCCCTCATATTGTTTTTCTCATCTTCTATGCACAGACATCACCCAGTTACAATTTTACTATATTTATGTATAAATTTAATAATTATCCTTTCAATACATAGATCAAATCACTAATATTATAAATGTGAAAATATATTTGGATGTTTGTTCCGCTTTCACGCCTAAACTACTAAACGAATTTGGATGATATTTGGAGTAGCGATAGTTTGTACCCTGGATGAACACAAAGGATACTTTTTACCGGGAAAAGTCTTATTCCCACGGGAAAATCTTACATAACGCGAGCGTAGCCGCGGATGGGTAGCTAGTATTTCAAATTTTCAATATAATAAGATTCCTGACTTCAATGTGAATAATGTCTGTTTCGACAAATTATCGTGTAGTGCTTTGTCGTCAACCTTCGAGATAAATTGATAGATATTGCTGTTTCTGTCGAGAATCAAAAACAAATCATTGGATCTCCATCACTAGACATTTCAATGTAGACGAGCGTTCCATTTATGGTGCAATGAATGGTGGAGAGCCTCTTAACCTAATAAGGCTCTAGATCTGAAAGGACACGACGACGTTCGTCTGGACCAGAAAAATGGAGAGCGCGTAATTTTATTAGGTACAGTTATACCACAAGAAATAAAAAAATATATCTGTTAGCATATAAAATAAACGTTCTTTTTAAAGAAGAGTTTATGCCAAATATTATTTACGAAACTGTTGTTGCTTTGAAACGAAATATAGGTAAGTTTCACAGGTGCAAGTTTATATTAAAAAATACTGATTTGTCCTACTAGGTATCTACTAGGTAGTATAAGCTAATATGCGCTTAGGTAGACTTATGCATATTAGCCAAAATATCAGCGTATACGTAATGATATAGAAGAAGACGGTTGATTCGATTTAAAGGGTTTATTTTACTTATAAAGGATCTATCAAACGTTTACAATAAAATAAAAACAAAAGGTATGTTACGCAGTGGTTACGAATATACAAACATAATAAACAAATAAAACCCAAAATTAAATTTATGTTGTAAGTTATTTACATCTGCATTGCACCCCGTAACACAACTGGGCTGAGATTTTCCGTCTCCGCATATTTGAAACCTCAACTTTTAGGGAAGAAAGATACCCAACCGCGGAACAAACTGCATCCGGCCTTAAACTTTAAGCATTTAATTTGCATTTCATTACCCCGTAAAAACAATGAAAATAAAAATCCCACAGTTCCCGAGTCCCGGTGAATTCTTGTTTCTTTTCCCCCGTCTAATGCTCCAAACCGCAATTTCCCGGTTCTATAATGTATATGCAATTTTCTTGTGGTCTTTTTTACCGCGTCGTCGTCGCGTCGATCTTCCCCCACGTTTTCATTATTCCATACTTAGTCCATAAAACCCTCACAAAGGCTTTTGTTCGAGCGTCTTCTAGGCGTAACAGCGAGGATGAGAGATTATTACAGAGTTAACATTAGTGCAACTATAAGGAAACTTATGATAAACTTTTCCTCAGTTTTAATGAGTAGAAGAGATAACAGTTTTCTTGAAGCATGAGACCCGTCGTAATATTATTTGCTGATTAAGTGATAAATTTTGTTTTTCCATCGATATTTATTAGGTTACAGAAACTACAGATTTATTATGGTTCTACTTTCTCGTAAGTTAAAATGCATATTATTAGCTGTTGTAACGAGCAAACCACAAAAATAATGTACCTATATAGAACGGTCACGGAACGGTGGATGAGGAAAGCGAGTGATCGTGCGCTGGGGAGGCCTACGTCCAGCAGTGGACTGCAATAGGCTGATTGATTGATTGATTGATTGATAGAACGATCATTTAGTCATAAATTAGGCATAGGCTGGCTTATAGATACCAGCTGATACACATATAATATATACACAAATACACTCATTATTATAGATAGAAAAATTCCAGACATTAGGAAGATACAAGTGCTATTCTTCGTCAGCAGTCATAAAACAAACTAAGCTAAGGAGTTCACCTTTTTCACGATGTAAAAACGTCTTACAAAAAACAAAAACCGAGTACAAACCTCTTTTTCCGCTGCAGTTAAAGTGTGGCTTCCCTACCTTAATTTACATGAATAGTGCACGGGTTCATTTAACGCGCATTTAATAGTTTTTGTTTGCGTAACCATCGCCTGAGATGGGTTTTTAATTTTGCTAGTTTAGCTGCTAGAAAATTCTTAAATATTTTCCTTGAAGCGCGCTCGCTCGCGATTTCGCCCATAAAGTTTGTTATTGCATAATTTTTTGTATTTTATAATAGCAGTTTTAAAGAAATATTAGTAGTATTTTTAATTACTCTCCGGTTGGTTTAATAAAAAGTGTAAAAGCAAAATGGAGACAATGTTTTTAAAATTGCAGCGTTTGCAGGGAGCCGTGCACAACATGATAAATTAGACCGGCGTAGTTCATTTAGGTGCTGTTGTTATTTTATTTTGTAACTACACTCTTCATTTTATTTCTCTTGTAGCAAAATGAAACACCGACAAAACTTTTTGTAAATGATATCTGATAAAACAAAAATTCATATTCTTGTATATTTTCCCTGAACTGCAACTTGAACTATTCTTTTTTTGCGAAGTCAGGTTACATTTATAGGTATGTGTTGCAGTTAGTAAGAATCATAATAATAGGGGATCGGACTGTTCACCATATTTTATGAATTTATCATATTTTATTAATTATTTTTAAAATATAGATTAGTAGGAGACGAATTACAGTGATTTTTTAAAATTTCAATATGTCTGTCCCTTTCAAAAACGATTTTTTGTATGGAGATTATAATTATGGCGATACTAACAAATGACGTCACAAGTGGGTATGTGCCTCTCTGTCTAATCTTTATAACTCGGTAAATTTTAAAGATAGAGCAAAATTTATTTTAGTGTTCGATAGCAGAAACTAAGAAATTTGGATTTGTGAAATAAAAAAAAAAGTATTCCCCCTATTAAATTACTTTATTTCATCATTATTTGGGTGTAAGCGAGTATTCGTGTTATAGTATAGAGCCGCCAAAAGCCACTGACATAGTTTTTTTTTGGTGCTATAGGATTAAACATTGAACGCGTACAATAAATTGTTATGTAAGGTCAAACATGTTCATGATCACCACTATTGATTGAAAACAAAACAAATACGTTCAAGTCTCAGTATAGTTAACTCAAGGCAGATAGCCTGCTAACTGGAAGTCTAGTATTTATTCCCATCGATCCATTATAGATCAATCTGACGAGTATAGACTTGATAATGCAGAGTATAAATAATGCAAAGGACAGGTCGATAAGTCGGGACGTTCAATGGGAAACCACGGGACTTCTAGGAATATAGGGTTTAATATAGCAGACTGTCTACATTTAAATCATATTATATTATCTATTTTAAGCCCTTTATCGTAAAAAAATTGATAATTTATAATATTTGTCTTTGTGTAGGTATAGTAAAAAATGTATGTTCTTATTGCTCTTATTTAGAGAAAAACATATGATATTATAATTTATTTCAGGTATTTGGGATTATTCTAATTCAAACTAATAAAAAACAAATCAAATTCAAATTTAACATAGATACCATTAATAGGTAGGGATAATAGCGCATCATTTTGAAAAAATTCGACTAAACTTACCCATGCAAAGAATATTTTTTATTTTAAAGGACACCAATGCATATTTATATTTATTTTTATATGAAAACTGTCTCTGGAGCCAGGACTTTTGATTTAGAACAACCGTAAACTACACCTGCTACCTGGAATGGCCACTGAACCGTGAATACCAATAAAGTATCCGCTACCGTCGCACTAAAAACTCAGCCGCTACTCAAATTACAAATTACAAATAATTTATTTAAATTTTACAGTAAATTTGTCATTAAAACTTATGAACTATGATATAATTTTGGTGAGTTGACATATTTAATTGATCTGCTAGTGTCTTAAAAGGTTACCCTGAGCTAAGACACCAGCAACCTTCCTTGATGGAACTAACAAAAATTAGGCTCAGAAGCAATAATAAGGCGTACATTGACACTGTATAGATTCTGAAAATTAAATTGCCAAAGATAAAAGTAAAACTTGGGTTCGATTGAGTCGGTGTATGATTTATCAGCTTTATTCTCAAATAAAACTTGGGTTCGATTGAGTCGGTGTATGATTTATCAGCTCTATTCTCAAATAAAACTTGGGTTCGATTGAGTCGGTGTATGATTTATCAGCTAAATTCTCAAATAAAACTTGGGTTCGATTGAGTCGGTGTATGATTTATCAGCTCTATTCTCAAATAAAACTTGGGTTCGATTGAGTCGGTGTATGATTTATCAGCTCTATTCTCAAATAAAACTTGGGTTCGATTGAGTCGGTGTAAGATTTATCAGCTCTATTCTCAAATAAAACTTGGGTTCGATTGAGTTGGTGTATGATTTATCAGCTCTATTCTCAAATAAAACTTGGGTTCGATTGAGTCGGTGTATGATTTATCAGCTCTATTCTCAAATAAAACTTGGGTTCGATTGAGTCGGTGTATGATTTATCAGCTCTATTCTCAAATAAAACTTGGGTTCGATTGAGTCGGTGTATGATTTATCAGCTCTATTCTCAAATAAAACCTTTTCTTATAACTCAAGAGCGCCTCAAAACTCTTAGTATATTTATTATGTTCAGTTTTATTTTCAACTAAGTACTTCCCTTACTTTCACCTCGCGAGCTACTCATAAACAATCTACTATTATCTTCTGAAACATTCAAATGATCGGTCAATGTCCTTTCTAAAACGTCTACTTTCTTACTTTTACTCTCCTTAATACTAAAATACCCGGCTCTTAAGTCAATTATACACGTACAGACACTCAAAATGATTTGTGATGTTAGACTAATATATTGTTCGACCTGTCGTGGCACCAGACCATAAAATTAATTTCTATTTTCGACTTTGATGTGCTCTGGAATAAGTCTGCTTAAGTTTTTAGACTAGTGACAAACGAGCCATTTATTTTGAAACAAAAATAATGGTACTGGCAGCATTAAAAAAACTATCAGAGAATTAGATTTTTGTTGAACATCTAACTTCTCATTCGTCTAATTCACTTTATATTTAACACGAAAATGGTAATCAGAACGTTATAAGTAGAAACAAGCTTTTAAACGTAACATCCAATTTTAAACCGACATCATAAACCATCGTAGAATTTGGTCCCGAAAATACTTTGTTAGAGTTAGATGTATCACCCACCAGATTGTTAAAATGTAATGTACACACGTGCAGATTTACATTACACACTACTACTACTAAATACTGGTCCAAAATTGATCTAATCAGCCTCCAACTGGATACAGCTATCAGCGGAAAGATGAGCAGAGCGACAAGCGGTGAAAACAAAACTCGTTAGGTGTAACACAATATTATCTATATTATCTTATATTTTCAATTCCATTTTTTAACCTTTGACCACACCACGGCTCAGTATCTGTTCCTAGGGTTTTTAAAAATATTTATTTTATACCATTAATCCTATGATACAATTTAATATGTATTTGACACTTTTAAACTCATCACGCTGCCGCCGGCTGTTGCTGTTGCTTTGCTGCTCTTCATTTTAAAGATTAAATGTAAAAACGCATTATAAAGTTTGAATCTTATCAAAAACAAATGCTAACTAATTGGGCGTCTTTCATTTCTACACACATATCTAGTAACAATTCGTCCCAGTTCCAAGTCTGGATTACGTAACAGCGTCAATCTGAGGTTTTCAGGAGCAGTCGTTAAAAATTTTAACTGCGGTATTTTAACTTTTAAGAAAGATCATTGTGTTGTGCAAGAGCATTCCACGGTAGGTACAATACCTTGACACTTTTAAGAAAATAACATTTTAATTTATAGCAGAGTTAGCCCAGATACAATTGAACCGAAAATTAAACCAAATGCCATCGATATTTTAATTTTTCTTGAAATATTTGTTGTTGTTAGCCATGATGATGGAGATGGTACTAAGTAGAACAAACAGGCTGATCTTTACCTGATAAATTATGGGTGCCTTCTTAAAATTCTTCTTCTTTCCATTGATTTCTTGCCATTTTTTGGAAAATATGTTTTCTCCTTTTAAAGTTTTTCCGTGAAAGCAAACATTTGATATGCAATGCTAACGGAAGTAAGAGAATATTTCACAGCAGCGTACGGTGAATCAGAGCCAATTTAAAGCTGAAAACAGACTATGACTAGATACCGTTTGCATCACGTCACTTCAGTCCAGCAGCATTAGTACGGTTAGTAACTCGGCTAATTATATTCGACGAAAATTCTGAATGAAAGCACAGGGAATCTCGAGTATCAAATAAAAAGTTGACAACATTCCAGCTTTTTGTAAGGACTTGAAACTTTGCCGTCAAAAAATTGGAATTCGTAAAGTATGATATTCAATATCTTTTTTATTTTGTTTGCAATAATCAAATAGTATCCTAGGTAGAAACTACTTGCTTACCTACTGATAAGAGTAATTTGGTGTTTTAGTTAAGTCGATATTTTGTGTTAGTTTTTATTTTATCTTGTGCTTTGTCTTCATAGCTTTCAGTATTCAGTTAGCTAATATTTATGTCCTCACCGCCGAAGAAACCGATCCTAGTCCTACCTAAGTATTAATAAATTAAGATAATTTTATTTTACGCGTTTGCCTCTCTTTACAATGTAAGTATGGCTGTTGTGATTCTATCTAAATTGCCATATCTAATCAAGAACGACACCAAAATGAAAACAGAAACGACAGAGACACTCATAAAGTGAAGTTTATGTAAATACAGTTTGTGTTCTCTGAAGACTAATGATCTGTGAAGACTCTGCATTCAGTGACTTTGATGAAATGGCCAATTAAGGTAACGAGTATAATTTCAAACGGAACAGTACGGTTTTATCTGCTTACTGTAATAGATAACACAACCATGTAGATCAAACCGTTAAACAGCGTATTACTTAACGTATAATAATTTTATCATTTTATATCTGTTTGTCTTCTGTCAAATAAACTTTGCGATTTTGAGAAAATTACTTACTACAAAAACCGAATGTATGTATGTGTTTTAGACTAAAAAGAGAGACACACGCCAGATGAGTCCTTGTTAATTCATAGTCCGTGGCGCCCTCCAAGCGAAGCAAATAGGACGGCTTGTTGTGAATTCTTTACTGCTCGTTAAAGGACAGTAAAAGGTTTTAATGCTATGATTAAACAGGGCCTTTCGGGAATTTTATCAATTCTCAAAGCTTCAGCTTTACGATGTATTGCGTGGTTAAATATTTACTGTGGAGTTTTTTCGACAACGACCGGAGAGAAGTGTTTGTTGACAGCTTTTTAAGGTGCGCTCGCGCTTTGGCATCAGTCATGGGTAAGTAAAAAGTAAAACAAGAAATTTTGCGGGTCTTCGGTGAGTGCTTGTCTGTTTACAATTTTCCGTACTCGGTTTTGGAGTGTTTGAGTTAAACTTTCGGTTTCGCTGATACGTAACTAATTATGCGTATGATTGTATCGATCTACGAGCTTAATGCCAATTGTGAGCAACAGTATAATTTTACCTACTATGTAGAGGTGATGTTTAGTATAAAACAACCTCAGTAAATCGTAAATTCAGACAATTTTTATTTATTTAAAGCTGGAAACGTGTAACTATCAATGCTCACTCGTAATGTTTCTACTTTCAACCCTTGCTTTTTTAATTGCTTGATTACTTTCCGCATTTGTAATAGATAATTATCGACTATTAATAGAAAGTCGAACTAGTTCTCTTACCCAGTACTACTACAGGAGTAATCATCTAAGATAACCCAAATTACCACGAAGATTATGTCATTATCTCAGGAACCTAATACGATAGTCGTGAGGCGTCTTGAACGTGCCCTACCGATTCCGATCACAGTTCAATAAGTGTACGTGATCCTGATTTTGAACCTCCACTAATATTTACATAGACATCGACTCTGTTTACAATTTGTGCCTATGATGATACTAAAACGATAAGGATGACTTTTGCATTCAAATTATAGTATGAACAATAGAAAATCGTTATGTATATCTGAGACACTTTTGTACGAAAAGTAGACATATAGACATAATTATATAAACGAGGAGAAATAGCAATAACAGTCTGTAAATACGAAAATGTTACACTATTTGTTATTTTTTTATTTTCTTAAACTTATTACAAAAATAATATTTGGCAAAGTAGCCTATGTTTATGCCTGTAACTATTAATACAAGTAAAAGTAGGTAAGTACGTAACGTTTATGGTATGTATGTAGGTTATGTTTTAGGTACTTTCATATTCTTCAACAGCTCATATAAGTCCCCACTTTCATATTAGATCTTTGAAATTAAAAAAAATCTAATAATGGAATAGAACTTACTTCTTGCAAAGAAGACAACATTGTTTTGATCACTTACTTAATAACTAAAAATCCGTTGATAAAGACCTACTGAAAATATTAGCTCCTTTACGTAAACGGTTATGTAATGTTAACAGCAAACTTTCCTTCTTAAGTAATTGAGTCTTTACTGCATTATTTAGTTTTAAACCATTAGCCATGATAGGCGGATCGGGCACGAGGTGACAAAGTGGTGCCCAAAATTTTCTATGAAATTGTGCACAACGTACCAATCATGGCAAGGCTAGACGTTGAAAGCTCACTTTGTTTTGTCTAGTGTCTATGGTCAGTGTCGTTATAAGTATGAAAGTGTGAGTGAAAGGGAAGCAAGAGAATGTACTAGACGAAAGGATCTGCCACCACTCATAACCCCTCATCTAACTGTAGTCAAGCATGGAATCTTACACCAAGTAACTAGATTTTTTAATAAGTTGCCTATGGAGTTGAAGGTTGAGAACAGACGTCATGTATTCAAAATAAAATTAAAACAGTTTTTGGTAAAAGAATGTTATTATGATATTGATGAATTTTTTGAATGTTAATAGGTAATAGGTAGTAATAAAAAGAATGACCAAATAATATAATGAAGTATTGTGTATATTGAAATAATGGAATAATGGAATGAAATTATAATGAAATGTTTAGTAGTAATAAGGTATTAAGAATGAAATTTAATGTAGGTATTTTTTATTTTGAATGAAATTGTTGTGTATTTTATATATTGCATGAAATGTATCAGATTATTTTAGTTAGGTTAAAAAATATGTACTATTTCGGACACAAATTATTGTTAACGAATAAATAAATAATAATAATAATAGTGGTTTTGCTCCTGACTCGAGTGGTACGGGTAGGCCAGTCCGCTTGTTGTGTTTCTAGCTTTTCTAATTGCGCCAGTAGTTTTAGTAAACAGGCTGTAAATGGAGTAAATATTAACGGAGCTTCTAAACTAAACTGCAAGTTAAATCTTTAGTATTAGAAAATTGTGATATCTAAATGAGTTAATCCAACCCATGTTCCTTGGGAAAAGTTGTTGCTTATGATGGTCTGAACATCATATTTAAATTTTGCTAGGGATTACAAAGTCATGCTGTATAATTTTACGTCTGGTGAATTACCACATACAAAGTGTTAGCAAAATAAAGCAAAATCTCTCGGGCAAAAAAAAAATTGTAAGTCTATGGGTTCAACAACTTTTGTTCCAGAAAATCCATAAAATATCTCAAAAAAAATTTTTAAATTAAAATTTAATTTTTGGAATTTTTATAAACTTGTGGATTTAGAATTGTTCAGTTCATGGGCGACCTACCGAGAGGTTTTTAATTACTTATTTTGCTAACACATTGTATACCCATATTTATCTGATAAATGACTTAAGGAAAAGATTATTGACTTACAAAAACCAGGCATGATAATTAAATGAAATTTTCAGTATTACTGTCCTGTTTATGTAAATAGCAAGCAGGCAATAGACATAGTCAATATTTGCAAAGTCGTTCATGGCCAATCGCTGCCAGCTACTGATCACAAGGGAGTATTAATTAGATTTTGAAATTAAACGTTTCTGTTTAACTGTAAATTACAATTTAAATTGATGATTGCAATAATCTCATCATTCATTATAAGGTTGAGCAACTTAAATGGGCTTGCGCAGAGAGAAAAAGAACAAAGATAAAAGTACGGCACATAAAAAACAATATTAAACCATGTTTGTAAAAAGTGTTAGGTTATGTTTTAGTATATGGACCTCTTAGAAAATCCGCCGATCGTTACATTTCTTAGTACCTACAATGGAATTTACAACTATTGATAAGAAATGAAAACCAGCTAGTTTTACTAAACCAGGGTTTTCTTTTATCACTCCTTCTAAAGCAAGTGAGATCTTTTATTCTTCTTTTATTTATAGAATTTAAAAAAAGAACATTTACTTCATCGAAAAGTCAAATTCTTGGCCTGAAATTCTCTCTCATTCATTTTCCCATGTTAATTTGCATGCGAAGGTTTGCCATGGGTCTCTAACAAGGTTGAATTGGTCAAAATTGGGAAAGTGTGCAACCGAAGATTGCTCTAAGTAGGAGAGAATTTTCTTTTACCGAGATAATTTAAGACGGAAGCGGAAATTGAAGTCGAAATGTTTTTCATTAGGTGTGTCCATATTTGTAAAGCTCGACCTTATATGGGATGTGTTCTCTTTGAAGTGGATATTAATATCTCTTATCGGCTCAACTCCAGAAGATTCTAACATTCGTAACATTTTATTGTTATAATGATATCATCAATTACATTACTACGTTTTTTTTATTAGTTGATGTGCTTACTCTTGACCACAATCAGGTCCGCGAGAGACAAGATGTGGTCTAATGTGGTCGATGATGGAACGAGTTCGCCCAGAAGGTGCCTATTCACTCTAACTTTGAAAATATGATTATACGTTTATAAATACGTTTGTAGTAATCGAATATATTGTAAGATTTATGACTGACCTTACAACTGAGTTTTGAGCTGCGACCTCTGACATGGCTTTTTGATTTTCAGTTCACATTATTCGGGATTTATTTATCACCTGTTTGTTTGAAAAGTCAGATGATTTCGAAGACTGGCGTTATTTCTAATTTTGAAACTATTGTTATCTGCCCTCAAAAATTTCAAGATAGGTCAATATTTTCAGGCCTATTCCCGCTATCCACATTCAACATTGGCACATTGGAATTTATTTTTGGTCTACGTCTGCTATGAGTCGGACAATAAATTACTATGGGGAAACTTCTTTATTTCACCTTAAGGAAATTTTGGCTGAAATTTTTGTTATAATAACCTCGGGTGAGGAAAAAACCCACCACAGGCGAGCCACTGAACTTTTCGTCTCAAAAGGGAAGCTAATTGTAATTGTATAATAAACTTAGTTTTTATCCATAATATTTTTGTTATTGGCATTTCTTTTGTGTGATGAATAAACTCTCATTAATTTTATTTATTTATTTTAATTTATTATTATTCCATAAATTATTATTAAAGTGTTATTTATTTCTAGGGATTTTCCGTTTTGGATTTATTATTATTATCCAACATGAATTTTCTGTAATGATAATTGTAATGATAATTATATCACGGAAATTCCCTACCCTATTCCCCAAACGGAAATCCAAAACGGAAATTCCCTACCCTATTCCCTTCCCTATTGTAGTCAACTTTATCAGAAATATTTTATAGACTGCGTTTGAAGACGGTAGTAACAGTTGGTAGTATACTGAATATTCATCATCGAAATCTTTTGAACAAACATTGTCACCTGCATTGGAATCAGAAAGCGAATTAAATCATTGTATTTACCATATAATCGTATGTACGTAAGCGTAACGTGCTAGGTAGTTGCAACAGTTGCTAGTTTCATCACGGCAGCGGCGTCAGTAAACAAGTTTGGGAAACTTGACAAACATTTGTGAAAACACTTAGATGGGAACAAATTAGAGACACATTACGCACGCACAGGCTTTAAATCTATTGGTGATCATCATTCATCATCATTAACAGCTCATATTATACGTCCCTACTGAGGGGCTCAAGTTGACCTTAAATTAGGGTGATCGGCGACGGCAGAGTAGAATACATTTGTCACCAACTCCTCTTCCCGTGGGTGTCGTAAGAGGCGACTTAGGGACTACACATTGAACAGGGAACGGGCAGCAGCGCTCTCTGATACAGTAACCTTTTAATCTGCGATCTCCAACCCGCCTGCCAAGCGTGGAGATTATGGCAAAACCCTCCACTTAAGTGGAGTCAAAGTCAAAGTCAAATTTTTTTATTCGAATTAAGATTTTTACAAATCATTTTTCGATGTCAAAGCTATCATGGATGGGATAGAGGCTCATAGTCCAGCAGTAGACTGTAACGGGCCGTTTATGTTGTTGTTGTTAGGGTGATCAGGCTTTAGTCAACCATGTGAGGTTAAATAAGGGCAAATAAGCAATTTCTGTGTCGAAAAGGCGATAATATTGTACTTTTTTCTTACAAACCCATCATGATCGCTTCTTTTCCTCTTATTTTTAACTACCTCGTGACCTATGAATCAAACAAAATTACTATCGACGAGTAGATAACGAAGATAAGAATGTTTTTTTGCCTGATTGTCGAAGACCACACACGATCATTGTCTCGGATATCTTGCAGTGTATGTTTGTTCTTGCTTGTTATATGTAATGTAGAAATGCTTGTTTTGGGCACTGTTCACAGTATAATGAACCATTGACGCCTGTTCGTTTATGTGCAAAGTCTTGGTTTGCATTTAGCTGCATTCGGGCGTTCGCTTAGCTTGCAAGACTTAAGCATTTGCACATCGTTAAAGGGAACACAGAAATTTATGTAAATACCTTAGTCAAAAGACTAGCAAATGTTGTAATGTGACGGGAATCTTAAGTTTGGTTTATATAAAAGTTAGTCTTTCTTCAACGCTCGCCTGGTCTATTGGGCTAATAAAATTTAAATGTTTATCATCGACTCGCAAAGAAGTCTTTCTTCCTAACGTGTGTTCTTCTAGTGCCAGAGATATGAAGCCACCTAAGTTCTGATATGACTTATTTAATTATTGTTTTCTGATGATAATAGCCGGGACCAACGCTTTAACGTGCCTTCTCCCACGAAAACGGACCATCACGTGATATAGCCTGCAATGACCTTTTTTGTTTGACCAATACTATTTAGACCTGAATTCCAGCTAAATACCTGGGCTGATTAATAACTGGCCGAAACGACGAACTTAAAAAAATGATACGCAAAAAAAAAATATTTCATTATATTTTGGCATCTTTTTGAAAATAGAACGCCAAATTTGAATTTAATCGAACTGGTGGAATTTGTTTGATAGGACGTAGAACTTTCTCTGTCGTAAATTTTCTTAACAATGGAAAGAAACGAAATTCGTGCGGTGATAAAGTTTTACGTTTTAAAACAGAAAACAGCAACCCAGATTAAAACCAAGCTAGACAGTGTTTTAGGTAATTCTGCTCCTGCATTGAGTACAATTCACACCTGGGTAACTGATTTTAAACGTGGAAGACAGAGCTGCGAAGACGCCCACAGGTCTGGCCGTCCAAATGAAGTCACGAATCCGGACATGATCAAAAAAATTCACAAAATTGTATTGAATGATCGGCGCTTGAAGTTGCGAGAGATAGCAGAGATGGTGAGCATTTCATCTGAACGCGTTTTTAATATTTTGCACCAACATTTGGGAATGAAAAAGCTTTGCGCGCGATGGGTGCCGCGTTTGCTCACTGTTGACCAAAAGCAACGTCGAGTGGACGATTCATCGGAGTGTTTGGCGCTGTTCAACCGAGATCCTAACGAGTTTTCGCGGCGTTATGTAACAGTCGATGAAACCTGGATACATCATTATACTCCCGAGACAAAAGAACAATCTAAGCAGTGGACTGAGAGCGGAAGACCTGCGCCGAAGAAAGCAAAAACGGTTTTGTCGGCCGGCAAAGTGATGGCGACTGTTTTTTGGGATGCTCGAGGGATTATTTTAGTGGATTATCTGCAAAAAGGAAAAACAATAAATGGAGAGTACTACGCAAGCTTGCTGCAAAAATTAAGTGAAGAAATCCAGAAAAAACGACCACATTTGGCTAAGAAAAAAGTTTTGTTCCACCATGACAACGCACCTGCACACACGTCAATGGTTGCAGTCGCCAAACTCCATGAATTGCGGTTCGAATTGCTACCGCATCCACCCTATTCCCCGGATCTGGCCCCGTGTGACTTCCACTTATTCCCAATCCTGAAGAAATGGTTAGGTGGCCAGAGATTTTCATCAAATGAAGAAGTCATTGTTGCCGTGGACGAGTATTTTGAGGGGTTGGAGAAAACATTTTATCAAACTGGTGTAACGGCATTGGAGAAGCGCTGGACTAAATGCATCGAGGTAGAAGGAAACTACGTTGAGAAATAAATTTATTTTAAATAGATTTTTAAAGTTTTTCTCTGTCGTTTCGGAAACTTATCAATCAGCCCTCGTATTGCAGCATGACTTGTTTTTAACACGTTTTTATTAACTCGCTTTCTTGTCTGTCTGTTTGTTTGTTTGTTTGTTGATTCGGTCCGAATCTTGCAACTCATTTTTGAAGCACGTGCTGTTATTCGATTGTGCTGAAATTTGGTACACTTAAGATGATTGACTACGATTGACATAATTTGTATACATATATAATAATGGTGGGTTTTAATACAAAGTGTTTCCGGTGAAGAAACATGCGCACATTCATCATCATCATTACCAGCTTATATACGTCCCCACCGAGGAGCTCGAGTACGCACATTATAATTAAACTAGAAAATACCTAAAGTTTAACAAATAAAATACTTTTAGCTAGATAGGTCACCTTATGATATTATGATAGTGGCTGTGTGAAAAAAAATATCGTACATTAACTTTTTTTTATTAGCTTATATAATCCGTGATAAAGCAGAAACTCTTCTAGCTTTTAAGGCTAAAGCCGGCTTCCGCGAACTTTTCAAATTAATTTGGCACTGGCAACTACGCAAAAATAAAAAAAGACTCAAAACTTGGTTGCAGTGAAACTTTTGCAATAACAATATTGCGATGTGAAGCGATGCGACTACTTTTTGTTCGACTTCGAGTTGGAATCGAGGACGATGCAATCGAGTGGAGAGGTTCTCTCTCGGTAATGTGAGCACAGTGAAACTTCTAGAGTGTATTAATTTAATTTATTTTTACCTTGGGATCTGAAGACCTGCGTTTTTCCTGGATATTTGAGAGTTCTTCGTAGCAACCAGTCTTTTAGGTGTATTTCCTTTCAACTTTCAAAGTTAACACTGCGGCTTTAGGACATCAAAATTCAGATAAAATGAAGATTAAAAAAAAGCTGATTTTTTTTAAAACGGGCTTGTTTTATAAAACCAGCTTTGTAATATTTTATCCACGATGTAGTCTATAGTCTAATTAAATACGATATTTTAATTCAAATTCAAAAACTGTTTTACATTATATTCTAGTATTTTTTATAGAGGTAAGACCAAGTTTTATAAAAAGCTATAAGCCCTATTACAGCCAGCGTGATCAACTGAAGCCTCCTATGCTCAAGATTTTTATATTATTCTTCGAGCTTTTCAATAGTATATTCTTAAGAATAATAATATTTATAAATTGTGCATTAACCACAAGTATTCATAAGCATTTCCAATCCTTGGCTCGTTCTCAACAGCTTACTTTCGGATCAAAAGCTTCAGCATTTTCCTTTTAAGATTTTCCAATAGCATTTTAACGCAATAACTGCTTAAAAACCATTTTTGGCGCACAAAACTAACAATACAAAATCCGTTGTTTTAAAATAATTTGATAGAAATCTTTGCACCTTCTTTAGTAAATCGATCAGCTCGCTCGGTTTTGTATGTAGGGGCAATTAGTCAATGTTCCTTGGAGGAAATTGACGAATTTAATGGACTGAATGAATAGTCTCTTACAATGTTTTAAATTAATTAGACTTGAGTTTCAGGAGTAACCACCACTTTATTCCCAAATGGACCAATAATTTGGGATAAAGAAGTAATAAGAAAAATCTTTATTTACTGAAATAAATAGCAAGTAGAAACAGCAAAAATATCCAACAAGTAAACAGATAATTTAAATATTTTAGCTAGTCGTAAAAAAGTTACAATGTGTTTTTATTTTTCTACCAACAAGTTAATATCAGCAGTAAACGTGTTAAAACGTCGTCCACAAAGGAAACAGTACATTACCGGGCAAGATGGTGCCATAATTTTGGTACCAGCTTCCTTTAAAATGTAAAATATTTGAAAGCCTTCCTGCGCTATCTGTAGGACGTATCGTAAAATATTGGCTAGGAAGTTGAGCGAAAATAGACGGTGGTGTAGTCACAACATATAATGTATTAAAATTTTCTTGTCTCCTTTAAATAAGTATCTATTTTAAAGGACTCGTTTATTGTGATGTAGTCTGAGATTTTCGCAAAGAGAAATTATATTTGGTCGTATTTTTAGAAATATAATTTCATATTTCTTGATGAAATCGAGAACCAAAAGATTTCCTTTCGATCCAAAATCACAATTGAGGGCCTTGACAAAGAACTCATTCAAAAGATTCCGGTTATTGTGAAAAATGTTTCGGCAGTTCGTTTTATTCTCGGTCACTTATTATACGAATTAATACAAATAAAAAGTTGGGGAAGAATTCTACGTAGTTTTTATGATTTACAAAGTTTACTAACACACAAAAACTAAAACCTGACCTGTATTCACTGTGTTTTTTTTTCTTCAGTCTCCACCGTTATAGATCTTGTCTAGTCTGACTGTACCACTGCCACCAGCTAGATTCCAGCGATGATATATTCATAGAGATATAAAGTAATATAATAAAATAATATTAAAAGAATTCTCATTCTTTTATCTTATTCTTATAATTTGTCAAGGTGCTTTCAATGCGTACAATTTATACGTGTTAGAAAAATAACGCAAAATCTCTCGGGTGGTAACTCAGCCCATGAAACTGAACAACTGTTGTTCTGGGACTTTTCCGAAAAAGCATTTTTTTTTCTTTTCATACAATAATCTCGTCAGCTAACCGAGTCAATTTGTATGAAGTTTTTTTTTTGTGATATCGGTAAAGTTACCACCCGAGAGGTATTGCGATATTTCACTAACAAGACGAGTATTATGTAGATGGTGGCTCATCAAACTAGCCTCCGTGGCTGAGTGGTCGAGATTTCGACGCCCATTACGGAGGTTCCGGGTTTGATTTCCGGTGGGGACACTGTCAAGCAAAAATTTATTTGTGAGACTTTCCCAGTTTGGTTAGGACATTGCAGGCTGAATCATGTGATTGTCCGAAAAAAAAAATGATTCCGTGCTTCGGAGGGCATGTTAAGCCGTTGGTCCCGGCTACTATCTAGACGTTACATGAGCCAAGCCTTTGGCGACTCTATAACACTTACACCAGGGATTGTGAGGTCGGTTTTCGACCTTACATGCAGCCGCGCGTAAAGGCCGGACATATTGCTTGGCCGCTGAATACAGACATTTAGTTTATAGGCAACGGTAGGTTTCTTCCTTCTTTCAGGCCGAATAATTATATTATTAGCATCTTATTATGTAATACGAGTATATAAAGTTTCAACTTAGTACTCGTACAACAAGCTCTTTTATCCGATATCAATAACTTTAATAAGTTAAATCACACAGATATAAGTCTGAATCTCGTGAAAGGGGTTTGGGTAACTTTGTATGGACAAGTGGCGTCATTTTTTTTTTTAGCGGCCATCGTCTTCGTTGCTACTATTATATAGCAATACCTTGTATTAACATACATATATAATGGTTTTTGTCGTAAGTAATATCAAGGCTTAGTTATGGCCCCCCAGCAAGTGACATGTCTCAACTTCGGCTCAGTACAATAATAGATTCCCAGTATAAGTAGGGTCGCCAACACGTGCCGTTCTTACTATGAGACCCCAAGACAGTCCCTTTCGACTGGTAAACATTTTTTTAAGAAAAGAGATAGTACTACGTAACAAGCCAAACATTCCCATGTTGCTTAGATTGCACTTCGTCTGTATTCTGTGCAAAATTATTATTTGTTCTCCTATTTCCTCTGCTTTTTTTCTGTTCAACAAATAGTTTAAAATAAAGTTTACCAATAACACATGTACCGAAACTCATTCCAGATAATAGCAGCCCATTTTTTCATAAAAAAAAATTTTTTTTGAATCGTTCTAAAAAAAAAAAAGTTTAGTTTTGCAGGTTTGTTCACTACCCAAGAGTTTACGCGTAAAGCAATACTAATAATATTAGTTTTGACTGTACAAATCTTTTTCTTCAGTAGCCTTACTATCCGCTGTTATTGAAGTTTCAAAGTCGATTTCCACGTAAAGATGTGAGCAAACAAAATTATATTGAGTTATTTTCTGGGTTTTGCAGTTGATACTCGTACCCTATTTTATTTATTTAAGAAAACTTGGGATTGCTAGGTTATTGATAGTTTATTTATACAAACAAAATGTATTTTGCTTTTTTTTCAATCATGTTGGGAAAACAAAGGATAAGTGGAGAAAAAACAAGGAAATGACGTGTGTGTACATTGAATGGTTGATTGACAGACAGACAGGGCCTTGGAAACATTTCATGATCCATTACTTCCTTCCTACAATAAATTTTTAATTTCACTTTTCTATAATGCGTACTGGATACGCTGCTGTGCGTGATTCGATGAAAATACATATAATATTACGTAGAAACGCACATTTTTTAATAATTATTAATTTATTGTTATCGTTTTAAGGACGCAATGGAATTATAGCTTTCAAGCTGTCCGCCCGCGGCTACGCTCGCGTTGTGTAAGATTTTCCCGTGGGAATAAGACTTTTTCCCGTAAAAAGCATCCTATATGTTCCATCCAGAATACAAACTATGTCCTTTCCAAATTTCATCCAAATCCGTTCTGTACTTTAGAAAGTGGGTCAAACATCTAAACATGAAGAAGATGAGTAGGTTGTTAATGATTAGGAGAATCGTAATGTCCGAATTCAGCTAAATATGTCACTTGTGTATTTAAAACAAAACAAATTATTTCGCTAAAAACTTAATTCTTGCATTTTTCATTAATATAACACTAAAGTCTATATTTATACTCGTAATAAGGTATGCAAGTGATTTTAGAATGTAGTATTTCTAAAAACACTTGCATACCTTATTACGAGTATAAATTAAACTATTAGTACCCGTTTTACTTCCGAAAATATTCAGACCATGACGAAATGGAGTAACAAAGACATTTAAACCTTTTATAGATGAATGAATAAAATGATTTATAACCAGTTTCCTACGTGGTAATATCAAATGCATCGATAAATGCAGATGAGCTCAAATAAATAAAGTATCGATAAAATCTTTGAATGGGAGGCGTGGGCGGTATTGTAATGTAAATAATACTTTTGTTTGTTTTTGTAACGGCATAGTTTGGCCATTTTATTATGAAGACGGTTTGATAGAGCTAATTTATTTTACAATTAGTTGCACAAAATAAATTAAAAAAATAATTTACATTAGAACATAACATCAACTTTATAAAAAAAAGTTAGTTTAAATATGTACCTAGTCTTATTTGAGTAAGGTCGTTGTTCGTCGGTACGGATAATTATGAGCTAATTACGTACAATATACTCTTGAGTAATTCTTCAAATTAAATAAATAAGTTATTCCGATTGCTATGTCTTCTTTCTTACTCAAAATTTCCGCACTGCTTAGTAGCCAATTTCTAAAATTCATCTCTTGTTTACACCAGCATATACAACAAGCTAATATTCGTTTTCAATACCGCCCGCTGGTTTCGATATTACCACATACTCGTATAACTGTATTGAAAATACTCATGATGATAAAGACATCTCGATGGTAGTTACACAAGAAGTTCGTATACCATATAATGGTATTACCATCTAACCCAATTTTATGAGTAAAAAAGTGTCTATTAGCTTTGTAGTTGACCACACTATTAAAAAAACTGGCACATCTGCCCGTTGCTCAATCGGACACGAGGCATACGGCTGACATAACATGTCATGTCGATGGGAAGCAGCTGGCGTCCTTTATAGACTTACTTTTTAAGGAGGCATGGCAAACTTAGTATGGATTTAGACTGATAACGACGACGGCGACTGTGACCTTTTGATATGGGTCTCATGTTATAGGATTTTATTTCGGTAGGTAATTTCCCACTAGTGGAGTTTCCCAAGAGAACTAAAGCTCAAAACCTCAACAGAATCAGCAAACCAGTTATATCTATTACTTTGCTATTACCAGTACAGTACAATACTACTTCTTCTTTTTTTTCTTCATGTGTCAGTGTTATAAAGCCGCCACCAAATGCCACTGACTTTGCTCGTGAGACTGCTTTCATCACTGGTACTGTTGGTATGCCGTATGGTACACCAATAAGTTAAGTAATTAACTCAAATATTAGCCAAAAATTTCGTCAAGACATAATTTGAATTGTCCTTTTCTTTTACAGGTAAGTTTAAGCACTCGATTAGTATCTTGAAGTAAGTACGGCAATTTTTTCGAAAATTTTCAATTGAGCTTAAATATCGTGGATATAACAAGTAAGTTTAGTCTAGCTTTCGGTCTAATTTTAAGGCCTGAATAGAGCAGACGAGTCGGTCGCTCCACATTACATTATTAATAACTCCCTTATGTAGACTAGCCCAGTTGAAATTCACAGCCACTTCCCGTTCAGCTTAATAATAAATTCACGCTCAAATCGCTAGAGGTTGCACTGGTTGAACCATGTCTGAACTCAAACTCTGTGAGAACATTGATTTTGAGTAAAACAAACACAAGCGACACGGTAAACTAATTTTAATAGAACTATAATAGTTTAGGAAAATTTTGGTTAATAAATGGACGTTGTTATAGAACTTATTTATTTTCTTTCTTCGATAAATATTTATCCATTCACAAATTGTTTCTTGAATTGTTATTATATGAAAATATTTTAATTATGATATATTAAATTAATCTATCAGAGAGAAAATTATAGTAAATATAATTAATTTCCTTCCTTCCTCCTAGTCAAACTTACTAGTCAAACTGATTTGAACACGAGGAATTTTGACATTAAAATCAACGTAATAGGTTGACATTTATTTTTGTTTTAACAACTTCTATCAAAAGTCAAAAGTCAAAATGTTTTATTCGAATTAAGATTTTTACAAATCATTTTTCGACGTCAAAGCTATCATGGATGGCTATCATTTTCATCACTTATTTAGTTTAATAGCCAATTCAAAGATTTTGTTTCTTTTATCAGAAATCTTTTCCCCATAATGAATTCCCTGGCCAATGGCTTGTTTTACAAGTATGCTTATCTGCAGTATAAATACAGTAAGCTGATAATCTGCTCATTTTACTAACTAACTAAACGAAAATTCTTATTTATGCGCTACCAGATGTTCAAAATTAGGCCGCAAGCTATTTAAAACTACACTCTTTGCCCCTAATCAAGATATAACATTTCAAATTCGACGATTTGCATGTAAATATACAACTAAATAGCTTATCTGACAATCTTTGTCGAACAGAATTTACGATATTCATATTTAACAATTTCAATATATTCACGAGTTAGGAGTACTTTAAAATAAATTGAAGAAATATTTCGAATCGAAGAAAGATTTATTCAATAGACAGATGTAACTTCTACTGATATCAATAACTTGTTTTCTTGTTATTGGGTATGTCAAGCATTAATTTGAGAAACATAATGTTTGTTCTTAGTAAAGAGCTAAGAAAGAAGAGAGATGTTAAATTAGAGGGTGTTAGAATTTTTATTTTTAATAACTATCAATCTGTCGAGTCTTTGATCGTATGCAATAGTATTCTATTGCATAGTATTCTATTGCATACGATCAAATACCTTTTTTTTTTAAGACCAATTATAATGATAATATATTTTTTTCTTATCTTACTTCTATGCATCTTCTATGTATTCCACTACTGAGAAAAGACTTCGATTTTTACAACCATCGTTATTTTGTGCCTGTGCCTCTAATATGCCAGCCACAGAGGAAAAGATCCCGTGATCTACTTATTGCAAGATATCATTCTATTTAATAGAACATTTTATTTAAACTGTAAAAGAAATTCTAAAAAAAATATTCAATAAAAATGTTTTGATATTCTTCATGAAATCCAAATTCGATATTGGTGATATTTAAAAGTGAAACAATAAGTTACAATACTATCCTAATTTTGAGCTCGGAACCGATTTTCAAAAGATCATTCAGCGATGGATTTTTTTTGCGAAAGTTTTTACGAAAGAGGTGTTATTCTGTACAATAACAATTGACCATCAGAATCGAGTTCACTATCTCTATCGTCCTACGTATGTGTAAGTATACAAAACAAATAGAAAAATATTTACATATTCGGTTTTATGATCGAATTATATGAGCTTCATGATTTCGATTACCTACTTTACTTAGATTCATAAACTTTTTAGGGTACCGCTCGAAATCGTAAAAAATAAAAATAACTTCAGTGTAATAAAGAGCCTATAAACTTGAACAATATATTTTAAACGTTTTAATAAATATAAGACGCTTCTTATTTTGTTTTCGTTTTCAATATAACAGAATATTTAAGCCAGAAGTTTGTTCTCAATAAATTCATTTAGGGTTTGTGAGATCAGGTTTCCGAACTTAAAAACTACATAATAAAGTCCGATTTAGAAAGACTGTCAATACAAATAACCTAACCAATACTCTTTCTTGTTTTTTAGTTAAAATCTGCCTAGATAATAGACAAGAACATAATTAGCATAATTTTTCGCTTATCCTAAACTTTTGATTCGATGGTCATTTGGTGATACTGTTAATTACTTATAATAATTAAGTATATTCTTTGTCAAAATTGTTCATTTATTAAATTTATTATGACTTTCATAATAACTTACATCTAACTACATCTAAGTTTGTTTATTAAAAACTCGTAGGTACTTATAATTTTCTTTGGCACATTTAAAAGTATTTGTGAATGAAAGTGGCACGCCCCGCCCTCTTGCGCGACGTCGCTCTTGACCTACAGTTTTATTTTTATTGTGTGTACTGAAGGGCAATTAGTTACAAATTAACAACGGTTACAAGCTAATAACTTCAATAAATATCATCCCACGTACGCCCACAGCAAACTACGAATCAATGGGAGAAATTGAATGAAATCACTTAGATTGCAGCTCTACGCTCTGATGCTTTTCTATTGAATTGTGACGATAATGGGGTATTTGACTATGTTTTAATTATGTAATTCGGGCCGCGTGCGCAAAGGGATTTCCTAACAACAAACGAACGACGAATTTGTATACAAAATAAAAAATCGTCATAGGATTATCGTCATTCAAATGCTGGTCCTAAGCCGTCTAGTTGTTAGTCAGTGTAGAGTTTTATTAGAATCTTATATTGAGTTAAATTACGTAAAGAACATTTTCATCAACAGTTATTGTGTTAGTGAACTAACCCAAAAAATGTAATGACGGATCTAATTGATGTAATAATATCCTATGGAAATAAATAATTTATGTTTTTTAATTTGAGCTTATATTATACGGCCCCACCAAGATGCAGTCGGTAGTCGGCTACGCTGGCCTAGTGCGGGTTGGTTGGCTTCACACACAACCTCTGAATTTCATCGCAGGAGTGTGCTGGTTTCCTCTCGATGTTTCCTTCACCGTAATAGTGTCGAATAAACGTATATATAAATTTGAAATTCGAAAACATGCTAGTCACGATCGTACCCGCGTCATCTGGATGATAGGAAGCGGCGGCCTGACCATCGACACTCTTTTTATGTAAAATATACCTATTATTTATCAACGACAAAAGACAAGCACTTCATTTCACAAAAGAATATATATAAACATGTAAATACCTAAGGGAACGATAAGACGAACTAATCCAACGTGATTTCAGTCCCGGCTTCAGCCTCATTCAAAAAGTTGTGCTGCACCGCGCTGGTCCAATGACAATTCAGTTGCTAACTTTTTACAAACAATGCAACTACATGAACAGCGCATTGGAGGAAACTATTTACAAAATGTGGGAGTTTGTTGAAACGATAGTGCATATCGCCAGAATTCCCAATGCGGCAAAAACTGTTCACAAACCGGTTCAATTCCTAAATATTATACCCGAAATATTCATCATTAATTTATAATGGTAAATGTCGATAGTTTCAGACATAAAATTTTAATTTGATTCAAATTAATTAGGCATTTGGTCATATTAAATTAATTATATTTGTTATAAAATATTTTGAACCTGTTTTGTACCAGTTTAAAAATACGCTGCGCTAGCCTGAATATGCTTGCACATCATAAAAATAGAGCTTGTTCAAGATAATTTTGGTCATACATCAGACTGTCCGTCATTTCTTCGATAGGTGAAATGAAAAAAATATATATTTTACGTCTCTGATAAATAATTTATTTAAATTAGAAGTTAACATTGTCCATACCTCCCTATATATTGTCATAGTTAGTATCGTTTTCCGAACATTCTTTCTCTTATTTCCATACACATACTATTTGCCTCTTCTTCCGCTCCGCAATCCGCACAGCTTTGTATCGGTTCTTTAATCTATCTGGATTCCCTTTGACAAACACAATTGAAATACAAAGTTCAAATTGCACCCCTATTCTCAGCTCTTCTGGTTCTACCCTCTACGTCCGCGTATTAACTCGGCGAAGCTCAAGTGAAAACATCTGGCTTCCAACGTGCTATTGTTTCCGCGCTACGTGCTTGGTTTCAGTCGAGGATTTTATTGGCCTTTTGTGTGTTGAGATTTCGACGGATTAAAACTTGTGTTTTGTTGAATGAATGGCTGCAATGAGGTGGAGTTTTGGGGAGTCTGTTTTGAGGTTAGTAAACAACATCACACACAACTGTTTTTTTCTTTAATTCGTAATGAATGATACTCTGTAAGAATGATTACTTGGTAAATCTGTGTAGACATTATTTTTGCTGGTTATAAAAACAGTGTCGATGTTTTGTTAAAGGTTATTTCTTTATAAGGTCTCAAGATCTCATTATTAAATATAATAAATAGATCTCAATCTTCATCAACAACTCCCCACCGAGGGGCTCGAGCCTACCCTGAATTAGATCAATTAGGCCTTATTCTACCTCAGGCTTGAACACTTGAAAATTTAAAATTCTATATTTTAAATGTGCGGGTGTGGATCTTTTTTCTCCTATTTAATTAGGAACTTTCTGCATCTTAATTATACAGCGATCATCATTTTATCACAAACACCCACGGGAACAACGTCTTATTATAACCGTTAATTTGTACCAGATTGATTTATCTCCCACACTGGTTGTATCAGACTTTACTACACACTGGAGACATCTAAGATTTATCGCCGCGACTAAATTCTCCTTACATTTGTTAACGTCAATATAACCTTACCAAGAAAGATATAAGGGTTTGAACCTCGGAAATTGTTTGCGATAAAAGCTGTACAAAATTGCAGGCTTATGTTTAATACGCTCAGTTGGGTACACTGTTAATGTTGTCAACTAAAGATAAATGGGCGACAGGCGTTGGTTTTAGGAAGTAAAAACGACGTAAGTTCAAATGACAGGCTGTGCACATACGCTGTTATTGTTAACAACAATATTGTGTGTATAGGAAGGCAACTTTGCAGCTAACGCTGACAGTGTCATGTTTGAATTATGTAGCCCCATTATGTGGTAAAGATTTGTGATTTCAGTGGAAACCAGTGCGCGTGAGTTTAAGATAGTAAATTTAACTAATTACAGCAAGAGCTGCTGTGCAATTAAATCATGTTTAAATTCACGCTACTAAATTGATCCGTCAATCAACGATATTATACTAGCAACACTTACATTAAATTGCGCAATGTGTAATCCGGGGTGAAACCAATAACAAATTATATCTGACTAAATTATTTTCTGTTACTGGATTATAAAAGCAGTATTCAGCTGAAAAGCATAATCTTCAAGCATCGCGTGCACTGTGAAAACTTTTAAAAAGACCGCAGAGCTTCAATGACGAAACTCTACAAACTCTTGAACGTACCCAATAAATATAGGTTAGGTAGGTATAAATATATTTGATAACTATAAAAATTTAGAAATGATAAAAATTCAAATTCAAAAATTATTTATTTCCATAGGATGTTATTACATCACTTAGATCCGTCATTACATTTTTTGGGTGAGTTCACTAACACAATGGCAGAATCTGTGGAGAAGAGCTCACCGAAGAAACTCCACATATCACATATCACTTGATTTACAATTTTAAATATTTGAATTTTATAATATAATTATCATTTAATAGTATACTCCTAAAAACCCCAGAAAAAATTGCGTAGTATTGATATCGCCGCAAAAAATATATTATATGAATGAAGAATGCAGGTACTTTCAAAGTAATGATATCCGTTAACAACTGCGGCGAGCAAACCGTGGCTAGCAATAATAAATTTATAGGGAAACAATGTTACCTCATGACCTGTACATTAGCTACCTTCAGTGGCCATTCTAAGGTAAACGTGTCATAGTATCCGTAGATAATGGTTGATGGATGACTGCTACTGTCGCTATTAACCTCTACACGGGCATAATTGACTTGGATTAGTTGTACAGTACAATCGACATGGTGACGTCACAACTCACAACACATTACGACCTATCGGACACTCCCTAAGTGGCTATAATGAAGATAATTAGTCACTGTTTGAATACGCTTATTGTGATGTAGGTACTTGTATTATTACGCGAAAGTTAAAATATAACGTTAAATTTTAAAACAAAAAGAAAGTCAGATATTTTATTTAAGAAATCTGAAACAATATTAGTAAATACACCCAAACAAGGTCTTCCCATATTTCCCATAAAATATAAACCGAAGTCTAAAAGTTGTCTGGAAGAGATAGCTAATAATGATAAGGCTGCCTTTGCGCACATGTTATTGTAAATATTGTTTGTGTATGTTCTTTATGTGTTATGCAATAAAGAGTCACTTACTTACTTATTAAACCAATGAAATCAAAGCAAAGCCAACCAACGAACCAATGCAATGAATTAATTTATCAAAAGCTTGTACATCGTCTGGGACGCAAGTATAAAATCAGTAGTTACGAAATTCATAATCTAAGCGTGGAATGCACGACCGCACGTATTGCATTAATTCTAAAATAGTTTTAATACCATATGCAATTAGACGGAACCATTAGCGTTTCGATCTAATCTCGATGCGCGTGCGCTTTGTGATTTATGACTTTTTAATTGACAGACGTTTCTATTAGCTTTTTTTACTCTTCGCTTTGAAATAAGTTTTAAAATAGAAGGTGGATTAGGTTTAAGGCGTGTTCCATTTGTTTTTTACTATAAAACACAATTTTTACATTTCATATTCGATTAAAGATTATGGGAATATTAGATCATCGATAGCTCTTACTTCATATACATTTATCCTACTTCAACACAATGAGAAATATTGAGCAATAGTATTTAAAAATAATTACCTACCTCATTTAAACGATAAAGTACTCTTAAACATTACTTTATTTATTATGATTATCTGCAACATTGGCCCCGATTCACACTGTCACGCTCTAATCCTTAATTTAAGTTAGTCTGTCCTTTTTACCTTTTAAAGATTGAAAAGGGACAGGAGATGGCCATCCTAATACTACAGCTGTCAAACATCGAATTAGAACCTTATGGCCGTGTCAATTGCACAATTTTAGAGAGCACTTAAAACATGCGAATTAAAATTCTCTTAAACTGACAGCTATGCCCTTATTTTAGGTTTTTTATCATTCGTTCAAATTAATATCATTCGTTCATCACTTCTCTTTCATTGGTCATAAAAACAAAAAGATAGCTGGATTTCAAAATTAGAATTAGAGCATGACATCCCGAATCGAGGCCATTATCCATCAATTAGCTTTCAGACGTAACATCACTAATGGTTGCTACAAAATTCTAACAGTTTACCAGTTAGAACCTAGTTCCATTCCGTTTTGCTGGAATTAAAATCATCTATATACTCGTGCCTAACTATAATTTTTATCAAGCCTTAACTGTTCTATTTGCAGTTATTTTAATAGTTCGAAATTTGAAATTCTAATCGAAGTCATCTGAAAGCATTAATGGCAATGGAAATCGCACTCGAAGTCGTAAGATAGGTCACAACAATATTAACATTTTAAAATTCCGTGAAAACTGATAGAATAGAGTCTCATTAGTTCATGGTAATTCTAGTCTATTTATTCTTGAGCACCCAGAAGGGATTGAGCTATTTTAGAGGTTAACTTTTGTTTGCAGACCTATGTATGGTTTGCTCTAGTTTCTTCATTGTATTTTCTAGTAGCTTCAAAAAAGTAGAAACAGAAACTTTGAAGCAAAAGTATTTCCAATTTCCGTCATTTAACAAAAAAAAGAACATCTTGTGAAAATAGCTAAGTACTGAAATTATTTTCTTATCATACTCGCAATCCTACAGGCAATGCAATATGTTAACATTGCTAACTTAGTAATTTTACTTTGGGTAGTAACTCAGCCTATAAAACTGAATAAGTTTTAAAAAATAACAATTATTTGACATACAAATTTACTCAGCCAGCAATAAAAGTTGTTAATTTGTACGCACTGAGCTACACGAAACATTTTGCGTTGTTTGTTTAAAAGGTGTATTTTATTTACTCTAAAACCTTGGTCTTAATTTAGCACTTAGTATCTATTTTGATTCAGAAAGACAATTAAATTTCGTCCAAAATCAAACAAAAGGTGGCATTGTCCTTGTGTTATTCACTTACCCCTAGCTAGGTCTATTTGCGATGAAATTAACCGGGGCGAGTCTATTCAGAAAGTTTTCGACTTGGAAAATGTAGCTAGTAATGGACTTAGAACTTTAGACGGGCTCTTCCCGAATGCTTCATTTTAATGCTAAAAATTCTTTGCGAATTTTGTTAAACGTAACAAATAATGATGCACAAGGGCATTAATCCTGATTTTCGAATTATTAATAAAAAAACTACCGTTTTTCTTAGCTGACAGCTGCCAGTCTGTACTGTAGTGCTTTGATCCTTGTCTTTGATTTCTGTAAAACAAACAAAAATCTGTATTTACTTTTTATTCGCATCGAAGTTCAGCGTCTAGAACACGATCAATAAGAGAGATACCCAACATGGGTCGCTAAATCGTTCTTAAAATAAACTTAGTAATAATAAGCAAATAAGGTAGTTGTCAAATCAGCTTTTTTTTACAACTTTGAAACTGCAACTTTTATTCAAGGCAAATTGCAAGGTGATGAAATCATGCTAACTGGAATATATTACAGAACGCGAGTATACCAACGGGCGGCGGAGAGCTAGTTAAACTACAATATTTACGACAATTTTCTTCATAGTGTAAAAATCATTCATATTAATTACGAGTAAGTACTATTAACTACCCAATTAAACGGAGCGCTTTAAAGCAACCTGTATCTTTCGAGGACAAACACTCGTAGAGAGTGTTCGACCTTCCGTCAGAGTAAACAAAGACCTTATTGTTCAAGCACTCTTCCAATACTCAAAGATATTGGACATGTTTCATTAATCGGTAAAATTATAAGCTTGGAATATTTAATTATAAAAAAAAAGTTTATAAATAAGGCAATTTTGTCAGCATATAAATCGTTAAATTTTCAGTGGCCGTTATTTATTTTTGTATTTTTTCTTGCCAAGCCACGATAGAGGACAGCCTTAAAGATTTGAATGTCATTAATTCAAACTTAGTGAATTTAATCATAACTTTCAAGTTGGTTAAAAAACTTTAAATCAAAAACCGCATTATTTTCCACTCAAAAAATTTACAAAGAGAAAATTGTAATCTTGGATATGTTAGGAATGAACAACTAAAAACAAAATTAAGAAGATTAACAAATTTAACAAACAAACAACTCGTCTACTTGTCACTACGTTAAATTTATCAACTCTTACTTTTATCAAAATCTATATCAATATCTATAAATTTTTCCAACTTTAAGTTATGTAGCAAGTTGGTGTGCCACTTATTATATGAGTCTCTTTGATTCTATTCATTCGGTTAGCCAAAAATCTGTTGTTGTTGTATCGTTAAGAATCGTCTCTCAGCGGGAAGACAGCCAATTTAAAGAAATAAGAGTGCGTACCTGCGTAGCCTGGAAAAAGCCCAATAAAGATTGTGAGATGACTTATTTATTTCTAATACGTGGATACCTTATATGGAAAAATATAGGAAAAGCTTTTGCTTTTATAAAAGCAGTGAGGGGCACTTTAAGTTCTTCGTCCTGACGTGTGGGTTGCAGGGTTGACAATTATTGCGCTCACAAATTCTTATGTCGGATATAAAGATTAGTAGTTTTATTGTTTTGCTAAACAGTGGACAGTCTCACAAAATATTCTTTGTTTGACCATAATGTACCCCAGGATTCCAACCGGAACCTCTGTAATGAGAACCAATCTACGGATGCTGTTAATTTCAAGTTTTATAGGTTTTGTTCATTAATCGCTATTTCTACCAATGTGGTATAGCGGGCGCGGACTTAAGTTCAAAATGTAAGTAAGCAAGTAAGCTTTCCTAAATTAATTATTTTTTTCTCAAAATATTATTGAACATTTAAATAAAGTAGGTACTTACAATGAAACTGTCTGTATATGATGTTACGATACTATTGGTGGGAAGGTGTAATATATAAAGACATCAGTCCGGTACGTGTCGCTAATCATGAGACCGTCGAGTCTAGATTGATCTCACGACACCTCACTTCTTAAGAAATCGGTAAGTAGGTGATGATGACAGATATGAATTAAGCGTCAAGGCTAGATACATTTCAAGTCCGTGCTTGTCGGTTAGGGGAAAAAAGCAAATCTATTCTGAAAAGGAAAACTACTTGCAAACTAAGAATAGCTTTTCTTAATATTAGTCATCCACCTTGATTTTAATATTTCATATTTATATTCTGATATACTTTAAAACCAAACCATTACAATCTTCCTGTCAGACACTTTAATTCATCACCATTTTAATAAATAAAGCTAGAGAAGCTTTTCATGTTATTTCACTCTACATTTCGTCTATACTTCCTTATATCTTGATAAGCCACTGAAATAGACCAAACAAACAATATTCAAAATTTATAGAAGTAACTAAAGTGCATAAAGCAAACGATTGCGCCGAAGCAGTCAAAACAACACTTCTTAACAAGCTCCTATTTATGGCAACATCTTTCATCTCTGCACCTTTTGAAATTGTGTCTAATTAGTATGCGCTATCCATTTGGTTATTTCCATACTCAATAGTAAAGAAGTTCCTCACTAAGTGTATGAAAAAGATCAAAGCCCTTTTCTTTAGCAACTACGTTAGATTTATAATATTTGGTACAAAAAAATTGTTAATTTGTAAAAAAGACATGCAAAACCGAATTTTGTGTTTTAGCCAAAAATCATGAACACAACCTTTATAGACTTCATCATAATCCGTGCGTACGATGTCAGAACTCTCGCGCATTTCTATTCGACCTTATTATTACAGAAAAGCAGTATATTTGCAATAACACTTACAGAGTTAATTTCAAGGTCGCCAATTTTCCTTCTACAGTACCTACGATAGCACTAATACTAATTTCTGTGACAGTACAAATTACTATTAGTGGATTTGTTTTAAATTTGACATTGTATTTTATGTGACATTTTATATTAAATTAGTGGATTCATAAAATATAGCTTCGGGTCTATAAGGGCAAAACAATAGATATGTGCTTCTGACAGCCCATTAGGTTAGACCATCAAACATGACAATGGATACGGGCATGTCCTATACGAACATATCGATTTGATAATTTATATTGAAAACATTGGGAGTAGTTTATAGGACATTGGGTCCAGTCCAGACCCTTGTTTTGTTATTAATTGATAGATGGATTGTATTGTAACTTATTACAATGTAACTCGGTAGTTTCTTGAGTTCAAACCACTTTTTAATTCCCAAGCGTATTATTTCTCTGACTTCGTTCGAGTCATGTCTATTTTATTTTATTGACTGTGTTTTTATTGGGTCGCTTTTTTGTCTCTCTGTTTGTTTATGTTCGGGTGGAAATCTGCAGTGTTTTTTTTTTACTTTGTGCGTTTGTCTGAATTCAGTTGGCTAATCACCAGATTATCACGAGCTGCACTTTATGTTGGAGCGTATAAACAGAGAGCTCAGACTGACTCTTTGGTACTTGTCTACAGCTGATTGAAATAAAACTTTCCCTCAATAAAAATAGGTGGATTTACATAGAATATAATGATAGACAACTTTTTCAAAGAAGTTAGTTCGGAATACTAAATCAATCTCAGGCAGGTTTTATGTAGGTAATAACATTTTCGTAATGTATTACAAACTGCTGGTTATTTCTGGGTTATTTCCACTAAAATTTATCTTAGTGCCAACCAAATTTAATCAATTTACTGTCTACTCCACAGCACCCTACTAAATCACTTACCAAATTCAATAGTACGTTATTGTAAAGTATCGCTTTAAGTCAATTAGTGCAAATATATCAAGTTTGTAAGCTATGTAGGATCTGCTGTTTGTGTATGTCTACTTAATAATTATTTTTGATAGTAATTTTAAAACAGAATCATTTATCTTTTTCATAAAACAATTCTAGGCTACTTGGTATCTGTTACTAGAAAAAACAAATTATGATTATGAGCATGATTAATTTTCATTAAAGGAAAGTAGGGTTATTAAAGGATCACGTTAGTTAAACAACTTTTTTCGAGCGTTTATTGATGCTATTATATTCATTAATCAGCGATTATACAATCAAATACAGATTTTTGTGGTCTTTACGCAATTGGTTTTCGTTTTTAGTTTAAGATTTCTTCTTTTATTTATTTATTTACGATTTATTGTACACAAGAAAATTACAAAACATAAAACATGAAGAAAGACGACACAACAGGTACTACTTATTTCTAAATAAATATCTTCCAGCAAACCCAACGGAAGATACAAGATATATAAAGATATGCAGATAAGACGTGCACAATAACTTTATATAAAACTACTTTAATTATAGAAAAACATTTTACAAAACAATATATAATAATTAAATATAAATATATAGAATACCTAACCTATACCTACCTATAAAAACATACTTATAATATATACATACATATATACCTACCTACTTATATAAATATAAACAAATAACTAATTAAATAATCTACAATTAATTAGAGAGGGACAGATAATACTCCTTGACTCGTTTCTTAAACACAGCGATAGTTGAACTATCACGAACAGTGTACGGAAGAGAATTCCACAGCCTTGCCACATGAACAGAAAAAGAGTTGGAGTAAAAACCAAATTGAAGAAGGGGAATCGAAAGAAGTGTAAAAAATAAATAAATAAATAAAAAAATAAATCGGATGCAGAGATTCTGAAGGCGCTCAAGCTTGTTTAGGAGCTCCTCTGTAGCGTCCAAATAGCAGGTGTCGGCGTAATCAAAAATAGGGAACAGAAGTGTTTGAGCTAATGAAATCTTGGTTGTTAAGGGCAGAAAACTTTGGAGACGTCTGAGAGAGTGGAAGGAGAAATGAACTTTTCTGCTGACCTCGTTGACATGAGAAGTCCAGGAAAGGTTGGAGTCCATCATTTCACCAAGATTTTTTGCGGTCCTAGTAAGAGTTATACAGTTGCCATTGTAGACAATAGGTGGAATGGTATCACAAATCAGTTGACGACACATATACGGGCTACCAATCAGCATGACCTATGATTTCTTAGGATTCACCATGAGACCAAAAGACCCGGCCCAATCGGCAATACGTCGAAGGTCAGCGTTGATATAATCAATAGCGCTATCAATATCAATAACGTTGAAATGATGACAAAGCTGCAAGTCGTCTGCATAGAGATGGAAGTTAGACTTCAGAACAGAAGTAACAGTATTAATAAAAATTAAGAATAAAAGAGGTGAGAGAACGCCACCCTGTGGAACACCCGCAACTAGGTCACACCAATCAGAGGAAGCCTCATCAGAGCGGACCCGCTGCGAGCGACCACGAAGATAGGAGTCAAACCAAACTATAGCCGAGGAAGGAATGTTGAACGAGCGAAGAACGGAAATAAGCACATCAAAGTCTACAGAATTGAAGGCACTGCTAAAGTCGAATAAAGTGAGGATTGTCAAAGACTTGTTTTTCATTGCAAAACGGATATCCTCAGTGACTTTAAGAAGCGCAGTCACGGTACTGTAACCAGCGCGAAAACCAGATTGGAATGGAGAAAGTAGACTATTAGATGTTATGTAGTCAGCTAATTGTTTGTGGACAATGTGCTCAAGGACTTTGGAGAGGAATGGTAGAATCGAAATGGGACGGAAATGGGAAAAGGAAGTAGGATTAGAGATTTTAGGAAGAGGAATGACATTCGCAAGTTTCCATGCCTATGGGAATGAACTCGTTATCAGGGAGTGATTAAAAATATGAGTAAGTATCGGTAGGAGTTCAGGTAGAATGAGAGATACCATTCGGGAACAAAGGTTGTCATTGCCCACAGCTGTAGAAGTAATAGCAAGAACGTGCTTCTTAACATCCTCCTCGGAAACAGTGGTGAAACAAAATGGAGAACATGCTGGCAGAGTTTGGCGCTGAAGAGAGGAGATAGTGTTAGCTTTGACATGAGTGTCTAAAGTGACAGGTGGGACAGAGAAATAAGCATTAAGTGCATTAAGATTCTTTATTGTCAGTATGCGGATTCCCGAGTTCAACAAATACATCGTGGGGTATGTGGGGCTGGTTCAAAGTTAGTTTCCATTTTAAGTCCAGCCCAAACACAAATTATGGCTAAAAGTTTCACCTCTGTTCCGCTTTGCTGCAGGTAACCTTACTTTGAAGTTAATGTAATTATTCGTGCCATACATCAATAAAAAGAATTTCGTATACAACATTTTCTATTATTTTAATCACGCTGTAATCATTTTAAAATCATTTTTTTAAAGATGTTTTCTTTTAAAACTGATACAATTTGCATCAAAAAGTCCATTTCAAATTCCATCATCGAACGACTGCTTTCCTGTTGGATATCCAGTACAAAACCCATTTCGAAGCGGAATACTTTTGCGGATTGAACATTTACAATTCCTCTCTACAAACCGGCCTGGGAAACCCTCTTGAAAGGCACAAGGAAAAATTTTATACCCACACGGAGGAAGGCGACACTTTACATAATATTCCTGGAGCAAAGAATGTGGTCGCCCACATTCTTTCCAAGGGCAGAAAATGTCTCAATCTTGTTTCTAAATCGAAATTTTTTAATGGTGGTTTTTAATTTTTTAACGTGGAACTGTAGGTAGGTACAAAAAAAATTTATACCCACACCTGTGTGTGGTAGTGTCGCCTTCCTCTGAAGGCGATACTTTACATAATATTCCTAGAACAAAGAATGTGGGCGATAAGAAGGGCAGAAAATGTATTATCTCTAAAGTCAAAATTTGTAAAGTAGGTAAATACGTTAAGTATGCCAATTATACTATGTTCATTACAGATGGGGGTTGTAGGTAGGTACGGAATTTTTTTATACCCACAAGGAGAAAGGCGACACTTTACATAATATTCCTGGAGCAAAGAATGTGGGCGATACCATGGGCAGAAACTGGCTTTATCATGTTTCTAAGTTGAAAAGAAGGTAAATACGTTATGCTTGTCAAGGATACCATGATCATTACAGGTGGAGCTGTAGGTAGGTGCTGAACCAAGTTCAAATCTATGGAACGTCGTGCTCAACATGACGTGGCCTAAATCGTGCATACTCGCGTACTAAATGTTTCGTACAAGGCCAAACAAAATTATACATTGATAATCACTAATTTATTTCATTGCAAATTGTATTGCTATTGAATATTTGAAGAAATTATGAAAACGTTAAAATGTTTTTTTTTATTTTTTTATTTTTTTTTATTTGCTAAAAGTGGTACATTTGACATGCACAAACAAATCTCGCCAAGCTGAAACAGTTTGTTGGCGAGTACAGCGCTCAAACATAAATGCGAATAATGTACCTAGCACTAATTAAAAACTATCATGCACTAAAAACTAAGCTTGATCCTCTTCATAAAAGAGAAATAAAGAGATCTCTTTTCTTGTTTTGTTTATTAAAGCACACTAAAATCTGAAGGCATGCGTTTTAAACAGACAATAAACTTACAAAAAACCCAAGACAAAAGCAATCATCTCATTCTGTTTTATTTTTTCGTAAATATGCATGCCTACGTGATCAAAGAAAGTCAGGACTCTTGACCCGGCCCACCCATCCATTTAGTTTGCAATTCATCAATCTACAGCTGATACACTTGGAATGCGATTCGCTCTCCAATGCTCTTTATCTAATAGTATACAAGTATGTTTTGTTTTTAGATCACGCAAGAGAGTCATAATTTATAAATTTAGAGATATTATGAATTTACATGATAGTCAACAGATTTTCATACTTATTATACAATTTGGTGGAAAGTAATAAGGAGTCATTAAACATACCGTGATAAATAGAAATAAATAGCCAAAGCCTGAACATAACATACTAATTAGAAAAACTTAATTTATTGGGCAGGCTCGAGTCGTGTCAAGATAAATGTGCGTATTTTATCATAATACTCGCTCCAATGCGGTATCTGCTCTACAAATCGGAAGCTAGAAAGGCTCGTGGCGGAGCAGATTGAAATAGTAACATTACAATAGAAGGCGCTCGAAGGTTTCAGGTTGTGATCTACATAGATTTCTTGCACCGAGGTAACAGATGAAAACCTTTCAAGTCTATGATTGAGGTAAATATACCTGATTCAGATTCAAATTCTGCACCAGCAAATACATCAAAAATTAAACCAACTCTGTATTTTTTTATACCGGATGGACATAAGCGTCTTTCGTAAAAATAGAATCAAACTTGAAAAGTTATTTGTCCTGTCCTGTCGTTTTGAAAATAAATCTTTATGTATAACAACCCACAAGGTAAATAATATGATGCAACTGATATAGAAAGACCAGATGGTAATAACAATAATATACCTAACCATGAAAAAAAAACAAATAATCTTGGTATCCACCCCAAATCCATTTCTTTATCTGATTTTCATATCAAAAAGAAATCTATAAAAAAGACACGAGGCAACCTAAAAGCGCAAATCATGACCATTTCTTATTGACGGTAAAAACCACACAAAGTGATATAAGTACAATCTTATCGAAATGATTTGTGGCTACTGTGGCCGCTGCAATCTTATGATATAAATTACATAAGGTGTCGCCTCGATATTCTTGATAGAATCTTTAGAAGCTGGCGTAACGGACTTGTTTATAAAATTTTACAGGCTGTTTGTTAAATATCGACTCCTTATATCCTCACAACACAAGCCATAATATAGGTGATAATAATGCTAAAATAATAATTTTGTTTTATGAAGATTATCAACTTTATGCATAAGTTCCTGTATCTAAAAAATTAAAAGTAAAGTAAATTTATGTAATTCTATTGTGACCAGTAGATTACAATTATGTTTTTTTACATCCATTTTTTTTATTTCGAGATAAAAGAAAGATGTTATAAGTAGATTAAGATTTAAAAGCGTACACAAAAAGCTTTATAGTAACTTTACTTATCACTGTTTAAGAAACCCCAAATACCTAACAATCAATTATTTTGCTAAAATACACTCCGAACGGATTTATTACCAGCCCTTAATGCAATTAAGTACTCAATGTACTCATACACACCAAACAGAGGCGAATGAACTTCTTAACATTGAACTTCACTCACTCGAAATAACACATGACTCAATCCATCTTGGTCCAAAACGAAATGAGTGAAAATGTTCTTTTGACGAGTATAAGGTTACACCCATTAATTTATAAGGCTATCTATAACACTCGCACTTTGTAAATCATAATGCGTTTGCGCGAATTGGTTCTTACAGATGGTGTTAATTAGTTCGAAGCATTGCAGTTTTGTAATGCGTTCAATTTGGAACTTATTTACGTTGTTTTTCTGGTATTTTTCTTACTGCAGGTTAAGTTCTTTAGTACCTATTGACTTAAGAGTTGTAAACACTTTTTATTTAAAACTGAACTTTTATATATTGACAATAGGCTTACTTGTAAAGAATCATATTATGCCATCGATTCACAAAGAAAAAGATTGAACAATGATCTTGATTAAAATTTTATAATAAATTATAAAATAGGTAATGATAAATATGTGGGGACATCTTCACACACGGCCTTCACACGGTCATCTGATACCAAACTAAGCAGAGCTTGTACTATTGGTATCAGACAGCGCATATACATTACATAAATATATGAGATAAACAACAACCAGACACAAGTGCTCATCACACGAATGTTTGCCTTAGGCGGGATTCGAACCCACGACCCTGTGCGTTGGAGGTATATACACTACCACCTGGGCTACGGAGCCGTGATTTTGAAAGATAATTATATTGTTTCCTTTTTTCATATTCAAATAAGCGTTAAAAAATATAATTTTAAAGACAGAACTTAATTGAGGAACCGTTAATGAATGTTTCAGTTATCTTTTATTTTATCATTAACATCGTTGTCTTGTCGTGATCGTTAATACATTTAAAAAACTTCGCTGCCAAACAATAAATCAACTCATTCGTTATAAATCTGAATGCACTTGCTCCAATCAACGTTTAGTTCGCAGCTGCCATTAATTTGTCGATGTCGACTCAGGGCTGCCAAAAAAGGATTCTACGACCAATTAAATAAGTGTGAACGAGAGGTCTCCACAAAATAATAGGGCACAATCATCATATTCAACTGGAATTACTTTCGGTGTTTTTGTTAGTGTATAGGTATCATTTTACCATGATATACTTATCACGTGGTGTCAATTTGAAGAGACCTATCATTAAAAAACAGTTTGTTATAATTATATTAAACCTGAACAAAATACATTAAAATGAATTTTCCGGAAAGAATTTCCGGTGGAATATGATTAAGAATCATAGACTGATTGTACCCTATCATTTTGTGTCCTGTCACTTACGCCCTTTGTACGCGTAGTACTCAAATATTGAATTTTGTATAACGAAACGACTCTCTTACCAAAACTGCCTCCGTGGCCGAGTGAGTGGCAAACGTCCTGTGGTCAAGCAATTTTATCTGTCCCTAGTTTGATTAAAGCGTTGCCGGCTGAATTCTCTGATTTTCCGAAACTAAAGACGATTCAGTGCTTCGGAAAGCATGTTAATCCGTCGCACATGCATAGTTCACAAGTCAAAATTCGATTTTGATGATGAATGAATGAATTTTTGATATAATTTATGGCAGGCAACCAGGAAAAATTCAGAAAATAAAATACAAGTAAAACAAGAAGAAGTGTACAGTTATGTGGCCTTATTGATTCATGGTAATTTCTTCCAGACAACCTTTCAATCCTCCCGAAGGGCACGCCAAAGCGCACGATCACCCGCTTTCCTTATCCAGCCACCACTAGCGACCTTCCTCAGGTCATCAGTCCACCTGGCAGGTCTCCATAACAACTTTAGGCAACCTTTAGGTACAGGAAACTTCTCTAAGTAATGTAAAGAATTTCTTAGTTTGGCAACCCTGTGTGTCAGCGTATACAGTTGGCAAGTTCGCACTCAGACTGAGGGTGTGCATAATTTGTAATAGCTTACAGGAGCGTTCCTCATGTTCATTAACACATTTATGAATATGACTCGAGAATTCCAACTCGAGATGTATTTGTTGGCATTTCTGGTGCATTCTCCAAGGACAATGACATCTTCTGTCGTGTTATGGTAATATTTAAATAAGTCGCTCAGGTCATCAGTCCACCTTGCAGGGGGACTACGTTACATAGAGACTACGTACACAGAAAAAAAGGATTTCTTAAAGCAAGAAAATTATTTTTCTTGGCATGGTAGTTAATTATAAGGAAAATTGTCTTATTACAAGTAATATTTGTTTATTTCTAGATATTGGCTCTCTCAAAATAAATAAATAATTTTCTTAGTTCAGTTATTACAATCAAGAAAAAATATTTTAAATGAAGTTAATGTTAAATCAATCTAATCTTTTTATTCGTCATAGTGGTAGGTAGGCACTAAAACAAGCATAAATTTGACAGATTGTCGTGAAGTCAAAGACAAAAACAAAACCGATGATCTTCGGTCCCTTTTCAATTAAAAGTGATAGAAAGTGACAGGAATAATTTTAGTTTAGTTGGGCGTATACCGAATCGACACCAATGACAGTCTAAAAAAATACTGTTGCTAAATTGACTCTTACTCCAGATTAAAGAAAAATGTTTTTTTAAAGTAAATAATAAAGGGTGGAATACTCAGCCTATTTATGCGCTTTAATAGACTCGAATTTATTAGCAGTGACTTTGAAGAAACTGCAGGCTATGTCCCTATTACTTCGTCGAAGACGGGTGAAAACCTTTTACTGAATAACATAAATGTTATTACTAGGCGTAGCGAAGATTTAAGTGATATAATATAATAATAATAATAATAAGTTTTTTATTGCAGACACAAGATCCATAGTGAAGACAAAAATAATCTAAAAAATAATAAAGTAATATAATAAAGTAATAAGTAAAATAATAATAAAGTAATAATATAATATATAAAGTAATATAATAAAATAAATAATAATAATATGAAAAAGAGGTTTTCATTCGTCGCCTTAAATATTAAGAAGACCTTGTTACTTCTTTAAAAACAATATAAGGCATATATTATTTTTTGACATTTAGTTGAATCTATGAGGCAAACTCAGCAACATATTTATAACTCTTAATTGCGATCTCAATTGTTATCTTATTTTTAATTAGGTATATGGGAATAAAAAACCTCTATGTGCATAATAAAAGATTTTTATTTTGTTTAATGTTAGTCACACCATTTATATCCGTTTTCGTTAATTCCTTAAACTTACATATTTCTTATTCCTTAATCTTTAACTTTCCTTTCAGAATACGACTTAGGAACTCCCAGTAAAAACTGAGAGTGCCTGAGCCGTATTGTCTATAAAATGTTTATAAAATAAAAACGAATACTGACACAACAAATGCTTAAAACAAGCATTCAAGGTTCTTATTAGAAGTAACAAATTATATTAAACCGAGAAATATTATTCAAAAAACAAGGTAGATTATTCTTTATCGAAGGTAATTAAAATTAAAATCAATAATAATCGTTTATTGGCATAAGAAAATCTAATTTGACCCTAACATTATTAGTCATTGATACAAAATATTTTTGTGTTAAATTTAGAATTTTAGTATTAACATCAAAAGTTAAATTATCTCATATAAAAAAGGAACATCTTGATTCTAGTTTTATTATTGTTGAAACAAATAGTTTTTTATTTAAATTAAATATATTTTATTTCAATCGAAGTGGTTTATTTTCTGAATTCAAATCAACATTTTCTTGAAATAAAAAGACATTCTAAGCTTACATCAAGAGAATCGTCAACTTACAGTAAGAATACTAATCATTCTTGGTAAAAGATAGAATGTCATAAATCAAGAGAAATTGTCTTCATTCAAGATTTTATTAAACGTCAGTTTAAGATATTTTTTTCCTATATGTAAGAAAATATTAGTTTCAATATATATGAGACAACCATAATCTTGGTTTAATGCAATTTGCTTTCATGCAAGTTTTTTTTGCTTATTTTGAGAAAACCGTTTTTTCTGTGTAGTATATACTTTATTGCATACACAGATAATTTCATACGACAAATGTATTGAACTAGTTTTGTTAGCAAATGACAGTTCTGTCGTTGAGAGACAAAATTAAGAAAATGTACTTACCAATATATTTCCTCCAAGTTACCAATTTATTATTATTGATTTTAAAGCAATAAACCGTTATTGGCTTGCTTATGCTGATGTTACTTGTTTAGATTACGTGGAAACACAGTAACGCAGAGTGATTTTGGTTACAAATTGTTTATATTTAAGTCTACTAAAATTTTGTAATCAGCAACATTATTACAGAATTTATATCGATAGATAACTAACCGACATATTAACGCTTTCTCAGAATGAGTTTATAATGTTTCACTTGACTATTTGAAGGCTGGGAAATTTCCAAAATACCCAAGCTAAGTATCAAAGAGAATTTGCTCAGGCAAACACTTGTTCACGAATACAAACCAATATCGCCGCAAGCATTAAACAGATATATCTAAGTATAAGCCCTGATTGTTTTGAGCTTAACACACAATGGGTTCAGACAGCTTGCATAGTCATGAGACAATTGCAATAGGTCAATGGCCAAAGCGATAAACCTTCAGTGGCAGAAATATGACTGTTAGGTTCATACTTACATCGAAACTGACCTTGGTCTATTTGTATGTGTCAGGATGTGAGAATAGATGATAAAATTGACAGATTATTCGAGTTGACTAGTTTTTTTTGTAATGTTTCCTGGCCTGGAAACCACGCTGTCGTAAAATTACCAAGCCGCCAAAATAATCCTGGTTTGGTTGAATCAAAGTGTAATTTACTAATGAACCCTTTACATGTGAGAAAAAAAATACAATTATTTTAAGCCAAAATGAATAGTAATTTTCATAACATTATTATACAGGTTACATTTAAATTGGATTTGAATTTTGGCAGGTTACAAAATCGACGAACACAAATTCGCTTTTTAAACAATATTCTTGAAAATTTATTTTACCTACTATAAAGTTGATTTACTTTACGAATTTTTAAAACATTTTTGTTGGAAGTTCATACTATATAGGTACGTCCCCACCGAGGGGTAAAGTCTACCCTGAATTAGGGTAACCAGACGATAAGAGCCGAGCTGGTCTAGTGTGGGCTGACACACCTAAACTTTTATACGAGATTAAAAATGTAGATAAGTATTTATATTTAAAAAAAATAAGCAGCCATCGAAATTAGTAACATGATTGAGCACCACATTAATTCGTCACTGACAAAATATAACGTCGACTATCTAACAACAAAGTAATTTACTAGTAAACGCGAGATAGCTCCATAACGAATGTGTCTCGTACATCGCACACGGAAATTAGGCACAATTTCGCTCACCTGACCAAATGTTTACACAGACAACATTATTACGTGACTGCAGACAAGACGACCGACTACCAGCTTAACCTGACCCACATTCCAGCACCACGTAGCTAAAATTCTAGTACCATCGTTAGTTCTTCATAGAGCAGCTTACATTGGATTTGAAGCACAAAGATAGAGTCTGCTCTATCCATCACAATGGGACAATTAGCTGCCGTAGGTGGACTTAAATACCAGGAGTTCGGAGACAAAGTTACATGTTACAAACTTTTATAGTTAAAAGTTTTAACTGGGCTACGAGTAAGAAGTAATCAGTGTTGGTAGGTTACTGACAAAGTTACCTTTGAGACTGAACACTTTTGAACACCTGCTTATTACGCCACGTTTATAAAATTACTTGAAAAACTATCACAGTGTAAATAACAAGTTGCAAAAACTTAAAATGGGGAATTTATTGATGGATCGTAAAGAAATAGTACCAACCAAGACCTAGAAAGCGCTGAGAAATCATGGCCTTTTAATTTAGGTACTAGTACTTCATTCATAATATGAAAAAACTCCTTAGGGCAGAGAGATAACCAAAAAGACAAAATTTAAAAACACGCCTTTTTATTTCAAATTGCATCGGGTACCTTTTCAGATCCATGATTTTTTCAATGCGTTTGTATTTTTATGATTTTTTAGCTACCTAATAAATATTTTCTCATTACAGAATAAAAAAATTGTATTATTTTTTTAATTAATGGAGTTAGAGTAAGTAAATAAATCCCCTCGGTGGGGACGTATATGAGCTGTTGATGATGATGATGAAGTCAATAAAATACGCAACGCTTCGACTCTGAGCCAAATAGAATTCGTTTTCGTTACACAGGTCGTTACTAGAAACACAATATAACTTACTAAAATTAAGAAGATAAAAGACATGAAGCATCTCTATTGATAAATGGAAACAATACCTAACGCACCAAGTTGTTCAATCAAGTAGTAACTACGATCACTTTCTTCGAACCTATACAACACTAATTAATGAGTTTCAAGAACCAATCCACGTTGAAATACACTCAATATAACTTCCAAGAATGAAAACTCTAATAACAATACAATTATATTTGAGTTAAAAGAAATTGCTTTTGTAAGAGTTATCCTGACAAATATGATTGATGAAGCTTGCTTGATCGTAATATTAATAGGTAGGTAAGTACATGAACAAAATATAACATCAAAACCGACCAATTTATTAAACAAGAATACTTTTCAATTTGCTTTTTATCAGCTAACAACACGCCGATCAAAATATGAGTTGCTGCAACCTATTAAATTGTCCATCACTTCGCGAGAACTTCCTGCGGTTGTATTTTTCGTGAAATAGGCTAAATTCATACGCCCTGTGTGATGGTGGCAGTTTAATTTTATTTTTTCTTAATGTTTATTAATAGTACCGCTAAATGTAAATTAAAAGGGTACAATGTCAGCAAGCTTGTTTCATATAATATAACGTGAATAGTAAATCTATAAATAAATTATTAAATAAATAAACCTCTCGGGTTGTTAGATCAGCACCATGTATTGAACAACTTTTGTTTTTACTTTTAATAGGTATTTCTTATCCCTGTTAATGTTGACCAATTGACTAGGCTTATCAGTTTGTATGAAGATTCAGTTTTTTTTAAAGTAAGGTAAAAGTTGTAGAACAAAAAGTTGTTCAGTTTTATCGGCCAACAGCCTCCGTGGCCGAGTGGTCGAGACTTCGACGCCCATTACGGAGGTTCCGGGTTCGATTCCCGGTCGGGACACCGTCAAACAAAAATCTCTTTGTGAGACTTTTCCCAGTTTGGTTAGGTAGGACATTGCAGGCTGAATCACCTGGTTATCCGAAAAGAAAGATGATTCCGTGCTTCGGAAGGCACGTTAAGCCGTTGGTCTCGGTTACTATCTAGTCGTTACATGAGCCAAGTCAGTGGCCTTAGGCGGCTCTATAACACTGATACCAGGGTTTGTGACGTCGGTTGTCCCTTACAACCCACACGATGATGATGATGATGATGATGATCGGCTTAACTGTCACTTCGGTAGTATTTGTGTTAAGTATTTAGTTAATATATTGTATTGTCTTAACAATTAATTGAAATTCAAACCATTGATGCTATTTTCGTATATTGGTTAAAGCTTCTTTAAGAAAAGCTCTTTAGCTTGAAAAAAGTTTCTTGAAATTTAAGTAATTTAGTCTTTTACGTGTATTTCAGCCGTGCCATGACCTGTTACCATACGGTATACGTATACCTATATAATACATGCAGGACGTATTTACAGTACGCTAGGTAGGTCATGTGTCTCTGCTACTGACCGTACTTGACTGTACCTACAAAGCCGTTGCAATGCTCGTTGAAAATCAGCCTGTAACTAGGTGGCCAATTACCACTGCTTTCTATGTTTGAAACGTGCTTTGTGGACGTCAACGTGTAATTGTTTGCAGCCAATTCTCGTAACTGTCAGTCTAGCAGGGTGTTCCTTTAAAAATGTTACTGTTCCCTGGAAGTGCAAGTACTTACCAGGTTTATTTTGGTTGTTCTACTAAGCTGTTTGGACAATTTATTTCTTATTGATTTTACGTGACCAAATTGAAGACGACACTGATTATGAATGATACATGACTCGAGAGATTCGATCAATAATAAAATTATCACCTATTCGAGATTTCGAGTGGCCCTTACTAAAACAAAAATTTTTGATACAGCAATAACTAGTTTTTTAGTTCGAATGCTTTTTTTGGGCAAAAGAAGGGTCTTATTTTAGTAGAATGGCTGCAAAAAGTATAGTTTGAAGAAATTTAGTTCAACGAGTAATTTCTGTTTTAAATAATATAGTAGACGAGCTTTTTTCTGGTAGATCTACCGAGTGTCCCAAAAGGGTATTTGCACTTTTAAATATCAATGAGTCATCTTAATGAAGGTAGATAGCACATACGTGGAATTTATTGGAAACTTAGGTGAAATGGATTCGTATACCGGAGTTCAGCGCGCATTTTGTGTAAGAGCTCATTATCAAAACAATAATTCTATAATAACAACTCGCCAATAATAGCAACAATGTACGGGACATTTCTTTATCTCCCAGTGCGAATATCATTAGAAAATGGATTAAGACGTAATGGACGTCATTTAGAAAACATATTTTTTTTGTCGTTAACTTTCCATTGTATGTACTTTTTGCAAATAGTAATCATATATAATTTTTGTGTATAAACTGCCAACACCCTTATTGGACACCCGGTAGATTAATCTTAACTTCTAGATATTATATAACGCATTCTAACTACACAGAAACCTACAACAATAATAAATTCTTAAATATACGTCATGTTATGCAATTATAAGCGAGGACGGTGAAAATCAGCGCCCTACTCGCTTAATAGGTACTCAAACAACCCAGGCTGGTTGCAATTTGCGTCTACAATGATTTTCAACTATAAATTTGCATGGAAGATGGATTGAAACATTATTTCTGCAGCAATAATTTATGTAACTGTTTATTTGGTTAGGTCTTCTATTAATTTTCTCTTAAAGTTTCGCTTCAAAAGACAAAATCAATATACATACATTTTGCATAAATAAAATTTTATAAGGGTTTTGACACATAATCGCATTGTATGTTGTGTGAACCAATTGAAAAAGGTTTTTTTATAAAATATATTAGCTATAAGCTTTGCAATGAACATCGGATTATATTCGTAAATATAAAATTGTAATTTATAAAAATAAATACAGTTATTTGTTCGATCGTTTGTATGCATGGCAAAACAATGTTTTAAATGTCCCTACACCTCCATACTTACTCGTAAGCCATACATCAAACCAATGCAATAGTCGCAACACAATGCAACGCCCTCTAAGGCCCTTTTTTCTTGTAACATTTGTATGCAAGACGCGTGCATTAAAAATGAGGCAAAATTATAAAAACAATGTTCCCATTACTAAACTTTCGTTCCGTGAAACATGATACTCTTTGAAGTTGAAATTCTTTTATATGCCGGTAGAATACAAATTTGATAAAAACGTGCCAATATATACAGCATGAAATTTACATCGTTTTGTTCCCGCCGCGCCGTGTAGTGATAGTACCCGTCAAACTGAACAACTTTTCACGAAAAAAAAATTCCTGCGACAAAAAAATTTTTGGTCTCTCCATACAAAGTGAGACTCCCGAGCGACCCATTTTGTATGGAGAGACTAAAAATTTTTTTGCCACTGGAAATTTTTTTTGGGAAAAGTTGTTCAGTTTGACGGGTACTATCACTACACGGCGGGAACAAGACGATGTAAATTTCACGGTGTATAAATAAGTAGGTACTTATAAAATATATGCATAGGAAAAAAATACGCTTTTTCTGGAGCAGTGGGAAAAGAGAAGCTTGGTTAAGGGCACATTGTACCGAATTACTTAATACTATAATTTGTACAATATTTTAAATAAAAAAGAATTTTACATAATAAATAAAATTTGGTATGTATACCTTCTACTCTCGCCTATTTAATCAAATGATTTAAACGATACGCTTCTTTAATTCACCATGTCCTTTAAATAATATTTAATGTCATGAACAAATTGATACCTAATTGATTGAAATAAAATTATGCAGTATTTAGTGAGAGCTTATTTTGTTTTAAACATCAAAACCACTTAACGTATTAAATAATCTGTCCATAACATTATTCAATTACCTATATAATCCGTAATGACAAAGCGATCGCGGATGCGGCGGATGTCCACAATTAGGGCTCTGTTTAATTATTACATTGCTTCCGTTCAGTTGATGAACTTTATTGGTTTATTTCGATTGTGAGATGTATAATATATTCAGGATGAGCTTCGGGGCATCCATAATACATTATGAAAACTGGCACGTTCACTTTATAGGATAATTTTAATTCGCGATCGTATACAGTATTTACTGCTTATTTAATTCTGTGAAAGCTTGTCCAATTAAATATTGCAGTTAAATCATCGCATTTATACGTTTAAATCTGCCTTTGGTTGTAATATTATATGTAGGTGCAAATGTAACACAGATAGATTTAAATATTATTATCCTGTATGTAGATACCGAAAGTTATTCGATGCTCTTACGGTGAAGGAAAGACGTCGTGAGAAAGCCTAAGCACGTCATGTGCAAAGAAAGACATTTAGGTTGTGAGTGAATTCGACTAACCCGCACTGGGCCAGCCCTTGGTATATGAGCTTACAAAGAACGAAAATGTTGCACATAGTTGTTTGTAATTCGAAGAAAATTACCTTCTAAAGTTACAAACAGTTATAACCGCTTAGGTTACGAAAGGTAAGTAATATTACTTGTCAACCGTTTGCGTGATCAGAAATACATGAACTTTGTGGTGAAGCGTGTTCGTGCTCCGTAACGTAATGCAAACTCAGCTCTATAACTTACATCTATAAAGGCGTATCTCCAATTTATGCTTAAAATTTGTTTTTTGCACCATCAAAATTACAAGGACCAGCTCCTTATGATGGTACGGTTGGTTTTTATTTTATTTTGGCGCTTGATACTACGTGCTTTTGGGGTACTGAACTATGAAACAAGATTTTAGTGAACAGTGTAAGGTGCAGCGAGCATCCAGTTGTAAAATAAACATGCCTTTGTGGTATAACCACTGTACTTCACACATATAGTTCTACACTGTGTACCGGGATAAATATTTAAAACCACAACTAGGTTAGCTTGAAATTCCTAAAGAAAGAAAAATAAAACGTATTTATGGGTGTTGGAGTTTGAAAGTTATAATGTTAAAATTTATTGTACGACTTGTCGACATTTTATAACAAATAATTTTATTTCTGCAAAGAATTTTGTAAGGATATTTCTGTGCTTAATAATATACGATTATCACATTTTAAAGAAATGAAACCAAACGATAATATTAGAGACAACAAAAAAAATCACACGGCTAACAACGATAAGACTTACATTTTTAAAAATATTATGTTCCACAAGAAAAGTTGTTCAATTTCACTAACTGAATACTCTAATTAAATATTAAATGAATCAGTGTAACAATTTTACACCACACCCAGTCCAAAACCCTGATTCATTGGAGTGGGAACCTGTAAAATTAATAAATCGAAATCTTAACGCATGAACACGTTTTTTAAAAGGTAAAGGGTTAACCCGTACGTACGCTATTAGAGCAACGAACAGCTCATTTAGAATTTAGCCAGCGTTTCGGCCAGCATTAGCATGGAAATCACGCAAATTATAAAGCCCATCCTGTGGCCAGCCATGCGACGCAAGATTGCACTGAAACCTCACTTTGTGCATCGTTTGTGGTGCGTTCCAGTCCATTTCTTTGTGAATGTAAATCTTGGTAAATGCAGCGTCAAAAGACGTGATTTACAAAGATACCTTTTTACTTTATTCCGACTCTTTTTATAGCTTTTTTGTGCGAGAAGTTTACTCTGCAGACACTTTATTCGTTTACAAAGAACCTAAGTATGCTCTGATCCCTTTGTAAAGAAACGGACTGATTTTAATCAAAACTCTTGAGAAACAGTGACATCAAACAAACTGAGCTCAAAATATAAATGCCTACGCGTTGAGTCCAGAATAGAATACAACCTTTGTGACCGCAAGCATGATTAAATTAATTTATAGCCCTTTGTTCGTTATTTTTTGAAAGGCTCGGAGCTTCTCCGTTCCATTTACAAATTGTACAAGTACAACGAATTGGATCGGAATCCTATCCTCTGAAAGCGTTATTCTGCAACAATTTCGACGATTCAGAATCTTTTTCAGCTTACGCGAGACGGGGAAGCCTTCAGGGCCTATCGAATTACGCGTTTTTTATGAATACAGGTGTAGTTTATGCAAATGTCTGGAAGTGTACTCCCGCTCCAGTATAGCTCCCTTGGGGACTAACGAAAGAGGTGACATTTCCTTTTCTTTTGTGGGCCAAGTGGGAAATTCAGTGACATTAATAATTCATGAAGGTGTCAATGCGTGCTAGGTAGAAATAAAGTAAGGGGTGATAATAGTAGATCAGTAAAATTGTATAGCGTTTATGGCTACCAGTGTAGGAAATAAAATGTAAAATTTCATGGGAGTGTTTTACTAAGCGAAGTGGTTTTTCTTGAAACTTCGTCTTGTTTTTTTTTATCGAACTTAATTTGCTATGTATAAAGGTATATGATATTTGTTTTAATATTTATATAAATCATAGCAATAAGCAGGAAATATTTTTTGATCTTTCTCATAACCAGTCCTTCTTATAAGTTCATTAACATTTCATTCTCGACCCTACTGTGGGGATCGAACCTATCCTGTTGAAAGAAAGAAAGAAAGAAAGAAAGAAAATAATTTATTCATCACACAATGGAAAAAAAGTACACACAAATAATGATGATAAAAGTTGGGCGATCAAGCAAATTGTCGACTTCGCTAGCGTAGCACTATTTTTTTAAAATGCTCATGATGTCTTCCTTGCAACTATTTCCTTTGTATCTGTCTAAGAGTAAAAAAGGAATACCTCTGAATTTTAATTTAAAACGAAAGCATTAGCAACTATTATACTACCACTGCCTTACTTCCCATTCAAGCGGAGTTTACAATTTTCCAAGAATTTTCAAGAATACTTGTACCCGGAATTTCCTCTGAATGCAATATTTATAAAATATAAATTATTTGGCAGAGGAACAAAGTAGTAAATATTGTCCAGATAAGGGCCAAGTGGATTGATGACCTGAGGAAGGTCGCTGGTGGTGGCTGGATTAGGAAAGCGGGTGATCGTGCACTTCGGCGTGCCCTTGGGGAGGCCTACGTCCAGCAGTGGACTGCAATAGGCTGATAGAAGATGATATTTACTCAAAACCATGTTATATTTTCTATTACAGTAGAAATTATAGTTTGATGGCTATCGACGTAGCCCTTAATTTTAATCAAGCGCCAATTGACTACTTGACGAAACTATCTGATTGGCAACAGAATTAGAATCATTCAACGAATACTGTCGATCATTTACTAATTGGAGATATAAATAAATACGTTTCTTGTCTTACTATGTCAATTTGAACGTGCACATAAATAACAATCATACAACGAATTCAGAATGTTAAACTATACAGTTTAACTTCGCTAATAACATGGAAATGTAAGGTGAATCGTACCTAGTTGTAAATGTTATTTTGCTTTATTTATTGGTTGTGAAGTCAGTGACCTTTTTAAAGACATTTAGCTAGAGACAACAGCTACCTAAATTATGTACCTACGAGTATTTATTTCGGGTAAATGCTTCTTTAATACAGCACAAATAATAAATAAAAATATTAATGCTGCAGTTTAATGCTATCGTTACGTCTGAAAGATGAATTTACATACAAAGATATAAAATTGAGAATCTTACATCTTCAACTGCAGCAAAAAATACTTACGTCAATATTGGACGCATTGATAATGATGAAATTTTACAATTGGCGCCATCAGAATTAGTATTCTATCAAGACTTGTTCGTTTAGCATAAAGATTGAGATGATAAGTCTGTCCTTCCAGAAACCGATATCAAATTCAGAATATCAGAATGCATAGGCGGCTGTCGCGAATTCTGAACACTTGCGGCCATCTGTCTCCGGCGCGTCTGGCCGGAATAGTAGACATGAAAGCAAAATGTGAATTATATATATATATATATATTAGAAAGAACTTCAAACATGAAGTGGGGCTTGAATTAGCCTAAATACTATACGTTCAATATTTACATACGCAAATTAATAATAATCATGACGTGATAGTTTTACCATACAGAAAAGTATCAAATAAATAAAGAACGAATTTGAAAAGTAAAATATAGAAAATCTGAGTTTTCATGTTGTATCATCAGTCATCAGTATCACTCATATTCGTACATCAAAAGAAATGGAAAATATAAAGACATTAAGTGAGAAAAACTTAGATCAAAAGCAAAAGCAGTTTTTTTAGTGTATAATGTTTTTTACTCTGCATACCTATATTGTAGGCAATAAAAAGAGGTAAGTTTTAGACATGCATGAGTAAGTATAATAAAACTATATCATATGAGTAGATAAAGATTGAAGTACAAAATTGCAATGAGTTGCAAACGGTTACAAATTCCAAACGCATTGTTTTTGTCTGCCCCGACTCGACGGCGCGGCTGCACATAATGGTTGAAACGAAACGCAAGTGCGACGGCACTCATACGAATTACTAACTTGCAAATCTTCTAGACGCACAAATAAACCTAAACGATGTTCGTATAAGAGAGATGAGTCACATTAATAGCTAAGGATTTCTTGGAGACATTAATGTGAAACAGTAAGCTAACAAGAGGATGATCAAAGTTATTGATAGGACTTGTAGTAAATCGTAATAAATTAGCTCATTTATGGTGCGAGTGCTTATAAAAAAAATCTTCTGGTTGAATTCAGTCAGTCTTCGGGTTGTGGAAAGACTGAGGATTTGATAAAATTAGAATTCTGTATAATAATATCAAAATGATAAATCGACCCATCGGACTTAAAGTCTGTATTGCATCGGTCATCAAAGGTCAAGAGAAATTACGGTCACAACATTATGTTTATAACGTCTTGATAGCATGAATAACACCACACAAAAGGCAATATTATAATAGCGTTCATTAAGACAACTTTCTCTGTCTTCAACGGCTAATCTATTGCAATTGATGAAATAATTTAAAATTTAATAAAAAAGTAAATTGCAACTGTAATCATCATATTAATATGTCCAAAGATAATCCCAATTAACAAAATACTCAGTAGATGTTTACCTACTTTAATAAAATCAAAAACTAAAACGTTTATTTGTCTAATAAAGGACAAAGATTTGACTTCTTAATATATCTTTTTCTGTATATCTGCATCGCGTTAATAATCTTTTCTCTCATCCGTCGGTCTGCTGGAAGATATTTCTTTAGAAATATGTGTTATTTATGATAATGTTATTGTAATTTTGTTTATTTTGTCTGCAACAAACTGTTATAATAATAAAAAATCTTGTTTTCCGTAACTGGAACAGAACTACATAATATTGAACGTGAATTCAAATAAACAAATTATTTCTGCCAATAACCTCAAACACAACAATAATGTAGTAAAGCTCACTCACAGCCAGGATCATGAACTTATTGATTCACTTGACGTAGGATTGGATAACATTACCTCATGTACACAAAATCAGGGCTGGATCAACTCGCAAATACACCTACGTAATCTGAATAATAGATTATTGACTTTCGTGCAGATTGAAATTAGAGGACGTTTTTGCGACGCTCTTACGGTGAAGGAAACCCGCACACTCCTACAAAGAAATTCAAAGGTTGTGTGTGGAGTCGACCAATCCGCACCGAGCCAGCGTGGCCAACTATGGCCTGATTGCCCTGCTCCAGGGTAGGCTCGAGACCCTCGGTGGAGACGTATATGAGCTGTTGATGATGATTACAGCACAAAATTAGATTTTGATTTAGTATTTTATTCTTCGAATGCTTCAAACGTTTTTGTTTTATTTAATTTTCTTCTGCTACTTGACTTTATTGAATAAATGAATGTGTTATAATCAAACGTTGTGATATACGATTAAGTATTTCTAGCTTAAGAACTTATTCTTCTTCTTTGCGATCATAAACAATTAAATTTTATTAGCCCAATGGGCAGCCACCCGGCGAGCGTTGTCGGTTCCTGTATCGTGCAGGTGTCGGGGCACGAGGGACAGGTCCATTGTTTGTGGTGTGGCTTCACATGGACATTGGTCACATTCACTGTAACCCCAAAGGCAGAGATTGTCTTTGCAGCGGCAAACCTGGGATCGTAACCGGTTAAGGGATTTCCAAACTGGCCACTGCAAGTCACCACCTGGAGGGAGGACTTCTTCTTGGGGGATAAAAGCCTCCACTACTGGGAGTGCCCTCTTCCAGAGACTTGATTTGGCCGACGGGGATTTGGCCTCAACTGCACTAACGGATACTAGGAAGCTCCTGTGGCTTTTAAGTTTCGAAAGAGCTGGGCTAATTCCGGTCAAGTTCCCGTTTAGCTTTCTCGACTGAACTCGCTACCTCTCTACGAACGCTTGGTGACGCAATGCGTGCTTGAGAACAAGAAAGACTTAAGATGTTAATCTTATTCAATTAGATTTAATTTTGAAGTTTTGAATTTGATATCCTACATTAATTCTGTAGCAACAGCCTTATAAACAAGCGATATGATCTGTGAAACCTACAGTGTTTGTTGCCCAATTCTGTGTTAATTGGCTGATTATTATTAGATAGACAGGGATAATTACTACATTGTGCTGTAATCTAGATGCTTGTTAACGTCTAAAACACTAACTCAAATATAAAGTTATGCGTGGTATGTATTACTAGCTGTCCGCCCGCGGCTACACTCACGTCATGTAAGATTTTCCCATGGTAAAAAACCTTTTTCCGTAAAAAGTACAAACTATCTCTAAAACAAATTTCATCCCAATCGGAGCAAACATCCAAACATCTAAATTTCTTTTCACGTTTATAATATTTAGTGTGATGCGATAGAATAGATGTTCCCATACCCGTATGTCATATCAATATGAGTACATTGATGTCAACTTAAAAGTATTATATGAAGTAGAAATAATAATTTACATGTATTCAGCATTTATTTTGCTGTTAGACAAGATTGAGCAAGCAAATACAAGTTCTTATGTCTTTGTATGGAAATTGTAATTACTACGAGTAAACTGCAACCTAACATTTGATCTTTGAGATCGGGGTCTGTGTGAGCTTTAGGTAGATCATGTTTGCTAATCCTGTCTTGGTGTGTCCACATTTTATTTATAATATATGATTAAATAAAAGTTATTTATAAACTGTTCGAAAGTTAAACTTGATACGAGTGATAAACACATTACTGTACACAGTACCTACTATTTTTATATTATTAATAAATAAAAAATTAAAGGAGTAGTGTAGGCGGTACCTAACCTACCCTGGTCAGCAATTGTTCTTGGACAGTTGTTGCAGTAGTTCGGTGATTAACACGTAGTGTACTTTATACGGGAAAACGTCTCATTCCCACGGGAAAATCTTACACAAGGCGAGCGTGGCCGCGGACAAACAGCTAGTAGTTAAATAAATAAAGTTCATCAATTTCCAGGGTAGAACAAGTCATCACTTTTACGAGAAACTCGTTATAACTAAAGTCTTCCTAGAAATTCAAATAACTCTTTGCTTATTGTATACCATAGGTATTGGACTTAATATAAACAGATCAATCAATCACCCGATCGATGGAACAGATGTTGCGGATATGTTAGTCATGTCGAAATCATGTTAGAATTTCTGGTTTATCTAGAAGACTTTTCATAAAAACAAAATATCAAAAATAAAGATAAAATTCTGAAAAGATTTACTTTTAAGAATAAGTGCCTCAAGTTAGAAACTTGGCGCATTCAGTAATTACGAGAAACTCGTATCACGTATATACGATGAATCCAATAAAAAGAAAAACATGGAACTGCTTAGAGTTAAAAGAAGCAGGGCTAAAGGTTGAGTAGGAAGGACTACTAACAATATAGTATTTAGCTTCTGGCTGCAACTATTTTAGTAACGTCAATAAAAACATAAACAAACATCTCTTGGTGACCTAAGACCTGACGTATCTATAAATTAATTAACATCGTCGCCTTTTATCCTAACACCATTCTTATAGCGACGACAAATGTATGTTTTTATTTTAGTATACATTGCTCTATCTTGAAAAAAAAACATTGAAAACATCTTAACTCTTTCAGTTATGAAATTCACCAAAGTGAACTTCATAATAAGCTAGACAAGAAATTCAATAATCAAATTTCTATAGTATCCATTATTATTTCGTAAATTGTTATTAATTTCGCATACAAGAAGATAGGTACCTACTTTATAAATATCTCTAACGACATTAAAGTACAGAAAATTCGTGAAACGTAAACGTTGTAGGCGAAACAAGTAATTACTTGTTTACCATCGTCTACTTGTTTGCTTATAGAAGCCAAAGGACCTGAGCAATGTACACAAGCTCAGTTTATTGTCGTTGTAGCTTATGGACGAGCTCGTAGCCACTTACTACTGAACGTTCCTAATTATTGAGTGAAAGTCGAGTGTTGTTTGGATACTTTAGTCTAATGAATTGGTGTCGTAAGGCCTGTTATGAATAATTACTGCTTTGAGATCACTTGGCTTAATAAAGACAAGTAGCTTTTTATTAGATGTCAGAAAGAATATATTTTTTCTTTTTTTTCTTCTTCAGTTTAGAAATTTTCAAAGTTTAAAAATATGCTTACGGTCAAAAAGATTCTTTTAAAAACTGTCTTTATTTCTAAAGAACATTAAAGTAAGAAACATACACAAGCAAGAAACTTCTGTAAATGGGTATATAGACAATAGAGATTAATAACAGTGTGGATGATATTGTGGTCTGATAATAGTATAGTTTTATAGGAAATATTTGCCTTCTCTTCATATCTGTTTGAGGGGAACAAAAGCCGACGAGTGCAATTTAGCAAAAGCCTAAATAGCTGTCCGACCGTCCTCAAAAGCTGACGGGCAATCGCAACAAGCGTTATGTCCTCCAAATAATTAATTTATCTTCCTATGGCCCATTCAATCTGTTTCAATAAGCAGATTGTTCAGAAAACCTTATATTTCGTAGCTAAAGAAAAAAATAGGCTCGAAATTTCTTTTTAGCGAGGAGGGTACATCATTTTCTTGAAAAGTAAATTTTGAGGTACGTCATTTTCTGGATTAGCCGCAATATATTCCGTATAAGTACATATTATGGCAAGCATTGTTGTTAGATTGAATTATAACAAAGGCACAAAGTATAAATTTAGCATAACAAAACGACTGTTTGTTTCTGTATGTGTGCAATAAAGTATATTTCATTCATTCATTCAAAACTTTTAGAATATATTCATTGTTTTAACAATAAGTTTAAATCTAAAACAGATTTTCGAATATTAAAAAATATATTATCTCAGCAACTCCGATATTGAAGAAATCAAAGTTTGGGCCCCCGATCACAAATACAGTATAGATATAAATATACCACTCAAATATAATATGGTAGGTAGATAAAATAAGTGAGGTACCTCAGTACATTAAAGAATGAGCAAAAATGTTAGTAGGTACGCAAAATTATTTTGATCAAAACAAATTTAACTTCTCGTCATAAAGTTAATTCACCCGAATGTATTCACCTAGGGGCATTAAGTTCAATTTTAGTAACTTTTTGTTCGCAGAAGTTCTATTGGTCTTTTGCTGATGCCACAGACACTTATTATTGTAAATTCTTAAGATATATATGGATATGAGCGTTATCTTATGTTATATTGAATAGTCTTAACTCAATACTTTAAAATAATTTAAGTAACATGCTAACAAATCAAACCCGTTATACGATTTATACTGCAAACATGTGAGTAAGTATAAGTATAAAGGCCCCACTGCAATGCTATTCAAACAGTTATAATGGTAGTATATTTAAGTAAAGTTCAGAGTTATTTATCACCTTAAAAAACATTACTATTATAATATTATTACAAAATCAATTACACCAACGTTTAACAATAATATTATTATTAATATCTGTGGATTCACATTATTCTAAACTGACCTTTGACTTACGCCAACGCATGTTTTAGGCCTGGGAATTCAGTAATATTCTCAAATCAAATGTTAATTCAACACACAGAACGTCTTATTACGTTGACTTGCTATTTAACTCAAGTGATAAGGACTGTAGGGAAACAATTTGTTGAATATGTTAAAAAAAAAAATGTAGACAAAATCCTCTACATATCTAAAACGTCTTTTTGTTTTCCAACTAACAATCACAAGGATATTAATTTTGTCATAGCCTTCTTTCTGAATCCCTACAATCTCGCCTAAGGCTCGACCCTCAGTAATTTCCTCTGAGTCTTGACATCAGTTGTCTAATAAAGCCTAGCTTTTATATCTGGATCAAATAACAACCCAAAGATGCCTTTTTCCTGTACGTTGAGAAACAAAATTCATGACTGCGTTTTAGATTTGCTTTTTTACTGCACTGAATTTGCAGATTTAAAGAAATCGAATCTGTAAGTTTATTGGAACGGCACTGGATGCTAAAAGAGCCTCGGTTGTTTGCGTGCACGAGATATAACACCCGGCTTAACAAATTTAACTCGGAAAATGGATTTTCTAGAAAACAGGGCCTGGGTAAATTGGTTTTCGTTGTAAAAAACAGCAATCCTCCAGAAAAAATGTGCGGTGAATTTTGAACAATATCGATCAACATTTTTTTTTTCATAAAATGACATGATACATGATATAGATTAGTGACATGAAAAAAAACGGTAATATGTACTTTACATTGAAAAATAACATGTAATTTACTAAATGTGTATTTTGAATATAATACCTCTACTTGTACAATATAATTAATTAAATAGGTTAGTAGCTATACAAACAAATTTATTAGGTAGTAGATACTTAATCCCGTTCTCTCTTGCTCCAAATTCGTCAATATTCATATCAATTAAGGCTCTCTTCAAAGAGGAGTTTCAAATGCGATCTGAATTGCAAATCAGCACTTTTTCTTCCATCGAATGTACAGCCTAAAATGGGTGTAATTGGGAATTCAACGCTTCCTCGAACCGACTAAATTTGTAACTCCTTTTTTGCATCTGGCAATTGCATTTTAATTATTGACGCTAGCGAAGCCGATTTAAAACAGACCGAATTGGCCGGCAGCTTATTCGAATTTCTAAATTGAACTGATTAATTCTTTTTCAGGTTTCACTGCCTCTTGGTTTTGCTCTTCGCGTCTCTATGTCTGGCTAATGATGGACTGTATGGATCTTCTAAGTATTCGAATGGTAAGTTTCCTATTTAAATTACGTTAAATCACACTAATATTATAAATGTGAAAATATATATTTTGCATGTTTGGATGTTTAGATGTTTGTTCCCCCTTCACGCTTAAAGCACTTAACGGATTTGGTTGAAATTTGGAATGAAGATAGTTTGTAACCTATATTAACACATAAGATTTTTACGGGAAAAAGTCTTATTCCCACGGGAAAATCTTACACAACGCGAGCATAGCCGCGGGCGGACCGCTAGTATATATAATAATTTTTGGTAATCATCCATCCTATAGAGGAGGCCCATGTTCAGCTGTGTACGTCTTCCAGCTGTCATGATGATGTTGATGATGATCCTTTTCTCTTCTTGTCATCAATTTATTTGCACTTTTTCATACTATATTTGTGTTGACTATAATAGTTATTAAAAAGAAAACATTTAAAAATGTAATGCTATTATAATTACAAATTCCTAAACGGATATTATCTTTATGAACGAAATTTGTATTTGACGTTTTATAATTTGAAAGAAGCCTGTGAAAGAAGCCTCTGGCGGCACTGTCTTTTTTTCTTGTAATCTGTGCGTTGTGAAAAACTGTGAAATTACTCATTAATAACTTAAAATAAAACCCAAATATCATCTTAAAAACGTTTATTAATTACATATAAAACACCTAAAATATAACATGGTAGCCAAAACCGTGGTTCGTCCATCAACTGCGACGCCCTACAAGAACCAATAAAACCAGTGCTAAAAATACTGAAAAGGACACTAAAACTAAAAAACTAATACGTAAAACTAAAACCTACTTAATATTAAAAACTAAAAATATACGTGTGTACAAGATGGAACAATCTGAAATTCACAGTATACAAAAATTGTTAGATGCAGACAGCTTTCCTTTATGGAAATTCCAAGTGGAAATTTTATTCAAAAGTTATGACCTATACGACATCGTGCACCCCTCTGACCAAATACCACTGGGATCACACAAACTTAACCTAAAAAAAGATGCACAAGCGCAACGGATCTTGATGCAAACAATAGATAAAAAATATTTAACCCTGATCATGACGTGTGAGAGTGCTCAACACATGTTCGAAAAGCTATGCTATATGTTTAAAAAAAGTGATGAACAATATAAATGTAAAATGATGCAGGAATTCTTTGAATTCAAAATCAATAAAGATATCACTATGACAGAAAACCTTGGTAAGATAGAAAACATAGCAAACACATTAAAGTCACTTGGAGAAAAAATAAATGACAACATGATCATATCTAAGTTGATAACAATACTTCCTTCTGAATACAACAATTTTGTAACAGCTTGGGAATCCACTTCCTTGTGTGAAAGAACATTAAAAAACCTACAAGCGAGAATTCTATCTGAAGAAAAAAGAATGAACAAAACAGAAATTAAAAATGAAAATGAAAAAGTTGCTTTTAAAGCTTTCCACAAGAAAAAGACCTATAATAACAATTTTAAAAATAAATTCAAAGAATGTTCCTTCTGTAAAAAAACAAATCACTTAGAAAAAGACTGCTACTTCAAAAAAGAATGCAAAATCTGCAAGAAAACCAACCATGTCGAAGAAAACTGTTTTTTCAAAAATAAAAAACCAAAGCAGGCTTTTCTGACTTTTTCTTCTAAAGAAAGTAACAAAGAAACCGAAGAGTTTATAATAGATTCCGGATGCACGTCACATATGACAAAAAATGAAAACATAATCAGTAACATGAAAAACTACAAATCTAACATTGGAACAGCAAAAGCTAATGAAAAAATTACATCTAAAGGCATTGGCAAAATTGAGACTGAAAATGTGGACTTTAAAGATGTTCTTTATGTTCCAGAATTACCTAAAAACTTACTGTCGGTAAGTCAGATAACTGATAATAATGCAGAAGTGTTATTTACGAAAGATAAAGTAATTATAAAAAAGGATAATGAAGAAATAATAAGCGGAAAGAAAAATTGTGATGGTCTATATGTTACAAAACTAAAAATACAAAAAGAAGAAGTGTTACTTACAACCAAAAATGATACAGCGATGGACTGGCATGTAAAACTAGGACACCCTGGAAAAGAAACTATGAAAAAAATGATAAATATGGTACAAGGTATGTACATAACCAAAACTGACATAGACGAGATGGTTGATTGTGAGATTTGCCTGGAAGCGAAACAAATACGCTTACCTTTTAATACACAGAGAAAATCAGCTACTCGAAAACTAGAAATTATACACACAGATATATGCGGCCCAATCACTCCTGATACATGGGATAATAAAAAATACATACTTACCATAACAGATGATTACAGCAATTTTTTGAAAATATATCTCCTGAAAAATAAAAGTGAAACATTTGGATATATTAAAGAATACATAGAAGAAGCAGAAAGATCACAAAAAGAAAAAGTGAGCATAATTAGATGTGACAATGGTGGTGAATATACTTCTAACGAAATGAGAAATTGGTGTAGGCAGCGTGGCATTATACTAGATTACACAATTCCATACTCACCTCAACTTAATGGAAAAAGTGAGAGAATGAACCGTACTCTCATGGAAAAGACAAGAGCTCTACTTTTTGAATCAAATGTTAAACAAGAGCTTTGGGGAGAAGCCGCCAAAACTGCTGCATACCTTATAAATAGAACACCAACTTCAAATAAAGATGCAACACCTGCAGAAATATGGATAGGAAGAAAACCTAACTTAATACACTTAGCACCATTTGGAAGTTATGCCCACAGCAAAAAACTTGGAAACCTTAAAAAACTGGAGAAGAGATCTGAAAAATTCCTACTGGTCGGTTATACTTACACTGGATACCGCCTCTGGGATGAAGAAAAGAGAAGAATAATAGAAAGACGAGATGTAATCTTCACTAAAAACCTAGATGGTTTATCTGAAAACAAAAACACAATTAAAATGCAGGCAACAAATTCTGAAAATGAAGAGCAAGACAACAATCAAGAAAGAGATGAAAGAAATTATGAAGAACAAAGAGAAGAACAGAACAATAATCAAAGAAAAGAAGAAAGAAGAGAAGAACAGAATAATAATCAAAGAAAAGAAGAAAGAAGAGAAGAACAGGGAAATGAAGAACGAAGAGAAGAACAAAGCAATGAAGAAATAAGAGAAGAAAGTGGAAGACCACAAAGAAACAGAAGATTACCTGAGAGACTAAGAGATTTCTTCATTTACCTGACATATGATGAAGCAATAACAGGATCTGAAAAAGAAGAATGGGTGAAAGCAATAAACTCTGAAAAAAAATCTTTAGAAGATAACCAAGTTTGGAGTTTAGTAGATAGATCTGAAGCTACAAACAGGAAAATACTGACCAACAGATGGATATTAAAAAGAAAAACTGATGGAAAATACAAAGCAAGGCTAGTTGTTCGGGGATTCGAACAAAGACCGGGAATAGACTTTGAAGAAACATTCAGTCCTGTAATAAACACCAGCTCAATAAGAACCATTCTGGCTATTGCTGCAAACAAACAATATGAAATCATGAAGTTAGACATAAAAACTGCATTTCTCTATGGAGAATTATCTGAAGATATATATATGGAAATACCAAAAGGATATGAAGATGTTGAAGGAAAGATATGCAAACTGAACAAAAGTTTATACGGTCTAAAACAATCACCACTGAAGTGGAATCAGAAATTTACATCAGTTTTAAAGAAAAATGGACTAAATCCATTAAAAACCGATCCTTGCATCTTCAAAAATGATGAAGGAGACGTCATACTAGGAATTTATGTTGATGACGGTCTTGTGATTGGAAAAGAGAAAGAAAAGATCTACAATTTATTGAGAAACCTGAATAAAGATTTTGATATGACATACGAAGAAAATCCTACAACTTTTCTCGGAATGACTCTAGTAAGAACTGAAAAACAAATAAGACTTGAACAAGAAGATTATGCAAAGAAAATAGTAGAAACCTTTAACATGCAGAATGCAAAGACTTGTCCTACTCCGATAGTAAAACAGAATAATGAAAAGTCTGAAGAAAAAGAAAATACTGAGAAGAATTTTCCATACAGAGAAGCGATTGGCTCACTGATGTACTTGAGCAACAGAACTAGACCAGATTTGGCATTTGCTGTAAACTATGAAAGCAGAAGTATGGAGAATCCTACTGGGAAAGATATTAATAATGTCAAAAGAACCATTAGATACCTGGCTGGACAAACTAAAAAAAGCATCGGATATGACATCGACTCGGATTTGACAAAGCTAGAAGCTTATAGCGACTCGGACTTTGCTGGAGATTCCGAATCTAGACGCAGTACCACAGGGTATGTGATTATGTACTGTGGAGGACCAATTCAATGGAGCACCAGAAAACAACCTATAGTTGCCCTCTCGAGCTGTGAAGCCGAATACATAGCTGCTGCAGAATGCTGCAAAGAAGTTCTTTACTTGAAGAGCCTTATCGGAGAGCTGCTAAATAAAAATATAAGAATAAACTTGAATATAGATAATCAGAGCGCCATAAGCCTGATACAGAATGGTGTACTGAACAGAAGATCCAAACATATTGATGTCCGCTTCAAATTCATCCATGAAAAGGTTGTGAGTGGTGAATTAAATATTACTTTTGTACCGAGTGAGTTTCAACTTGCAGACATGTTCACTAAAGCTTTAGATTCTGTAAAGTTTAAGAAAAATTGTTTAGGAATTTATAATTAAGGGAGAGTGTTGACTATAATAGTTATTAAAAAGAAAACATTTAAAAATGTAATGCTATTATAATTACAAATTCCTAAACGGATATTATCTTTATGAACGAAATTTGTATTTGACGTTTTATAATTTGAAAGAAGCCTGTGAAAGAAGCCTCTGGCGGCACTGTCTTTTTTTCTTGTAATCTGTGCGTTGTGAAAAACTGTGAAATTACTCATTAATAACTTAAAATAAAACCCAAATATCATCTTAAAAACGTTTATTAATTACATATAAAACACCTAAAATATAACAATTTGTACTGAATTAACAACTTTAAAGTACTCACTTGCAAACTATGCATTTATCTACAAAAGAAGCGAAGTAAATACTACAATTCACTTAAAACTAATATCAATAAATTTTACAAATGGAATGGAAAAGAAGGAAACCAGCGTAGTTTTAAATGCAAATTATTTCTAGAGCGCAACAAAGAAAATTCCTACTACGTTTAAGTGTAATGTCAAAATCTTGTGATGTAGTTACAGTAGACCATTCAGTTTGAAAATGTACAAGAAGATTATCTATTAAAAGGAAATAGTTATTATTGAATATTATTATTATATCTTTGTCCAGGCAGTGGACGTCTTTCGGCTAAAATGATGATAATGTAAAGATTATTACTTACTCAATGTTCCTTCTATTTCTGTCTGAATAAAACCGGTTTACTTTTTATGTCTATCCTATTAAAATTAATTTTTTATCTTATTGGAAGAGTAGTAGTGATCTTAGTACATTTAAAAGTTTGTTAAAAATATTTGTATATTATTATACCTAACTCAAATAATTTGAACTTTTAAAGTTTCTCTTTTAAACTCAAAAATATTCAACTTTATGATATCGTACCAGCACTATAAGCTAATATTTTATAACGTGTGTATAATACAAATTTCTTTACTGCACTTTTTGGTTTGTCGGTCGTTGCACTGCGCAGGCGATCAATATAGGAATTATTTTTTCACTTGATCGTTCTTTTCTTGGATAACAAGCGAATAATGTTACTAAGTTACAAGCCACGCAGGTAATACTGAATAGTTGCGCTGTAAGGAACATTGAATGACCCTATAATTTGTTCCTTTGTGATTGTACTACGAAAGCAATTTACAGTCGATTTATAGAAGGGCATTATCGTTTCCTATGTCATAGTAAGTATTACTTTTTAATAAAGAAAGTATAAAGCATCAGTTCAATCATGATACTTGGTTTTCAAGGAATTTTAAGTGACTCTGGATACCCAGTTGATTGTAGTATTTTATACGTAAGTAGGTTGAGTTATTGATTTTGGAAACTTATGCTATCACCTACATAAACATAACTCACACAATATATTTTATTTAAATTCAATTCTTCTCACTTTTATTATTATTCGTCAATCCGTGAGAAATGCTCAAAAACAAATTAATCTTACTCCATTTGTCAAGATCTCATCCATAAAGCATTGGATTAAGATTCCCATGGTTTCCTAAACGGATAATTCCGCATAATGTATGGAAATCACCTTCATAAACGCTGCTGGTAGGTTAAACTGACTAAGTTACCTGCAAATTGAAAATTGCAATAAATTTTCATATTAGGGTCGAGTGTAATGCGTCAAAGCACTCAGTGACTGAGATTTAGTGATATCGGCTGTCGGTTTGCGTTTGCATAAGTAAGTGAATGGACAGTTTTGACCTCTCTAACAATGCGCTGTCCAAAGATTTGTGACGCGCGTCGCCTCGGAGCGAAGCGATCGTCTTTTATATCCTCTGAGGTGCTGTCAACTAATACCTTGTTTGAGAAAATGAGGTTGGTTGAATAGTAAGTACTTACTTTCGATGTTCTGACAAAAACTACATTTACCCAACGAAATTTAGCACTGCATTGTTAGATGTAAGCCTGTCCGCTGGGAAGAAAAACACACTTTTTTATTTATTATTTAACTAAGCATAATAAAAGTGTCTTCTACTATCATAATAATATTTTCACTCTAAAGTTGAGTATTTTTTTATAAGCAGAGGACTTAAAACCATCAAACTTTTAAAGATGATGTCAGACGGTACCGGTATTTTCTTTATCAGATGCTCTTGATAGAAAAGGTGGAAATCGAAGAGGGAGACTTTTGGCCAAGTTTTTTACCGTTCGACCTAAAAGATGGAGTAAAAAAATCGTACATTAGAAAAAAAAATGCGATACACTTACCAACTCAATATCACAGAGTACTAATAATACTCAATACTCGTCATGTTGGCTTTCATTTCTCCCTATTTAACAAGAATATTTTCCACATTCCGCAAAAAGCTGCTAATTTGGCAGCATATGTGAAAAGTACGACATTACAATACTGGTATCCGAGAACCGCAGCTTTAACAGCGGTATTTAGCGCATAAAGCGGAGACAGCGCTGCGTTAATAGCCGCCCGCTCTGCGCTGTACGCGTTAGCCCCGACAAATTAACATTATTTTGCATAGATTTAATTCTTTATTTAAACATTTCAACGAATCTTTAAAATAAGAAATACACGGGGCTGACTAAGAAGTTTACAACTAGTAGTAATGCAATTTTATTCTCTAAGGAGCGTTTTTTGTTTGAAGAATGTTTTTTTAATAAAGTTAGAATCTATTATTTTCATTCACATGTTTTTTTTTTATTACAACATCACTCTCATCAAGTGAATTGAAAGCCATGAACTGACCGGCAGAAACATTTTTTTTTTTCATCTGACTAGTAATGTTTTTTGGTGAAAGTAGTTTAGTTCCGTAGATTGAATTAGTTAAAACATGAACTGGTACAGACTAAAAAAACTATAATGGCTGAAAGATATCGAGGGTTTACTGGTAAAACCAGTTACTTGCATTTTATTCCGACTTAAGATAACTGCTTCCAAAAGTTTGAAAAATCATAACAAATTGTAGATACTTCCTACAACGTTGATAATAATATTGAGTGATAGTTTGATTAATTAGATCTACCCTTTGATGAAAAAAATATATGTTTTTTCTTTATTATTAGAGGTAAATTAAAAAAGTTTGCAGAAGGTCATGCACTTAACCGGTTTTACTTGCATATCTTTAAATTGCGTTTTTACCGTGTTTAAAAGACTTTCTTAATATTCTTGTGTGTTATACAATTTTTGAAATTTATAGAAACTATTATCAATTACTAGATACTTAAAAAGTGTAGCATTCTTTACGTTATGAGAAAAAATATAAAAACTTAATTGGTTTTACCAGAAAGGTTCAGTAAATAGACATAATCTGTAAACCAACTAAAACAATAGTCAACGTATTAAATCAGTTTTATAAGCATAATAATTGTTCAGAGTTACAAAAAAATAACATTTCAAAATATATTTAATGAGATTCTGAGTCGGAGTCCTGCGCAGCAAGATCTGGAACTCTATCTACAATTTGGTTGTTGGTTGGCAAACTTTCAATCCATGCATGAATCTCATCAGGAATTATTCCTTTTTGACATAGCTTCACGAGATCTTTCTTTTAACAATATAACCTCAATTTTTTTTTTTTTTATAAAAAACTTACCGATTTATTCAAACTTCACTGAACTGGCAAGGTTTACGATACCACAATATCTATTTTAATTGCTTGTCTTGGCTAAGTCTTTAACTTCTATAAAAAACTAATAAATTCCTAGTTCATAGAGGACGCATCCATCACTAACACTCTAGTGTGCCAGAGAATGTGAAACAAGCAAGGGCATGTAGAATATAGGCTATAACCCGGACCTTGCTTTCTGCAGCGCGAATATAAGACCACAATGTACCAAACAACTGTGCTCTCCAATACCCAGAACACAGCATCGGCCTGTAGTGATTCAGGTGGTGGCTACCGTGAGACCTTTACAGGTCCCATTCAGAAGAAGGTTCAACTTTGCCAAAGCCGACTGGACCAGTTTCTCTGAAAAAGTGGACCAACAGCTTCTCGATCTACCGCCTGAACCTCAAAACTACGATGGGTTTGTAAAGGTCATCTGGTCAGTATCCCGCCGTACCATACCCAGAGGCTGTCGCACTTCATACGTCCCAGGCTTGACAACAGAAGCCTCTACCCTACTTACACAATATGAGGCACTCTTTGCAGAAGACCCCTTCTCTGAACAAACCATCTCGATTGGAGAAGAGCTTCTTAGTCTGGTAGGCGACAGCAGGCAGAAAAAATGGATGAATACCGTCACGACTATTGATATGACGCACAATAGCAAGAAAGCGTGGTCTACAATACAAAAACTGACAAATGACTCGCCCCCTCCATCACTGCCGGGCCAAACCACAGCCAATCAAGTAGCCCACCAGCTTATACTTAATGGAAAGCCTACTGGAAGACTCCTCAATACACCAAAATCAGCCCAACATACGAAACAGACATGCAACAACATCAGCATGCCTTTCACACTCACTGATAACATCACTAGCATAAAAGCACTCAAAAACGGCAAAGCTGCTGGCTTGGATGATATTACAGTCGAACAGCTGAAACACCTGGGATCAGTGGCTATATCCTGGCTGCTAAGTTTATTTAACGCGTGCATGGCATCAGCGAAGATTCCGAAATTGTGGAGGAAGTCAAAAATTGTGGCCTTACTAAAACCAGGGAAATCTCCATCTGACCCTAAGAGCTACAGACCAATTTCTCTCCTGTGTCATACATTCAAGCTTTTCGAGCAACTTATACTCAACCGACTCACAGTGACCATTGACCCCACTCTCATCCCAGAACAGGCTGGATTCCGGCCGGGAAAATCATGCACCAGTCAGGTGCTTAACCTCACCCAATTCATTGAGGACGGATTTGAACGGGGCATGGTCACAGGTGCTGTGTTTGTTGACCTCTCAGCAGCTTACGACACAGTGAATATAAAAAAATTTATGTCTAAAGTATCGAGTGCCACAAACGATCCCACTTTCGTGTCACTGTTAAGTGAGTTTCTTCGTAACCACCGCTTCTGCGTCCACTTACACGGAAAGAAGAGCAGATGGCGCTGTCAGAAAAACGGCCTTCCCCAAGGAAGCGTCCTGGCACCACTTTTATTCAACGTCTACACAAATGATCAGCCCCACTACCTTAAACATTCGGCGATATATCTATGCCGATGATCTTGCACTAACTTGCCAAGATAAGACCTTCGAAAACGTGGAAAGTACACTGAACCTTGCCTTGGAAAACCTTCATGAATACTATGAGCATAACGCTCTAAGGCCCAATCCAAGCAAAACCCAATCGTGTGCTTTCCACCTACGTAACCGGGAGGCAAACAGGGAGCTGAACATTTCCTGGAAAGGTGTCGCCATCCAACACTGTAAGTTTCCTAGATACCTGGGAGTGACACTGGACCGCTCTTTGACTTACAAGACCCACTGCAAAAACACAAAACAAAAAGTTAGTTCCCGCAATAACCTACTGCGCTGTCTCTCCTCCACCAACTAGGGAGCAAACCCAACGGTTATGCGCACTACAGGACTAGCTCTGTGTTTCTCAGCAGGAGAGTACGCGTGTCCAGTGTGGGCTAGGTCAGCACATACCAGAGAGGTGGACGCAGAGCTGAACGACACCTGCCGCATAGTGACTGGCTGTCTTATACCAACCCCAGTCGGTATGCTGTTTCCTCTTGTGGGAATAGCTCCACCCAGAGTCCGTAAAGAGGTGACATGTTCGCTTGAAAAACAATAACAGGAAAGTGGCCCGAGACACCCACTCTACGGGCTCTCCCCCGCCGCAGGTCGGTTGCGAAGCCGCAAAAATTTCCTGCGATCTACGCAGCCTACCGACCAAAACCCTACTAACGTGAGGTGCAGGCTTTGGGCAAGCGAGTATCCACATTCACTGTACCCTCCCAACGAAAATCTGCCTCCAGGCTATAAGGAACCTTGACCAACCTGGAGAAGTCTAAATAGGTTGAGGACCCAGGTTGGCCGAAGCAAAGATAACCTGTGTCGGTGGGGGTACTCAAGTAGCGCAGACGCCAGCTGTGAATGTGGAGAACCCTTGCAAACCATGGTACACCTCACTAACTGTCTCGCGTGCCCGAACACCTGCTCGCGTGAGGACTTACTTGTTTGTAACCAGAGGGCTACCACGGTAGCCGCTTTCTGGGCAAGTAAGATTTAGCCCGTGTTCTTGCCGACACTTCAAGAAGAAGAAGATGTAGAATAATGTTTGTCATTTTGTTTCCACAGGCGCAACAATTAAGAACCGTTAGTTCACTAACTTTGTGCAATAGATCTCAAGTAAAAGCGGTTGTAAATTCTTAACTAAAGGAAAACAAATATGCATAACGACTACGAACACGTAATCGGTTTATCTTGCTACAGAAATCAAAATAACGTTTGTGATCGATTTCTGGTAAAACCTATTAGGATTTCATAACCGTTCTGTGAAGTTTACATTTTGAAATGTGTATGAAAGTCAAACCGGTTATGATACTGTAACATGTTTTACAGTTGGAAATAAAATTTCGTAACCCAATAAAGGCTTCTTAAACGGTTTTACGTATACATTTTTTGATTACGCTATGCTGATAGACGGTTGTCACATGAAACACCTACTGGAATAATGGTCCTATCAAATAGTTGGTTTTACTAGACGATTAAGAAAAAAATTCTGCGTCGAAGTACATATTTAACTCATTTTGACAAAAAATTGCAGATAACCGGTTTTACCAGTAAACCCTCGATATATTCTAATAAAACCTTAAAAACATAATTATGACTTCACGAATTATGTCGATGTTATATCCATAAAAAAAAACTAACGATACTAGACTGCGATCCGTATGAACAGAGCCGTCGTTCACACACAATAGTCTATTTTAATTTCGCGCTTTAACCACCCCGGGTTTAAGTGAGGAAATAATCGCAGTTGGAAGATAGTTCGCAGTGTGAGATTATTGAGCTCGTAAAGCTTTTGTTGTTTGCATTCGAAATAAAGCGCTCGTGAAATAGTCTCGTTTTTATTTAATGTTGAATTTGAGAGATTCTTACTTAGTTCATTTCGATCCAGTATATATCATACTGAAATGAAGAAGGCTACAGTTCTTGTCTTAAAGGACATGATAGTTCTAAGGAAAGTTTATTATTACCGCTCTAGTATTACCAGTAAACATTTCTCTAAGCTTCATCAAACAAAAAGAATGCTTTTATTTCTTCGGTTAACACCGACTCAAGCACATAAGTCGAGAACTCGATGTTTTCAGAAAGCTAAAATAACATGTTAATAAATGTTTATTTATAATAAAAAGGTTAAATAATAATGTTTTTAATTATGTTTTTCAAATTGGCAGTGCAATTTTTATAGTGTTTTTCATTAAAGAATCTATTTTGCATTTTCAGATATCCCGGAATACGATCTACTCCACGCAATTGGCGTCCCCTTCAGCAATCCGAAGACACAATACTTCGACGAAGGTCTGGATGGGTTCCCAGCCTACGGCCTCAAGCCTGGATCCGATATCAAATCCCCGTACCGACTATTCATGCCCGAGAAACTATATTCGGAATTCTCCATAACCGCCACAGTCAGACCAGCTAACAAAGATGGCGGGTTCTTGTTCTCCGTAGTAAACCCACTGGAAACCGTAGTGCAATTGGGTGTCCAATTAATCCCTTCGGGACCGGGCCTCACGAATATCTCCCTGTTGTATACCGATGCGAATATATACGCGTTATCGCAAACGATCGCTTCGTTCGTCGTTCCGTCGTTTGCGAAGAAGTGGACCAGATTCGCTTTGAGGGTGACTGAGGATAACGTAACTTTGTTCTTGAATTGTCAAGAGTTCGATACTGTCACCAAGAAGAGGAACCCTATGGAGCTTGTGTTTGATTCGGCATCTACTCTCTATGTGGGACAAGCTGGGCCTTTGATCAGAGGAGCTTTTCACGTAAGTAGCTAATGTATTATACACAATTCATTTATACATTATAGATATAGTAAAAATAAAAATTCCAAAATTCCAAAATTGCACATTTAAACAAAGGAATATAAGAATGCCAGTTTTATTATATGACTGTCTCTTAGTCATATTCATTATCATAAGTCTCCTAATCAGCATTTCTTATGATAATTGTTATTTCTATGCTATATCACTTCAAAAGTAATAACAATTATCATAAAGATTATAATGTTTTGAATACATTTAGTACTAAGCAACTCATTTGTTCGGCTGACAATTTATCGACCCTTTTACACATAATTTACATACATTGTCTGTATCATTATAATTAATGCAATGCATCAAACTAAATATTCAAATTATACAAATCTATTTAATTTAAGAAATTTTTAACGAATTTCGGTAGATATGCCCAATCAAATATCTAAATTGTAGAAAGAAACGTTGATGAAGATCTCCATGTTCTATTTAGTTAGGTACGTATAATGAACACCAGAAATCTAATTTAGCAACAGAATACTCACAAGATATTTTTATAGTATATAATTCCTATAGGTGACAATTTTAGACCCTTTTACTACAGAACCCTAAAAAAGTCGTGAGATGTCACTAAGAAAACTTTTCTATTAACTTGGCTTTAGAAGTTAGAAAGTATCAGTTTCCTCCCTTGTTTAGGTATGTAATTAACTAATAAGACAACAGTAAAACTTCTAACAACAACTTTGTTTTTCTTGCCTTATGAATAACACCAACTTTAGTTAGGAACTAATCTATTTGTGTGCGTGAGAAACGATCGCCAACCTAGGCTTAGTTTTTTTTTACATAGATTGAATTACATATTTTTACTTGTGAAATTATTACTGCGAAACTTACTGCTAATGTTTTATTCATGGTTTAATTTTTAATAAAAGCGCGATCATATTAAATTCCTAAATGTCTGTGAAATTCTTTCAGAACACAAAAAAAAAGAAATTAACGCTTCTGTTACAAAAACCCAGATGTTTATTAAACTTAAACAAGTATACGAAGAACAAACTTTATTATATTCTATTTGTATTATTACGTCAGCTTAAGGCTAGTCCAAAAACAAACTGTAAATCCCAAGCTTGGGGTAAAATAATCATCATTGTGTAAACAGAAAACCCTGCAAAACAACATGTCTAACAAATTAAACAGCTAAACAAGATTAGGCAAAACAAACTAGAGAGGAAAGGATTACGACCATCAATCACATTGTATCTGGAATCGCGAATATGCCTTTATTTGAGACCCTTTATGTTAGGGGCGGTAGCTGGTGAGACCCGGTTATCGCGTGCCTCTGTAGACAAAGCCTTTTAACGGAGACAGATAAACAAAATTCTGTCGTGGAGGTTCAGGGCTTAGCAATTTGATGCAGAAAGACACACGGACTCTTTAGATAGCGAGCTTAAAAATAACTTAAAAATACTGGTTGGATCATAGTGATTGCAAAGAAGTAGTCGTGTGGTGACGGCAGAGTAGAATACATTTGTCACCAACCCCTACTCTTCTCGTGGGTGTCGTAAGAGGCGACTTAGGGACTACACATTGAACAGGGAACGGGCAGCAGCGCTCTCTGATACAGTAACCTTTTAATCTGCGATCTCCAACCCGCCTCTCAAGCGTGGAGATTATAGCATAACCCTCCACTTAAGTGGAGGAGGCTAATAGTCCAGCAGTGGACTGTAATGGGCCGTTGATGATGTTAATGATGAGTCTCTGCCTATCTATCCCTTAGGAAAATAGACAAGCCTTGCCGATCTGCTCAAGGCTTGGACGAATTGTCTAAGGCTCAGGGCCATACTTTTATGCTACACCTGTGACTATACTGCGATAGTGAAGACCCAATATAACAAGGTAATATGCAGGGCCCAAAGATTATATAATTATTTTATCCGAATTAGCTAGAATATCTCCGTACACAATGTATATTGTGATGACACTGAGTGATCAAATACCTCTAGTTACACGAACATACATACCTAGTTGGAATGCGAAAAATCTCTCCAAGACCGTAATAATTATGAAAATTAGTCCGCTCCTCAACATAATGTTAATTTTTTTAACGTGTTGAAGTTGTTAAAGAATACTGTGATAATGTCCTTAAAGTTTGAATGGTGAAGGAAAGTTTCCAGTAAAGTTTTGATTAAGTGTCGAAGTTAAGGAAACTACATGTTAACTTCTTTATCACTACTGAAGTATTTAAAACCGTTTTAGGTTTCTTTATTTTTCACATGTAGCTGTTCCTAGAGGAGAGGAAACAATAGGAACAGAGATTAGAAGTACACGAAGTTATTTTTATTTTTTATAACGTGATAACGTTTATCAATAGAAGTCTGGTAGCATTATCTTTATCTATGAATATAAATAGAATTAATTTTCAACACTAGCTGTGATCATGAGTAAATAGAGAAAATTTTAATCCAACAATACAAACCCCTGACGTATTACTCTAAACAACCTATTTAGGTAGCTCTATATCACAGCCTATATCTTAATTTCATACATATTCCAATTATTTAAGTTGCAAGTTGTCTGTTAACCGTATGTCTTCTTACTCCACCATACTTCCTAAATGTACTGTGTCGAAATACTGACTGTGCGTACGTCCCCAAATATTTTAGCTTTTCATATGTACACGTATGTATGAACGTGGATATACAAGCGTAGAGAATCATTTTTCGATCCACATACCTCGGCTCTTTCCCAAATATTTCACAGTATTGTTGTCGAGGTATAGTAATTACTTACACGCTCGTTTCATTGTTCGTCGGCGATTATCTTGGCAAAGTTATGCGCGTAAGCGTTTACGCGTTTTAATAATACAAATACTTTACGCCCCATGAGAGATATCAAATTGTATTGTTGAATTTGAAAGGATGTATGGGAGTTGAATAATCTGATAATTGCTCTTTACATAGAAATGACCATGTTAGTTTAATTGTTAAGTTTGGACGGTAAACTGAAGTCGATATCTAATGAGATTAATAAAATAAAATAAATACATTTATAGGTGTCAAGCAGCTTATACATACATAAATAGATAAATACATACTTATATAAATAAACAACATCCAGACACAAGGCAAACACAAGTGCTCATCACACGAATGTTTGCCCTGAGCAGGATTCGAACCCGCGACCCGGTACTTCGTAGGCAGGTGTGCTACCAACTTAGCTACGGAGCTGTCTAGAGATCAAAATCAAGATCGTTGACAAAATCTAAGGGATTTTTCTAAAAATCCGTTATTTGTGCTAAAGCTAAAAACAATTCACAAAACTTACATTTCCTCCACTCCCTTTCTATTTCTATTATTCACACAGTAAGCTCTTTAAGTTTGCAAACGTTTTAAATCCATTAGCAGCTATTTTCAAGCCATGGCCATAAGAGTTTGCTTCCCGAAAGTTATTCGGTGCAATTTGGCGCGGTTACGGACCTGGGGATTTGATATGCAAACTCGGACGTGGTCTAAAGTTCAGTACCAACTTGCTATGTTCACCTGCTTTGGGGTAACCATAAACGTCATTGGAAAAAAAAAATTACAGCTTACACAAAAAAAATATACTGGCGTATTAATTGATATAACAGCCCAACATTGGGCTATTAAAAAAAAAAACTTTTGATAGCACAAATAGGGAAAGACGTAGCATCTACAAGAACTCGATACTAATAACTAACTAAAAAGCTTATATGAAGAAAACTGGCCGCACACTCAAACTCCCCGGCAAAGACCGTATAAAGTTTATTTGCTCTTTTTCAAATAGGTATTTGATAAAAGAGCAAATACAAATTAAGACAAATCATGCAGCCAGGATCAAATAATATGGCCAACATGCGGGCTATCGAGGCCCGATGCTTTAACCAGTAACAAATTCAACTTTTTTAATGATTGGAAATATTTACCTCGCTCGTCCTTTTTTCTATCTAATAAGCCTATGATCCACGCACGATCCCAATCAACCAACAATGAAAACACCCTACCCCACCCTGCCCTACCCTATATTAACACCCTGTTCGAAAAAATATCAAACGTATTCAGACCAGAGGTGATTTTCAGTGTATATAAAAGAGAAATTGTTCAGTTTATTCCAAGAATGACCTGTTTGTTGGTATTTATGGTAACCACACAACTCTGCAGCACTTTACTCGGTAAGAAAAACAACTGAGTTACGAGTAGTGGCTGGTTGAAGGTAACACGGTTTAGTTCCCAACTCCAGCTCATTAGAAGTTTCCGCTGGGCTGTGAGGGTGGAAGCTAATCACGTTCCTTGCCTAATTACCACCTGAATTTTCTTGTGCTTTGCTTCAAGGTGAGCTTGTTCTACTGTTTTATCTTTCGACCAATTCTTTTCTAAAATATGCAGGGTTATTTTATATCAGTGCACAGAGTATGGTATTTAGACTTCTACATGCAATCTTTTCAAGGAACATGGGTCGAACGGAAGAGAACAAATTTACACATTTAAAAGAAATGGTGCTTTGATAGCGCCGCTGATGATGGGCAAAAGATTTTTTGCGTCTGTTTATATTAAGAAAAGTCTTATATTTTGATGCGAGATGGTTTTTCTTTTTTTTTGGTTTTTAACGTAAAATAATAAACGCTTTCGCTTTTTAATTAACATAATAGCGATTTGATTCAAGTTAGTTGAGTTTATTTTTAACATTAACAAAATAGACCCAATTTTAGCAACTAGTTTGGTCGTAACTGAAGAGAATTTCCGTTTGAGCTGTATTGAGTGAAAACTAATTAATAACATTATCGACATAGCATCTACCTCGTTAATAGTTAGCTGCTGAATTTCGTTGCGAACAACAAAATGTTTTCAGTCTGCGCAGCGTCACAATCTTATTTTTTCAGTGATTTGATAAAGTGAACATATGAGGATTCCTGTTTTTCAAAAACATTTATTGATACAATAGTAACGTATCATAATTCCTTCGAAATTACTTGTATCATAATAATACTTATCAAAATTCTCACACTCAAAAAAATACTTGAAAATCGTAGATGTCATGAGACGAGATAAATTATTGGTAATGTTAGCACAATAAAATTACGTGACACACTCACAAACACGTGATATCTCTTAAGACTTATGGAAGTGCTAACTGACTTGAGACCGAAGCTTGAGACAATGTTTTTATTATTACAAGCTTTTATTTAACTTGCACTGTATGTGGGTATGTTCGGGAGAAATCTTGCAACTCAATTTTGAAGCACTTGCTGCCATTGGATTTTGCTGAAATTTGGCACACTTATGTAACCGCGATGACAATGCAATATTATGTACCATGGAGCTGGTCTGATGATGGAGACGGAAGGTGGCCATAGCCCATAGGAACTCCTCTAATACACAACACAACCAAGTCGTGTTTGGGCTCGTTGGATTTGTCTTAATAAGATCTTGAGTCATACGTGATGTGCAGGGTCTCATGATGAAGCCGAAAGGTGGCCATAGGAACTCCTTAAATACACACCACAACCTAGTGGTGCTTGGGCTCGTTGGATTTGTCTTAACAAGATCTTTAGTCGCACGTGATGTTCAGGGTCTCGTGATGGAGCTGGAAGGTGGCCATATGAATTCCTTAAATGCACACCACAACCTAGTCGTGTTTGGGCTCATTGGATTTACTCCACGGCTTTAAAAGCTTGTTTAAAAAGGATTTTTAATTAAGCTTATTTATGATAGTGAAATGAATACCAACCTTTATATTTTTTTAAATACACGAAGATAATTAAGTTTAAAATTATAAAGTTGATAAGCTTATTAAAAAAAAAACGCCTAACTATTAAATAAAATTGCTAACATGTATGTACATATAAATGATATATAGGTAGATAAAAATTTGAATTTCTTATTCCATAACAATATCCGTGTCTACAATTTTATTTAGAAACGCAGACTCTCGGACGCTTTAAATACGGCTGTACGTACACACAGCAACTTTATGAAGCAGCGGTATATTGACCATTTTTACGATTTCAACCTACAAGCCCTGGTTTTAGAACCTATTGAGAAATCTAAATGCGTAGACTGCAGTAAATAAAACTTGGATTGTTGGTAGGAAGCCGTCGTCGATGTGTTGAGGGTGTGGTGTTGAAACTTCCCCCATTGAAACTAACGAGACGGGGTGGTTTTGGTGTTGGCTTATTTTTATTGGTTTCGCGTTTTGTTCAACACCTAACATAAGGAATTATTTTGAATCGGTCAATCAATAGAGTCCTAAGAGATACAAATATACCCAACCACCTTTTGACTCGGTGATTATGTGATGTATTTTGTGATGTGGTGGTGATCCTAGGTTGTTATAAATACTAATATAATAGCTCTACCTATAAAATTATTGTTGGTTAATAAGCCATAAATTAACCAAAAAGCTTTTTATACCAGTAACACTATAGCTAAACAGCAGAGCAGTAGGTACGTTTTTACCAGGGTCCGAAAACCTTTAAAATTTGCGGTAAAGGTATGCCGTAAAGGTATAAATTCTAGGTTACATTTAAGATAAAGGTAACCGATATTTGGGTTAGCGAAACCTATAAACGTGTTACCTCTAGCTTTGGTTACCGGTGTTAATATCGGTTACCGAAAAAGGTCCTTGATTTAGAAAGGAATTAATAATGGCAACGCTAGCGATTTTTGCCGTATCGTCGGCATTATAAATGATTCAGAAAGTAATCTATCTTCATCCGCGTAATTTGAAGATTTTCTTGTTGTTTTTGCATTCAATTATTAAAATATACTCATCTGCATTAATAAAGTGACTTTATTTTTTAAATTAAAAAACATCCTGTCTACAGAAACTGGGTAGTGACCGTTAGTACTTAACTGTCAATATATACTCGGTGAGATTTTTAAACACCACATTGCATTGTGGTCACAACTTAGCCCGATTAATGGTGGGTCTACTCGGAGTCAGGGAAAATTAGAAATGTATTGGGAAGTTATCCATTTTCATCCGCGCCACTTTAAGAGTTATTTGTTGCTTATGCATGAAATAATTAAAATATACCCCTCTACGTTGAGAACATGACTATATTTTGGTTTTTTCTTTAGATTTTGTATATTCTCTAACTATCGAAAATGTAGATAGTTATAAATTCTTTGCGATCTCGCAGTTTCGTAGTTATTTAATTTAAAACTTAATGCCAGCTAGTGTTGTTGCGATAGCGATAGTCTATCGATAGTATCGATAGGCTATCTGTATTTTCGATACTATCGATTACGATCAAAATGTGAATTTATTAATCTATTTAGCAAGCAATTTATTTTCATCTAATATTACGCATTGGTGAAGCTAATCCGAGATGGTGGCCAACTTTTTTGTTTATGGGCTGATTTCGATAAAACTCAGTTTGATACTTTATTTTGAAAAGAAAATAGCAACTGAATTATAAAATAACAAATATCCATAATGGTGGGCAACTTGTTTGTTCATGGACTGATTTAGTTAAAACTGGACTTGGGACCATTAATTTGACATGAGATTAACGGCGGTATGGTATAAATGTCAAAATACCAAGATGGCGACCAACTTTTATGTTTATGGACCGGTTTTGTAGTAACTTGGTTTAGACAAGGTTTAGAACAATATTTTAACATGAAATGTAAATCAACTTGTCAAATAAGATGCCACACAGACAGACATTAGAAAACAACGATAATATTCAATCAAATATCTCAAAAACTATGCGTCGTAGCGAAAAAATAACGAAAATTTGTGCCCCCTTTATCACAACCTTTAACACAACCATGGCCATGCTATATAATGACCTTACTTGACCTTGACACTCACTTTTTTTAATTTTGTGAAAAATATATCTTAATGGTCCTGTAAACATTAATTGATTGATTGAGAATGGTAAGATAGTTCCAATATACCTCAAGGGATGAGCAGAGCATTAGTTGGCCTGGTAACAGGAAGCACTCACTACTACCACACCACGTTTAGTAACATACGTAAACTAACAATGTTGATATTTCAGATTCTGTAATAAATGAAATAACTGTCACTTATATGTTGTTTTTCTTTTTTATTTATATCTATTGTTTCCAAATAAAAAGACTTATTTTTTTAAAGACATCATACAATTAGGTTGTTCAGTCGCCAACGTTCATACCATGTTGAAAACACCGGTTCTCGTCCGATCACCGAAGTTAAGCAACATCGGGCGTGGTCAGTACTTGGATGGGTGACCGCCTGGGAACACCACGTAATGTTGGCTTATTGCTATTGCTATTTTCTATTCAAGCTAATATTTATTTTTCAAAAATATCTTTTCGATAAGGATAAAAGATTGAAACAAAAATTTTCAAATCCGAAATTTCTGGGATGTAAAAATTTTATTAAAGCCTATACTTGATGAGATCTAAAGCAGACAACATGTGCGAGTACTTACACAGAGTCACGCTTTATTCGCTAAAGGCATGAGCAGAGTTCTAGTTGGCCTGGCTCACAGGAAGCACACATTGTGAATAACATGGTAAAATAAAAATATTAATTATTTTTTTATTTCCATTCCGTACCGTTCGTCTGGTTCCCTGTTCGTCTAGTCTTGGATAAGATCTGAAAATGGGTCCATGATAAAACTATTTAACTTTTGCAAAGGCAGCTGTCGGGTTTTATTTCTCCAAATACGGCCTATAAGATCTTTGTGTTTTTTTGTTGTCTAGCAAACTTTAATGACGTAATTTTCCTTTTAAAGACTTCATAAAATTCACTTTTTTTAACTTTGTGAAAAATATATCTTAATGGTCCTGTAAACATTAATTGATTGATTGAGAATGGTAAGATAGTTACAATTATTAACGAAGCAATGTTAAAAATGACAAAAATCAAACATGTCAGCCTATATTTTGTTCATGGACCGATTTTGTTAAAAATTGGCTTAGGACCATTATTTTGACATGAGATTAATAACGGTATGATATAAATGTCAAAAATCCAAGATGGCAACCAATTTTTATGTTCATGGACTGGTTTTGTTGTAACTTGGTTTAGTACAATATTTTGACATGAAATGAAAATCAATTTGTCAAATAAGATGCCACACAGACAGACATTAGAAAAAAACAATAATATTCAAATATCTCGAAAACTATATGCGTCGTAGCGAAAAAATAACGAAAATTTGTGCCCCCTTTATAACCTTTAACACAACCATGGCCATGCTATAAATGACCTTACTTGACCTTGACACTCACTTTTTTTTTACTTTGTGAAAAATATATCTTAATGGTCCTGTAAACATTAATTGATTGATTGAGAATGGTAAGATAGTTCCAATTATTAACGAAGCAATGTTAAAAATGACAAAAATCCAACATGTCGGCCTATATTTCGTTCATGGACCGATTTTGTTAAAACTTGGCTTGGGAATGTTTATGGACTGGTTTTGTTGTAACTTGGTTTAGAACAATATTTTGACATGAAATGAAAATCAATTTGTCAAATAAGATGCCACACAGACAGACATTAGAAAAAAACAATAATATTCAAATATCTCGAAAACTATGCGTTGTAGCGAAAAAATAACGAAAATTTGTGCCCTCTTTATAACCATTAACACAACCATGGCCATGCTATATAATGACCTTACTTGACCTTGACACTCACTTTTTTAACTTTGTCAAGGTCAAGTAAGGTCGTTATATAGAACGACCATGGTCGTGTTCAGGGTTATTAAGGGGGCATAAATTTTCATTATTTTTTCGCTACGGCACATTGTTTTCGAGATATTTTAATTTTATTGATTTTTTCTAGTCTATGTATCATCGTATTTACGAAACGGATTTCATTGCATGTCAAAATATTATTCCAACTAAGTTTCAACAAAATCGGTCCATAAACATATCATGGGCGCTATTTTGAATTTCACAAGTTTACGTTCTCTTTTTTTTAAATAGCATATTAATCTCAGTATATATAATATATATAAAAATATTTATTATCATAACAAATATCAATTATAAAAGTATAACGAAATGCGTTTTTTTTTTTCATACGTATGCGTCTTATCACACTTTAATAAGATATAATAATAAAATATTACAAATGTGAAAGTATGTCTGGATGTTTATATTTGTATTGATTTTGCGCCTCAACTATTAGATGGGTTTAGATGAAATTTGAAATAAAGATTGTTTGTACCCTGGATTAACACAAAGGATACTTTTTGTAGGAAAAGATCCTATTTTTACGGAGAAAATCGTACATTTTACTACAATTTGCGATGTTACATTTTGAGGTATTCGTCTCCTTAGTGTATATTATTTTTATTTTAAAGTAAACGTAGTCCGTCTCATGACTAATTAATATTTCTAGTAGAACTATGACACTCGGGTAGACCAAACTATCCAAAATTCGTTACGAAACTGGAAAAAGAAAGATACGCTAACCGCGATCGGGCGACCTCCTCATTTACTAACAAATAAGACAGGAGCAGGTCGCTCTTTGAATATACCAACCGACGACCGAGACGAAACGACGCGACGGGTGCGAGTGAGATAGACAGCGCGTCATAGCGCGTGCCGAGGTGTCGCGAGATCTCACGAAATAAAGGTAATTTTAATAAGGTTACCGGTATTACGTACCGGTTGTATAATACGCCAAAAGCTTACCTTTTTAAAATACCGGCATAAAAATAAAGGTGGTTACCAAATAATACCGGTATTTGCGGTACCGGTTTCGGTCCTTGGTTTTTACCTACAAATTATTGTCGATATTATATTATTATTATTTGGGGAAACTTCTTCAACTTATTTATTATTGTGTTTTTTTGTCGTTGGTTTCAGGTTTTTCTTGGTAATTTTTTATTAACCATAAATACTTTACTCAAATTCTAGCGCTAGATTTTTTTTTACTAGAACTAGGTTAGTATTGCTAAACTTATTGAAAAGACAAAGACACAGTCTGCTCTACCTTCAAAGGGTTAGTGTAGAAGAAATAACTACTGAAAATTAACCCCTAACAATGAATCAAATTTCGATTAGGAGGTAGGTATCTTTATTTAGTAACCACACAAAGTAAGTAAAGCGGCACGGTAACCATGTTGAAACCTAACTCTTTAAAGGTTGTTGGAACACAAAACTACCCCACTTTCTTACTATCAGTCTACCTTATTTCAATCGTAAGCGTAAATAACTGCAAAGTGCCTCCAGCCAAGTCAGTTGCTCTCTTCCATAATATTCATCTAATTTATATCCCTGTTTGCCATACAATGGAACTTTTATTCTACGAGTTCAGTATATTAAAATTTCCAGTCTAGATCAGACGTTACCGCAGTGCACACGTTTCAGCGCAAAATCACGATGACGTTGACATGTGTCATGAATATCAAAGTGACGTGGCGTGACGTGTCACTGCGATGACACGCGACAGGTTGCTATGTAATATCGAGATTATTGCGACACGCGCTTTTAAAGTTCGTGAGGAATGTGACGTGTACCCGAGTGACAGTTATTTCCGTGTTTTGAAGTAGTAATAGATAGTGTTTCTTCCAACTACCCTTCTGGCGATTCTACCGACTTCTATACGGGTAATAGTCGGTGATTCTACTCGTTTAGAAATGATAAGTTAGTACTTAATTAGGTGGGTACTAAATAATTTTTGGGTTTTATACTTTTAACTAAATTATTAGACTATGTTTAGCTCAACAGCTTTGCCATGGATATATTAAAATCTTTCTTTTACAACATTTGCATTTTTAATAAAACTATTCGATCTAGGTACTGTTTGAAAAAGGGAGCATTTATAAAGTTCGATACGGCAGTGTGCCTATCGTATGTCGTGTTAAGAAACGGTTTAACAATGGCTTAACATTTGTCGACACTCGGTTCATTATTCATTCAAGGCCTTTCCTTCACGCTTTTCTTTGATATTTCAGAGTCAGTGACAGTAAAAGAACGCGTCATGAATATTATAGTATAGGCAAAGAACACTTAATACGCACGTTCCATAGTATTTGCGTAAATACACCGCGGATATGAAAAGATTTGATTTTTCATTCATATTTTGTTCTCTTCTCATTGTAGATAATAATTTATATTCTATTCTATTGTTTATTATTCAATTTCAAAGCATTTTCAATTGGTTTAAAAATCCGTGGTTCATAAATTTTTGTTGGATATTATAATAATACGAGTACATAAGTAACTCTTATTTTGTGCAACTTGTGATCGACAACAGAGCAAAGTCAAAAACTCTGAAGTCAGTGTTACAAAGCTGCCAATATAATAATACTGAAGTTGGAATATTGCATCTTGAAAATATACCAAGATAGGCCCAGCCTTTATAACTGTCGTAACCCGAAATACGTTATTTTACTTTTAGAATTTAATTTCGGACCGCCGCCAAGCCACGCCAAACTAAAATAATTATGCTGGACAATCTTTTGGGAAAAAGGACAGAAATCTAATAATTATAACTGTCGAAAGGACCCTATGGGTAATTTTACGTAATAAGTCATATTTTACAATGTGTATTGGTCATTCTGCGTCTAAACCTTAAATACTAACTACAATAGACGCATTCATACTAAAATAATTTCAAAATATTGTAGGTATATGTCAAAGTATTGACACCGTGGTATTGACTTTTCCAAACAGACGACCTTTTTGTAATAATTTTTTTTTTTTAAATCGACTGCTTTATCTACTTACTCGAACCTGTGTTATTTATTCTGTAGAGCTTTTTGAACCTGACTGGAAGGCAAAAAAATCTATTAAATATTTCAGGGCTTAATGGTACCTAACCTACTCGTACCGAGCAGACTCGCCTTAATTCCTCGCTTGATAGACGCGGAAGCCATGATAATCCTTAATACTAAATTCTATCTGAGCATGAAGGAAAAATGGTTAAGACTCTTTTAAACTTTCCACACTATTATTTCTTCTGTGACACGGTGATATTTTGCTGTGCGATCTATTCGCTTTTATGTACTATTTGCAGTGCAATGGACGTGCACACGCTGAAAATATCGGCGTAGAAAGGCTTTCACAATATAGCATATTGACAAACACAAACACATTTCACAATATGGCAAAAATTTTGGTTTTCTTTTATTGAAGGACTCATAGGTATTATTATCATATTACCAACTCGTCGTAAATTCATGGATTTATGTAAATTGTCTTGTCTTCTTCAATATTAAGTATGTAAGTATCTAGATTTTATTTTTCCAAAAAGAAAGCCAGAGAATAATATTTAATAGTACAGTTAAGTCGAATAGCTATTGTAAGATTATTGCTGCTATTATTGTTACAGGCGTGTACGTAACTGCATTTTGATAAAATATAAAACAGCTGAGCTATAACAGCCTCCGTGGCTGAGTGGTCGAGATTTTGCCGCTCATTACGGAGGTTCCGGGTTCGATTCCTGGTGGGGACACTGGCAAGCAAAAATCTCTTTGTGAGACTTTCCCCAGTTTGGTTAGGACTTTGCAGGCTGAATCACCTGATTGTCCGAATAGAAACATGATTCCGTGCTTCGGAAAGCACGTTAAGTCGTTGGTTCCGGCTACTGTGTAGTCGTTACACGAGCCCTGCCAGTGGCCTTTGGCGGCTCTATAACACTGACACTAGGGTTTGTGAGGTCGGTTGTCGACCTTACAACCCACACGATACAGAAGAAGCTGAACGACGTTTAGCGGTTTTTCATAATTACTGAGCTTGAACACGCAGAATTGCATAATCGTTTAGAATTTATCAAAGCAACGGGGCAACTAATAAATTTTTGTAAAAGTTCGATTGTAGACTTTAGTTCTAAATTTTACCGCTCAAGGCTCTGTCTGTTAGAAACAAAAATAATGGCGTCCAAGACCTCTCATTAAAACTAGTAATAAAATGTGTACTTAACACTAATGAAAAAGTGCCGAAATCAAATGAAAAATAAAAAGTTATGAGTTTTATGAAAGTAAGTACAAGAACTTAAAAAGCCGTGGTCTAAGCGACGAGTTTTGAACTGGGACCTATTGTGGCATCAGACAAGCCTTTCTACAATACAGCTAAGCCTAGGTGGTTTTGTTAAACGTAGCGCAATGACATGGTTTTACAAGACAGTGCTGTTTCGGTTTTGTAAAAGAGTTGCTAATCCACCTGCGACATACGAGTACATAAGTCCTACCACGCCATTTTCTCGCCGTAGTCAGCTCATACCCAAACGTCTTCACTGCAGGGCTCGCGGGCCTATATCGGTTGGTTGACTTTACACACAATCTTTGAATTTGTTTGCAATTTTGTGATTTTATTTGATTAATTTGTGCTGGTTTCCTCACAATTGAAGAACAAGAAGAAATACAACCATAAGCGCATCAAATTATTATGAACACACATATCTACCGGGTTAACAACCGCGAAAACCTAAAAGTGTTTATAAATTATTACGTGGGAGGATTCAAACTAGCAGCACCTCCCGGACGGCTGGCAGTAACCTTGGCCATTGCACCACTGACGTTCTGCCCCATTTTCATGCTAAGCCATTTTCTCACTTGGACTTATTTAGTTCATCTTCGAAGCGTTGAACCACAGACAAATAAATAGTAGAACGTTCTATATGGTTGAACGATATCACAGCCCATATCTGAACTTACGGATATTTGAAATTCAAATACCATTTGAAACTGCGAGTACATTATAGACAGTTCACGTCTGTTATTGGCTCATTCAGCATGTGCCACAGGTGGCGGTTACTGCAAGTTATATTTGGTTGAACTTGAGTCGATTGGCCATTTAGTAGACCAATGCATCATTCGCTGAAGTGCTTTGTAAAATTACATAGTTTTGTTAATTTCTGTGGTTGTACTCAAAGCATGAAGAAACGTACCCACTTGACATACTTGACTTATTTTTGACTTTATCTAATTTGACATTTTGTTTAAAGAAAAAAAGGTGTTTTTAATATAAACAGACTTTAAATCTTGTTTTTATCCGCGTATTTATCAGATTAATGGTGGTACCCGTATAAGTCAAAACTGTTTTATTTGCTTAACTATTATTATCCTTCTCTATTTGATTTCATCATTGCAGCTCTTTTGCTTTTGTAATCATCTTAGAATTTTGTTATTTTAATAAGTTTAGCAACAAATTTCCCATGCTAATTAATTCCATAGCTGTTTTAATTAAAACTTAATCTCCCTAAATAATATTAGATTTAAACCAGTTAGTGGAGAAATTGACGAAGGAAAATAAGCTATTGAAGATAATAATCTGGTGGATGATCCTAGAACTTCAATAAAATTTAGAAGCTAAATAGAACTAATAGAACGAGTTTTTATTGAACCTTTGAATTAATTCTTTGAACCGTTTTCAGAAACATCTATCTATCAGTCGAGTATAGATACAAAAAGAAAAAAAACTAAACCTGTTAACTGGTGTGTTAAAGAAGAACTTGAAATAAAACTGTCAAAAAATAAAAAATATATGCAACTACTCATACCCCAAAAACAATAAAATTGCTTTGAAATAATCTAATGACAGTTAAAATTTGTTACTAAACCGCCATGGATAGAAACAGAATATTTAGTTTTAATTTTTTTTTAAATCGCTTGAGTATTTTATTTTTATTTTTTCAGTACCTATGACATTGAAATCAAGAAGACCAGCCAGTACGGTGCCGCCGTTGTTTAGTTTAGAGTCACCATGATGTCAGGATGGGTTTTATCTTGAGGTATCTTGGAGGTCTTGGTTCTGTTAAAATACGTTTGAAGCTCGTCGACCGACATCGAACTCATTGACCTTGTTTAGTTTCGACCTTTAAACATTTTTCTTTTTTTGTTCAATTGGAACTAATAATTAAAATAGACTTTATGTTTTCACAAATATGTTTTTAAACGTACATTTTTGGGATTTATTGCGTCTTCAGAATCGAGCAAATTTTAAATAACCAACACATGTCTGCGAAGAATGTCAAAGGTTTTGTAAGAAGTCGATCTCGTGCTGCTGGGTCCAAGGCGTCGACGACGACCGGATAAGACAGGATCAGGGGTGGGGAAGACGATAAAATTCACCCATGCATGGTTAGCAACAAAATGCTTGTGAGGTAAACCTGCTTGCGTAACGAAATCCGAACGACATTAAGAACGGCCTAAGATTGAAATAAGTTCAAACAAGAAGCTTGCCACTAAGTATACTATAGGTAGTTGTAAGAAGCAATTTATCTGTGTGGCATTGGATATAACGAGGTCAGATGTGGCAGACCAGCCGGCGTCGTTCAGTAGTATCTTCGTATTGACTGCGGATCGGATTACCACTTGATCTCGCTCTCGATTCAATATTACTCTTGGGGTAGGTCTAGTTAAAATTTAAAACGATAATTTGGCATGATGTTTTCTGGGTGAGCGCACTCAACAGAAACCAATATGCTATGCCCATTTGCAAAATATCTAATATTGTAACATACTAAAACTGCTGCCTGCCATGAATATTTACTTTAATTTAGCATAATATTTTGTATGAAGTGAACAAAATCAAATCCACTGCGAGCGTATTACCATATTTTATACCCGTAAAGCTAAACTCCAAATCGCTGTCGCTAAATGGGATTTCTCGAATTTTCCACTCTCACGCCGATTCCATCGTCAGATCCCCTATTTTTCTCAATCCAGAGTTAAGGCAGAGTTCATATCGGGGCCGGGAGACTGTCCGGCGCCGCAGATATCGACGTTTGAACAGCTGATGCTGGAAGAAGCCAGAACTCAGTATCAAAGCGACCAGCGACGCGACTCAAACGCGGGAACATGCGAAAATGGCATTCTATAAGGAGTTTCCGGTTTAGTAACGCGAATCGTGTGGATTGGAAATGCAGTGATTGAAACTTTGATTGAAATAACACTCGCAGTTGAGAGTTTCAGAATGGACCTATTGTGTATTGGTTGAAACTTTGTTTGTGTGGTGTTGCGTTGCGTGGAGATACACCGTATTGATTATACCTATAGTTTGTGTTCGTTAACGTAATTAGTTTTATTATTAGGTTTAAAATCAGATTTTATTCAACGTATGGTCATTTTGTTGCCTCTTAGTAAGTATTTTGTTCCCAAAGTCAACTGATGGGTGATGCAGTGAGTTCAATCATTTCGCTCGTCAAGTAACAAAAAGTCAATTCTGATCTTAAATGTCTATTGCCATGCCTCCTAAATACTCTTTATTCATTTTTTATAAAGCTAGGATTTTACGCCTAAGGAGGTAGATACACCTTACCTTGGGTGTAGTCTACTCGTATGCTGACGGGTATCCAATCTCATAGAACATGTTCATGGATATTTACCTAAAAGAAAAGAAAATAATAATGGTCGCAAACATAATAATATAAAACTGAAATATAATAGAGGTTATTTGAATATTTTATTAGGGATGATGCTAACTAGGGCACAGCTTCCATGGAATATTCATTTACGTATAAAAAAAAAGAAAAATATTTTTATGGAACTAGAACTTTTACAAAAAGTAAAAAGTTCTATTGGATGAATGTGTTTGTTTGTATTATTGTTACCAAGAAAATATTGCGCAGTAAGCGTGGTGATGAAAATTTTGAAATTTACCTATCGTTAGTAATATATTAATTAAACATCATTCGTACGTATAATTAATTTCGTTTCAAAACATAAGCCTTTTATTTTAACACAGATGTTTTCAACACTGCTAAATTATTTTTCAATTAAGTGAATCGTGACTTCAACAGCGTGTTAACTAGTTCTTTTAATTACAATCAAATTTTATGTTAAACCTTTGCTTTGGTTGTCAAAATTATTCGTAACTTGATAAAATTAAGGTTTGGCTGGACTGAAATTTAATGAATAAATAAATACTCCAGTCTCACATAAATAAAATTATTAGAGTAAAAGACAACGTGATTAAAAATGTTTATTGCTGTTTAACATAAAATTAAATGAAAGCGCCTACAACTTTAGACATTTCATACTCACGTCGACTTCTCGCATACTGTTGCTGTCTACAATTAAACAGGCGCTTGATTTTACAAACGACTCGCTTGAAACTTAAGAAATAAATCATACATAATACTCGTGAATTTTTCATTTTATCTAAAACGTAAAACGCCCAATTGAGATGTACATTATCTAGTTGAGCTTTTTTAGAGTTTATCCATTAATAATTTTCAGACACGTGGCCGTTCGGAGCAAATGAACGTTTGCGGAAAATGGCCGTTCAATTTCTGAATTAGAATAAAGTGTCTGATTCCATTTTGTCGATTTTGTCGAGTCCTATATACTTAGAACTATTTTTGTCTTCATATTCTGTAATTTTTAGATATTTTAGTGTAAGAAATTGGTGTTGGTCATTTACTACCAAATGGGCGAAAATATAACCCATCACATAACTCATCTGAATTTAAAGATTTATCTTACATTACTGATAACCAAATTAACCTATGGCCTTGTAAGTGTATTTAAAAAAAAACATAAGTAAACTGCATCTCAGTGCATGTACCTCAAAGTAGGTAAAGCGGCGCGATAGCACCCACTCATCTGTATCCATGGTCAGATCGCATTGTTAGGTTGATCTGATCACGTCCACTTTTTTGTGTCCTTGGTCAGATTTCAATAGTCTGACGTAAGACACTTATGATATTATATAATATATCCGTGGTCAGATTGTATCCTACCTTTACAAACATTATCTAGTGGCGTTGCCATAGCAACCAGGTTCACTCATGAGACGCAATCAGGTCTGAATGATGCTTTATGGAAGCTACTCGCAAAGAGAGAGCTTTATAGTTTCTGCTGAATGGTCGAAACGTAAAGATTTTTATCAAGTATAATTCCTGTGAAGCTTGACAGAAAAGCACCTAGAATATTCTCGTATCTTTTTTTTAAACAGGATGCACGATAGTCAGGTTAACGTGTCTGTATCACCGTGGAAAAAATATGCCTATGAAAAATAGAGTTATTCCCATCTGACCCTAAATAGCATATTTTTTATATAATTTCCTGTATGCCCCCCAAAACCTAAATTGAACTTCTTTTAAAATGTAATGTTTTAAATAAACTACACAATAACATTGGCACCGCTTAACATGCTCTAATTATAACAATGCTCTAATTATAATTTTAAATTCCAGCTACTATTTTGAATGAATTATAACCTAAAATAAAGGCGTAGGTTGTGAGATTTTGAGATTTTTAAGTCGCATATTTTTCGTGTTCTCCAATATTGTGCAATTAACGCATCTATAAGGTTCTCTTCATTTCCTGCCCCTTTTAAGGGTTCCGTAGTCAACAAGGAACCCTTAAAGTTTCGCCATGTCCGTCTGCCTGTCTGTCCGCAGCTTAGCTCTGAGACTTTTCGTACTAAGAAATCTGTAATTTGGTAGCCGACATAGATGTAGAATAAAATCCTTAAATTTTTATTTTTTTGGTTTAAGTCCGCATCCGCTATATTATAATATACACTATAGGTAGAATTAGTCCTTTCAAAAAATAAAAATAAAACCGATGTTTAGTATTTATCCTCATGTCTGTAAATAACGGTCGGAGCGAGGTGGTGGGAAGGCTAGCTAGGCGCATTTGTAGGACCGACATAGTGGGAAACGACATGGTGGGAACAGTATCAGAGCGAGCACGAAGCGAGGTGGTGGGAAGGCTAGCTAGGCGCATTTGTTGGAGCGACATAGTGGGAAATGACATGGTGAATAAGAATAAGAATATTTTTATTTGCTTAAAATGTGGTGGTGCACGCAGGCAAGATGTTAGATAAAACACAAGTACAAACACATTTAACCAAATTTTGGCATGCAAATATCTATAGGTAGGTATAAACACGACTCAATACTTGTACAAGTCAATTCAAGTGTCCAACATGTTGCTTTTTATAGTCAAATAACTCTGCCATGGAATAAAAAGCTTGTGACAATAACCATTTTTTCAATTTGGTTGCAAAAAGTCTAGATGGCAATTCTTTAATATCTCTTGGTAGCGCATTAAGCACTTTTACACACATAGCATGAGAGTTTCTTAAATATAGTGCAGTTTTAGGTGCTTTGTCATATACAAGCCTATTAGGGTCTCTGGTACCTCTTGAATGTATATCACTAGACTTCTTGAACAAACGAACGTACGGAAACGGAACGTACCGCTTAAGAGTAAACAACCTGTTGCTAATTTATTCCTAACTTTGTTGTGAAATAGTGCACGAATACTTACAAGTTTTGCATATCCAATGAGTGTAACCTCGAAACAATCTGGTGTATTGTTTTCCTCTTGTATATCGTTGGAATAACATCATTTTCCGCACCAAGTAAGTGAGATAATTCGGTTGAAGCTCAAATTTAAATTATTTTGCACTTAAACAACAGCGAATCACCTTAATTCTACACTAACGTAAACAGCTGATTGGATTTATGTCACCCTGGGGGAGGTAACCAGACCTGTCATCTTGATAGTAATACCAACATAACGAACACTAATCGATGCGTTCAATCAGGAAATCTGCATTTGTGTTTCGTTTTACGCATCATCATAAAACAGTATCTTGATAGATCTAACACAGCATCTGCCATCTATTGAGAAGTAGCTGAACTACCCAATATCCAATAACTTGAAAGATTCAACTCCGTATCTACCATCTACTGGTATCAAGCAATAATTACAGATGGCGTTTATATGTACCAAATGTAATCGGGCAATTAAAACAAGAAGAAAATTGACGTGCTCGTCTTGTAAGCACTTATACCACATTGACTGTACAAACGTATCTGACACGCGTTTTAATATGATGACGCCAAATAGAAAAGAGAATTGGAAATGCAGTAGCTGTTATAAAACGCAAGACCTAACTGATTTTAAAGAAACTGCTACCACCTCATTGTTATCAACAAGTTCGCCGGTCTCTACTTGCTCCTCCAGCCTATCTTTTGGTACACCGCAAAGCGAACTTTATGCTCCGAGAACAGAACGTAATAAAGAAATAATTAACATTTCTATTGAGAACTCTTTTGACAGTCTAAGTACGGGTGACACCGATGACGAGGATGATACACTAGCAGATAAAAATATTTTGAATAGGAGTTGTCCAGAGTCAAGAAAGATTGCGGAAGATTTTGATATTTTTAAACAGAAAAATTTGGAATTAAAAACTCAGTTAGAGTCAGCTGATCTAGAAATAGAAAACCTCTTATCAGAGAATCTTCAGCTAAAAAATGAAATAACTAAATTAAATAATTAAATACTTACATTGACAAACATTTGCAAAACTACTGTAAAAAAGCCAAGCAGCAGACGTAAGAACTTACATAGATTTAGTCTTGATATTACTCGTAGCTTTCCAATATCGAATGAACTACAAGGGAGTAGTGCTACTAATCACTCTGTTGACCAAGAAACAGGTACACAGATTGACTTTGAAGCACTCCAGCGGCAGGTAATGTTTTTTAAAATTGAATACGAAGAATCCCAAAAGAATATAGATCTCTTGAAAAGTAAGATTGAGAAACTTGAACTAGAGCTACAAACAGAAAGCTTGTGCAAATGTGGACGTACCGATACTACAAAAACTACAGCAAAATCCTCTCACACGGAAGTTGAGCAGAATTCGAAACGAAAAATTCATATTGTAGGCACCCAGCAGTGTGTTGGTTTGGCTTCGGCTCTGGTACGTTCGCGTTGGAATTCTAAGTATGAGGAATATACAGTTACAGCTATTGTAAAACCACACGCTCCTTCATCTGAAATAGTTACTACTTGTCTCAACCTAGAGTTAAACATGAATGATAAATTAATTGTATGTGTTGGAGAGAATGATACTCATCCCTTAAAAATTGTACCCGAACTCTACATCTTATTGAAAAATTGTATTTCTTGCCCTGTTATTATTCTTAATGTTTTACATAATCAATATTTGAATGAAAATAATTTAAATGATCAATTATGTTTTATATCCCAAAATCACAAAAACTGTTACTTTGTTAAAACTAGACGACCACATGACATGTGTAAAAAAATAAATTTTGTGATTGATTCTTTTGATTATGAGTGTAAATATTTACCTAAACATAAACCCCGCACCTCACTTCCTCAAAAACGGTCTGTTCAAAAAACCCTAAGACAAAAATCTATTCTTGAATATTATCAACTATATAACCCGTACAAAAATCAGAATAAAATTAATAATCATAAAGAAAAAGAAACCTTTTTTCGTCCCTAAAAGTGTCTTTAAAAATAACCTATATATTCTGCATCAAAATGTACAAGGCTTAAGATCTAAAATTGAACTATTAGAGCTCTCACTTTCTAATATGGCCACTGACATGAAACCTGATATTTTATGTTTTACTGAAACTTTTGTAAAATCAGGTGAGGAATTAAATATTAACTTTAATAACTATAAATTAGCATCCTCTTACTGTAGAGGTAAAAGCAGGGGTGGTGCTTGCATATTAGTTAAAAAGGGTATTAATTTCAACAATATTACTACATTTAATTCGTATAATGAAAACAGTATTTTCGAGTGCTGCGCCGTTGAGATAGTGAATAATAATATTATTTTGTTGTGTATTTACCGTACTCCCTATAAACAAAATTTGACACTATTTTTGGATAAATTGGAACTAACTTTACATAAATGTTTACTAAAATATCCAAAGAAAAAAATTATACTTACAGGTGATTTTAACATTAACACTTTGGTTTTTGATAACCAATCGATACAATACACAGACATTCTAAAAAATTACAACTTAAGTTTACATATTGATGAACCAACTAGAGGTAATGCTTGTATCGACCATTTCATTTCAAATATTAAAAATGCAGAAGGATTTGTTCTTCCTCTCTGCATATCGGATCACAACACTGCACAGTTTCTAAGGGTTCCTGTTAAGTCAAAACCTACTCTACCACCCTATAAGTTTGTGTATAAAAGATGTTACTCTAATGAAAACATTACAAAGTTTCAAAATTATTTACAAAGTCTTTCCTATGCTGAGATCTATTCGGAAACACGATTTGAGATGGCTTTTTCTCAATACTATGATTGGTTTTGTTTATTGTATAAACTTTGCTTTCCGCTAATTAGGGTAAAGATATGTTCTGGAAAATTCACTAATTGGATATCAAAAGGACTGAAAAAAAGTGCCAAAACTAAAGGTCAACTCAGATTTAATTATTACAAGCATAAAACGCGTATCGCGAAGAACAAATACCACAACTATGCGAGATTACTTAAAAAGTGTATTTTCACCGCAAAACGTAAATCAAATAACAAATACATACTAAACAGTAAAAATAAATGTAGGGCAGCTTGGAATATTATAAAAACGGAAACAGATAACTCTGACGCCCAAGATTATATCGATTTTATCAAACAACAGAATGACTCTATTACAGATCCATATGAAATTGCCTCTAGTTTTAATGATTATTTCATCAATTCCACAAGTAAAACTAACAATAAAACCTCTAAGACTCATTCAAATGTTCATATACCAAATTCAATTTACATAAAACCTATAAATGAAAATGACGTTATTAAAGCAATTATGTCTCTAAAGAATACAACGTCAGTGGGACATGACGAAGTGTGCACAAAGGTTCTGAAAAGTTGTAGGTATCAAATTGCTCCAGTACTGACTTATCTGATAAATCTTTCCCTAGAGCAAGGTGTTTTTCCCGAGAGCCTAAAAAAGACTATCGTAAAGCCCTTATTTAAAAAAGGAGATAGATCGGTCATAGAAAACTATCGCCCAATTGCCTTGATTTCGGTTTTTTCTAAGATTTTTGAAAAAATAATGTATGAGCAGCTATTGGGATTCTTTAATAAATGTAGTATATTAAAGAGTGACCAATACGGTTTTCAACGTAAAAAAACTACAACCTTAGCAACTTATAACCTTGTAAATGAAGTTTTAGATCAGACCAATAAAGGATTACTTACGACCGTTCTTTTTTTCGATATGACAAAGGCTTTTGATTTTGTCTCTCATAGCCTTTTGCTCTCCAAATTAGATCATTATGGAATAAGAGGCCCAGCTCTCAAATGGATTAAAAGTTATTTAGATAATAGGACCCAATGCACAGAGATTTCAAACCTTAGCAAAAATTTTCAAGTTGAAACTAAAAGATCCAAGTATAGACAAAATACTTCAGGAGTCCCACAGGGAAGCGTCCTAGGGCCGCTATTATTTTTGGCATATATTAACGATATCCCAGAGGTGACAAAATATAGAACAATTCTTTTCGCAGATGACATATCAATCGTTGTGACATCTAATAAATTTGATAACCATGAAAATGACATAAATAATATAATTAAAGTAGTAATAGAATGGATGGATAAAAATAATTTGCAAATTAATATTAATAAGACGAATTTTATGAATTTTAATAATTTAAATAAGAAACTTAACATTAAATATGACGGCAAACACATTGACGGAACTGACTGTGTAAAATTTTTAGGCTTATCACTTGATGCTGAATTTAAATGGAAAAAACAGATTGATCTAGTTTGTAACAAAATAAATAGATTCAGTTTTCCGCTCTACAAACTCTCAAAAGCAGCCTCTTTAAACACTGCCTTGGCTGCATACTTCGGTTATATTGATTCCGTCGCTAGATATGGAATTCTTATCTGGGGTAATAGCGCTCATTCTAAAAGAGCATTTATCGCTCAAAAAAAATGTATTAGATCAATTTGTGGAGCTGGTCCTCGCGATTCATGCCGTCCGTTATTTAAAACTCTAAAAGTTCTTCCATTACCGTGTCTCTATATATTTGAAGTGGCCAAATTTGTTAAGGAAAATCTATATCTCTTTAAAAAAGCAAAAGACTTAACTAATAGACCTTTGAGACACCCGGATAAATTAGTGCAAACTGTTGTCCCTAAAACGGCAAGATACAGTCAAAACTGTGGTCCTATGTGTATTAAAATTTATAATAATCTGCCACGAACTTTAATACAACAGCCTAAACTCGTATTTAAAAGAGAATTGTTCAAATGGCTTCAATCACAAAATTTTTACTCAGTTAAGGATTATTTAAGTGTAAAGTTTGCATGACTTGTTTGGACATTTTTAGTGTAATTTTGTGTATTGTTTTTTAATTTATTATGACATTTATAATTTGCATGTTACTTTAAAGTGACTGAAAATGTGCTCGTTATTTACTATGCTGTACACCTGCAAACCTGTACCATTTTTTTAGCAAATAAATCATTATCATTATCATTATCATTATCATTATCATTATCATTATCATTATCAAATGGGAATTCAACTTAACAAATTTAGCAGATTCTAAAATATACATGGAAGGGAGTGTCAGTATATTTAATTTTTGAAACAGCGGTCTGCAGGAATCAGTTGGTGGGAACAGTATCAGAGCGAGCACGGAGCGAGGTGGTGGGAAGGCTAGCTAGGCGCATTTGTAGGAGCGACATAGTGGGAAATGACATGATGGGAACAGTATCAGAGCGAGCACGGAGCAAGGTGGTGGGAAGGCTAGCTAGGCGCATTTGTTGGAGCGACATAGTGGGAAATGACATGGTGGGAACAGTATCAGAGCGAGCACGGAGCGAGGTGGTGGGAAGGCTAGCTAGGCGCATTTGAAGAAGCAATATCGTGGGAAGCGACATGGTGTGAACAATTCATTTTTTTAGGGTTCCTCTGGACGTACACTTAAAATGGGGGTAATAAGTTTGAGGTGTCATTGGATAGGTTTTTTAATAATAAGGAGGGTTGTTAGCAAGAACCATTTAGATGCTATTGTACGTTTCAGAAATATTTCGTATTAAAGTGCTCATTTTTGTTAGACTCATGTGTCTTCATACCCATGATTTGGTCAACATTATCTTTCACATTTTTATAAACTATTTTTTTTATTAGCTGCTAAAAACTGTTATTTACACTGGAACTAGTGGTAATATTTATTGTTTTTATTTTCGCAGTGTTTTTATTAATTTTATATTATGGAGTTCCATTAAAAATAATTATTTCATAACGGCGAAGATTTAATTTGATTTGATTAATGATTAATTTATAATTGGCATTGTTTACTTTAGTATCTTAAATTCTGCTATTACTGGCTATAAACCACCCAAATAAATAAATAAAAAATATCCAGAAATAAAATAATTACAACAAAATTTACCTTTATATTGCGTGTAAAACGAATTTACATACATAAAAATCATTTAGTTTTATCCTGTTATTTCAAACTATGAAAAGATGTTCAATGGTATTTGCGGTCTTTCTATGAGCTCATCTGGTATTTCATTTTCTGCTGGTCTGAAAAAAAAAAGGAAAAATTACCTTGTTGAGTTTATCTTTTCATCTGGCCGATAACTCAAACATGGTTTGTATGAGTCAGTGCGCTTAAACATAATACCTATGTAAAAAAATGCCCGTATACGTCCCCACCGAGGGTTTTGAGCTTACCCTGAATTAGGGCAAGGCCTTAGTCGACCACGCTGGCTTCACACACAACCTTTGAATTTCTCCGCAGAAGTGTGCAGGATTCATCACGATTTTTCCTTCGTCGTAAGAATGTCGAAAGAATTCGGAAATTCGAAAACACATTGGTACGCGGCGGGGATCGAATCCGCCGCGTCTCCCGGACGGAAGACAGCGACCCTAGCCATTACATCACCGACGCTCTAATGTGCGAACTATTAGTCCAAGTATGAACTACATATTATATAAAATTTTAATTTTACGTGGTTATAGTACCTAATTACCTATTGGTATTTATTCTCCTTTGTGAAATTGCCATATAAGTCAAGGTCTTTGTATAAGTGCCATATACAAAAAAAAACATCTTTGTCAAATTAAAAATAAGTTATTTTTTTATATATTGAGAATCTTCAAAAAAATGAATTGAATTGAAAAAATTATATGAGTATTTATGAGCTATCTATTTACTTTGTTATGAAAACATTAGTAATAAAACTATGTCTCTTATTGTTTAAGTTGTGCCTTTTTCAAATTGCAAACAGCTCACACTTTGGTACGACTAAAGCAGTCAAGCCGGAATATTGGGAGTATGAGAAATGCGACATTTACATGGATATGTTCTACGGCTGCCAATGGCTTTTAAAAAGCAGAAGCGCGAGACAAGAACAAATTAACTATTGTGCTAATTCGAACGCATTTTTAAAATCATGTAAGACCAAACCAGAATATAGACATAAAAAAGCAGCTACAACATTCGACCAAAACGGGAATAAATTTTATTTGGTTAGTAATTTAGAGCACGTAGTACGTGAGTTCTGTACCGAAGAGGGGAGATTTAAAAAAGCAGTTATACTCCATGTAAAATTCGTGATGGATGAAAAGATTTGTAACGCTCTAATTCTCGCACCTCCTCCACCACCGCAATCACAAACTCCACTACAGATCTTACAATGACAAAAGTTCTGACGCTAGCCAGATAGAAAAAAACACAATTCTAATTGCTATTACGTTTTTTGCGTTATTGTTTGTTTGAAGTAAACCAAAGCCACATATTGATGATTTATTTTAGCCTAAAGATTATGTTTTGAATGTATTCTTTAGCTGGTAGAAAGACTATTATTTATTCGTATGGTATAATGAGGGTACGATAAACAGACCTGGTAGGTTCCTGCGGTATGAAGGGGTGCGGGAAGGATGTGAGACGTAACAAAAGTAACAACCCAGTCGACATGTGGAGCATAATTCAACTATCTTACTATACAGTGATAACAATGCCGATGTCCGACTGAAGCACCGGTCCACTACCACAGGAACCACAGATTCTAAGATCTGCGGCAGAAACCTACTAATACTCAGTTATGCGCTGACTGTAATTGTAAACAATCAGTATGACATACCCATCAGGATGGTGCATCCAGGATATCCTCCTCTGGATCATGTCGAACCCTCGTTCTTGAGGCGGCAGGTCACACATACCGCCGTTCATCATCACCATGTATTTGTACCGCTGATTCATATCTTCTCTATTTCGACGCTCTTGGGCCTGTTCATAAACTACTAATAAATAAAGTCTTTCGTTTCATATACTTTAGAGGCTCTTGGATCTTGAAGACATCAAATTGCAGTTAAGAGTAGTTTTTTATGTTTTATAATTAGTTTATATTTTGATGGTTTCAAAACAACTCTAACGGTTTGAATGAAAATATTTTACTTCACAAAATGTCTCAAATTCTTCGCCATAGAATTATGCATATTAAAAAAAACATCAGTGACAAATGGACAAGGAAGTGATCTTATAACGCCAAATTGAATCTTATACCTACTCATATTAGAAGGAAATGATAATATCTGCAAAAATACAATCCAGAACCTCCACAGATAATTATATCCTCATAATTTATCTGTGGAGATTTCTGGAATAAATCGTACCATCAAGACACCAAGCAAGTCTCGCGGTTACTCTGGTACTTATAAATTAAATACATTCTTAGCAAAATTACTCACCATTTCAGGCGACTCTTGTTGATAAAATCTTCTTGATGAATTATTTTTATTTGCATCAACTGGCGCTTCATCAAACATTTTTAGTACACAGTTCAAAAAGGCACTGCTGCACTGGGTGCTGGTATGGAGATACGGACCTGTGCAGGTCCTATCCTTGGCATTCACGAGGAAAACTGAAGCTACTCCAATTAACATTTCTCGGCCGCCAACCCACGTAATTAGTGGCCCACCGTGGTCATTCTGCAAAATAACAGGTTCAAAAGAGTCTGTTGTAGTATTCCACCAAACGATTTATTTTCTTGTAATTAGAATATTACTCACTGAAAATTCTTAAAATATCTATGTCGTATCATGGAATTTTCGATCATTTCATGAAATTTTCTCTGTCCATTGGCTGATGTGCCTTGGCCAGATCAATGATAAGAAATCGTTTGTCGATATTTTCAACTAAAAACGCAGCTACTTCATGAAATGGTCAAGATTATTTGATCATATCGTAAAATGATTACATTTATTGCCGATAGAGGCGCTGGAAGCACTTTGTTTATGTACCAGCGGCCGTGTTAGTTCTCGCAGTGAAAAAGTGAATAATTCGTTATTAATTACGAGGAAGAAAAAAAGAGTTATGATGAAAAAGTACTCTGAAAATGTCTGTCGGACTTAGAGAACAATTAGTACCAAACATAATTTTGATTCTTATTAAATATTTCGTGGACGCCCTATTTTCACGATATGGCCAATCGTGGACGACAAAATTGTGAAATGCTCACGATCTGGTCAAATTTAGTTGCCCACATCATGAATTTATCGAAAATTTTATGATGTGGTCAATTCTACGATATGGCCACGACATCTATACAGTTATATATATTTTTTATTACCTGACAGATGCCGTTTCTTCTAGTAAATTGAGGAACCTCGGATTCTGATTTATTAAATTCTCGATCGCTTCTTCGTGATAAACCATAGTAATTAAAATTTGCAAAAGGGTTTGAACTTCCCACATCTATACACTGAAAATTTGTAATACTTTAACTAGACCAATAAAGTTTTGAAATCAGCAAAAATAATTAATCGTCCTTTATGAAGCACTAGTGAGGTTAATAAAGTGATGAAGGCAATTTATCAGATTCTCATAGTGTTTTTGTTTGATTTTATACGTTTTCTCCCCTTGGCCATATATACACTGTCACTGCCATATATACACTGTCAATCTTCCTCTATAATTTATTTCATCTTGGTTATTTTTACACAATGTACTCACGTCTTTTTTTTTGTCATCATCAAATTTTCCACAGCCATCTAGATTTGCTGGCGACCGGTTTATAATTCGGCCATCGGCATCTATATTTCCTTCACCTAGTGTACAAATCATGTACTTGTCTATAATTTTTGGAAGATCCGAATGAGCGCTTTTGTAGACATTTTTACATAGTGTTTTGTCCAGTATTAGTGTTGGACTATACTGTAATACCTGTTGATTGTAATCTTTCTTATCTGTTGGCTGTAAAAAATGCATTTATTATTTACACATTAGATAACTTTGATATATTTTTACAGAAACTATCTTTTTAATGAGGGTATTATTTGTATAAATCAAACTATGTTTGTTATATCTGATTTAGTCTGCAACCTATCCAATCAAACTTAAACACTACCAATATATTTTAGAACGATGATCAAGGTTTTGTCTTATACGAACGAAACTGTTAAATGTTCGTACCTTTCTCCATACAGTAGAATGTCCCCAACCGAGCACCATTACATCCGTTTCAGGTGCTTGGTGTTTTGTCTCGAAGCTAATTTCAATCTGATCAGGGACCCAGGTACAATAAGGTATGGGTCTTGGCCTTAGCAAAGTGAACTGAAACGGTGATTCCACTTTGACCGCTGCTATGTCTATATTTGACCACTTTTCTATTTTTGCGTGATCCAGTTCGTACACTGCAACGCCACTATTTTGTTAGCTATTTTCAAAAAGCAATTAGTTGTTTTGTTAAAATTTATGATAATATCGCAATAGTTAATGAGATATTTCTTAACCTCATTAACAGATTAAATTGCTATATACATTGATATACAAGGGCTCTATAATTATTTATTTTATTTTGTTTGTATGTATTACACCAGGAAATGTTGCGCTTTAGAAGGATGAGGGATAGGCAGTTCTTACTTTTAGGAGTGCAGGTAAACACCACTTTTTTCTTTGTTTTCTTCACGCATTCGTCGTCATCCATTTTACTCGAAGGCACGTACTTTTCGTAGCCAGTTATGGCGTACATGTACTCTATATCCTCGACACAGGCTGCTGAAGTGATTATGAATAGAGGGTTGACTATAGCTCCTCCACACACCCACGCATCGTATTTCTTAGGCGATAATGGGGCTCTTAAAAGATATGCCTTAAAAAATAAATGTCGTTCGTGAGTATATTCATAAAAACTACCATGTTTAATAATTAAAAAATCCTTGAAGTTAAATAAAAAATCCTCACCATGTATCGTTTTGGCATTCCAGATATTTTCTTACCATTTATAATCCTACGTTGCGATTTGATTTCTAGAAAAAGAAATGGTATTTGAATATTTTACTATCAATCTTAGATCTGGATCTAAGCAATGCGTTAAATAAAGTTTTACCCGTAATGGTGTAGGAAAGTACTTACTATCCAACAAAAATAATATGACTAAGAATGTATACGGCAAAAATACTTTCATGTTAATTTTAGATTGTAGCAAAATATTCTTAACTTCATGTCTTCTTTATCAAGATCGACCATAGAATGTCGCTGAATTTCACACTCCGTTGCGCAGCGAAATCATGCGTCTGAATAAAATGTAAAATGAGCTCACGTGTTTTTTTTATGTGGTTATGATGCTTGAGCCGATTCTCATTATAACCCATATAACCTACAGCTTCTTCATAAAGTCCTAGGCTAAATTGTCAGCGCGTCGTATATTTTGATTATTTAATTTATCTGTACTATTTTGTGTAAAGAACTCTGCATTTTTTTATGATCATTGAATACCTTTGCTGTGACACTTTCTGTACCGACCCAATCTTGAACTCAGATATTTGGTTTGTTACCATGTGCTACATTGCGAACTATTTTTTTTTATAATCATTTTTCACGCTTACTATAAACTAACTTTATCAATGCATTTTCAGAATCATAATGAAATGTCCAATGCTGTTTGAAGCTTGAAGCCCTCGTATTCCGAGGTTATAGTCGGGTGTTCTCTTATGTGGTATTCGAAAAAGATGAGTAACCAACCAGATGTTTCAGTTAATTACATTTTATTGTCCCTTAGGTACTCTTCGTTAATGGAAAATGATGTTTCCTTGTCGTCGAAATGATTGAATATTTCACTGTTAAAATTACAGCAAGATATTCTGAATTTCAAAATATTTTATGAACTTTTTTAGAAGTTATTATGATGCATTCAAAATGCTTGAAGTGGAAGTTTCTCATCCACCAAAAATATTTTTGCGTCATCATATTCATGGGGATTAAAATATGACCTGTAGAAATAGTAACTTAGTTCTTATGTTTGCTCACATAAGGGGAGGTGAGGTTGAGGCTAACTGAATGTAAAATGGAAAACTTACTGTTTATCTAACTTTAGCTGACAATTATGACCTACCCCATCTCATTTTATGTACCAAAAAAAATTATAAAACAAGACGTTTCTTGAAAACCAACCAGTAGAGAGTGCCTGAAACAGAAATCGAAGTGAACTTCCTCTCAACAAATATACAAAAAACTATTCAAAATGGCGATGAAATTTTCGTTCAAAGCAAAAATGATGCTAGTTTTCATAACAGTGATATTCATATTCGTGTCCGCGTCCATATTGTGGGCTGTGTACTTCAGTAGGATACAGAAGATGGAAGAGCAAGAACATGCTACTGCTGAAAAATACAGTCAACTTAAGCCTGCACCAAGGGTTGTTGTGAGTATAAAACCTGCGAAGAAAACTACGATAATGTGGTCCGCCCCTCCACATTTTACACTAAGTATTAGATTGCAGTATGCACATATAATTGTAGGGACGGGCGGGCCATTTTTTTTTTTCTAGGTAGATAACAATCGAGTTAAGTTGTACTTGTAGATTATACACCTACACTCATCAAAGGGTCTAGGAATTAACTTATTTTCTTTACATAAAATAAAATAATAGTAAACAGTTCATGTCTTCGAAAAGAACCAAAAACGTAAACCTTCCGGCGGGACTTGAACCCACGACATTCGGCGTATACGCAGCCAACGTGCTTACCAACTGCACCACGGGGGGCATAGTGGCAAGAAATTCGTTCTTGATTGTTTTCTATGAAATGATGACGTCACCATAATAGGCAACCACTTGACTATTATTTTCTTTTTAGTGAAGGAAATAAGTTAACCCTAATAAATAAATTTATATGATAAATTTTTGATGAGTGTAGCGTAGTTGCCCTGTCCGATCTTTGTATGGAACAACATTTGAGAGTACAAAACACATGTGTTTGTGAGAAGACTACATAAGCTCATACATGTAAAAGGACCTTCTTCACCTACTTAGGTATTGTTCTGTACCAGGATATGTACTTGTACAACTCAGCACGTGCTGTATCGAAAGATAACAAAAAAAGTGATTGTATTTTTATAGTTTTGCAGTAGACTAGGAATGAAACTGCAATGTTATTTATTATCCAGTTGAAGAAGGTACTAAAAATACGTATTATTTTGTAATGTAATTTTTATAATATTAAAAATCTAATATCTTATAATATTTAAGTATTGGTTTCAGGGAGGTTTAAAAACGTAAAATAATCATTAATCAGCAATGGCTAAAAAAAAGATACTCGCGAAGTTCCTTCCAGACCCAAGGCTTTCCCGGAGGACACCTCTACAGCTCAGAGTTATTGTCGTTAAATACAGAGAGCTATTCATACTTATATTATCGCAAGAGTGCCGCAAATTAAAGATCATTGCCAGCTGATCGCAGCCCAGTAATAGGTAAAAATATATCTTTATAAGGTCACGTGATGGCTCCGGGGACAAGCTCTCGTCCTGCGACCTATAAAAATAATGGCGTTCGCGTGTCCCCGAAATGGTTGAAATTGATGGCGGTTGTTAATCTTTGCGGCCTTTACATTTGTCCCAAACATTGGTCACAATTCAACTGTAATTCTCCAAACCTAAAATTAAGTTCGATTCTGTTTTCAATATGAAGAATAATAATAATAATAATATAAAGGTGAACTGAAGAAGTTTCCCCATATAATAAATTTTATTTGTAACAATACAATGACAATTTTAACATGGTTATTCTGAAGCTTGTGGTAGTAAAAACTGTGTTCAGCTTCCCTAAGTATCGACAATTTCTCTGTTGCGATTCTTTTTAGGGTTCTGTAATAAAAAAGGAACCCTTATAGTTTCGGTCTGTCCGTCTGTCTGTCTGTCTGTCTATCCGCGGCTTAGCTCAAAGACTCTTAATACCAGAAGGCTGTAATTTGGCGTGGATATACATATGAATCATGCCGACAAAGCTGAAGAATAAAATTAAAAAAAAATATATTTTTTTAGCGTTTTTCTGGTACACGTGCAGTGGGGGTTATTTTTTTATTCACGATTACCTTATAGTGTGAGGTATCGTTGGATAGGTCTTTCAAAAACAATGGGGGTTTGCCAAGACCATTTTTCGATGCTAGTGTAAGGTTTAGAAATATTCCGTTTTAAAGTGCTTATTTTTGTTAGAGTCAAGTTTCCCCCCCCCCCTCTACCAGCGAAACCGTTGTATATGGAAACGTTAAAAAAATCATGGTAGTAGTGTATATGATGAATTTAAAAGGAAAACTATCAACATCAAGTAGGCTTTACAGGTTATCGAATAATAGACCAACTTATGAAAAGTACTAAAACAAGTAAGAAATTTGGTACTACAAATATCATAGAAAAATATTTTGATGAATGTTAGAAGGCTGTAATTCGCCATGGACATACATATTAATTATGCCGTCAAAGCTAAAGAATAAAATCTTAAATGTTTTTTTTTTTTACGGTTCCCCTGGTACACGTGATGTGGGGGATATTTTTTAAATTCACGATAACCTTATGGGGTGAGGTATCGTTGGATAGGGTTTAAAAAAATAATGGGGGTTTGCTAAAACCATTTTTCGATGCTAGTTTACGTTTCAGAAATACTTTAAGTGCTTATTTTTGTTAGAGTCAAGTTTCCCCCCCCTACCAGCGAAACCGTTGTATTTGGAAATGTGAAAAATTCACGGTAGTAATGTATATGATGAATTTAAAAGGAAAGTTATCAACATCATGTAGGCTTTACAGGTTAACGAATAATATATCAACTTATGAAATGTACTACTAGTAAGAAATTCGGTACAAATATCATAAAAAAATACTTTGATAAAGTTTAAACTGTCTATGTAATAAATTTAAGTACGAGAAAAGTAAAAGAAATGTGAAATAAGTAGGTTTGACAGGTTAACGAATAAAATACCAACTTTAAAATGTACTTGTGCTAAGTAAAAAATTCAGTACAAGTATCATAGAAAATGACTTGATGGAGTCCGTCTATGTAGGTAGTAAATTTAAGTAGGTATTAGAACAGTTAAAAGATTGCGAAAAAATAAAATCATAACATAATTTACTAAAATAATTTCATAACCTATTTACCTTATTTACCAGTCAGTTTTAAATGTGTAACAATCGCGAGTTGCCAATGGAACATTCGAAACATTTGAATAAAACTATTTTGAATTTCGAATAAAGCGCGCCGCGCCGCAGAGCTTATGGACTTTTATAGTATTTAGTTTCATCGCCCTGTGTAGGTGGGCCCGTTTTTATTATATATAAATACTAGCGGTCCGCCTGCTCGCGTTGTGTAAGATTTTCCCGTGGGAATAAGACTTTTTCCCGTTAAAAGTATCCTATGTGTTATATCAGTGTACAAACTATCTCTATTCTAAATTTCATCCACGAAAGAGTAAAAAACGACCATCTATACATCCCTACTTACAAAATTTCGGGTTTATAATATAAATAAGGAAATTTTTTATCATTACTTATTAGCTCCGTGTGCTAACTTCTGCATATTAGGCAACTACGGAACCCTACACTTTGCGTGGTCCGACACATGCTTGGCCAGTTATTTATTATTATATTTACTAAATGCTTTTTTTTTCTTCTTCCTAACTAATGGCGACACATCTTATATAGACGTATTTTGTCAGGGTCGAGTGATATTTGTAGGTTTAAGATATATTCTTGGATGATTGTTCGGTGAATTGGGCTCAGTAATGTGATAGTACAATTACTGAAGCCACCACAAGGCCCCTTGGCATCATTCAAAAATGTCAGCAAATGGTAAGCAATTCAATTGTTCTATTAAAGTTTATAGTCCCGAAATATTAACTGGTAAATACACTAACGAAATTATACTCTAAACACTTCAATAAACTAAAATAAAAAAAATAAAAGGAATACACGTCGGCCATTGTCAGATGCTGACCAAGGACCCTACTAAGTGCTTGTGCCAAAAAAAAATGAGGGTGTATGTGGGGGTGTGTTGTAAGTGAGTATGTAGGTGTGTGTGTGTGCGCGTGATTGTAGATTTGTGAAAATATTAACGTACGTAAGATTTGGAGTAGGTACACAAAGGGTTGGACCCTGGCTAGCCCTACGACAGCGTCTTGGGATCGTCTATTACTACACTAGCCAGAAAGTCACTATGACAATAAATTATATTAGAAGACTGGCCAAGTTCGCATTTAATAAATTATGCTATCACTTTGGTATACATAGCAATTAGGTCAGTTAGGAAACAAACTGGTTTGATTTAAGATGCAGATTTAACAATGTCTGTCTAATAAAATTACCTATATTCAAAACCACTATCTAAAATAAAAATTGTCCGATATTTAAAAAAACTCTGCAGTTGTAAGATTTATTTACATTTTTCGCCTTTTTTGTTTATTTTTAAGATAACGTACATTTCATCTCGTTTCAAGAAAATAATGTTAGTTAGCTGTTATGTAAACTAGAGCAACAAAATAATTATATAAAATAAACAGCTATTCGCTCGCGTTATTATTAAAAATTGCTAAAATATATCTTTTTCCTACTGTAGGGCCGGCCACCTTACAATATATTTTTAATTACTTTGCAAAATACCGCCTTTGGATCCTAATTTATTTAGGTGTGATTTTATATAAATATGAGTTGCAATATTCAAATAAACATTCGATCTCCGACCTCGACCCGAACCAGTCGTTTCATTGCCGAAACCCGCGAATACTGCCGTCGCTAAAACTAAATTTCAACTTCAATTAATTGAGGCCAAACAAACAAGTGTGTGTGGTGACGGCAGAGTAGAATACATTTGTCACCAACCCCTACTCTTCCCGTGGGTGTCGTAAGAGGCGACTTAGGGAACACGCATTGAACAGGGAACGGGCAGCAGCGCTCTCTGATACAGTAACCTTTTAATCTGCGATCTCCAACCCACCTGCCAAGCGTGGAGATTATGGCAAAACCCTCCACTTGAGTGGAGGAGGCTCATAGTCCAGCAAAGGACTGTAACGGACCGTTGATGAAACAAACAAGAATTCGTAAATGGCGTAACATATTACTAAGACCAGAATTAGTAAAGATAAAGGCTAACATCCTTTATTTAAAAGACCCTACCATTCCCATTCTTATCTACAAGAGCCACATGTGTAATAACTATTTATACCGTGAAGGGTGCCTTAAGGAAAAAGTACATGACTATTAACAAATATGGCCGCTCGTTGAGGGCCTAAGGGTACCAGAGGGATCCTAAAGGGATTCGATCTAATTCTGCGAAGTGATAATAATTTTGTCAGACTTTATATTGATTGTAAGTACTTGTACGGGTGATGTTATTTGGAACGGTTATGATGTACTGAAGAAGCACTATATTGAGAAGCAAGTCTTTTTAGCTATAATTTAAGAAATAAGTAGTAATTGATTTTATTTGTATATATATAGGTAGATAATTCACCGTAGTAACGTAAAACACCCAATTATCGACACTTTTAGGGTTGATCGACAATATTTTCAAAATATTTCCTTACTATTTGATATTGTTTCATATTAATTCCTACTAAGCATAAGGTCCATGTTCATAATATTATATTTTAATATTAAAATGACTGAAAGGCTAATACGTATAATAATATAGATCAACAAATAAAAGTGTATCTTTCTGCTATTAATCGACACCGAAAACCTATTATTCGACACCCATTAATCGACAGGTTCCAATAATCGTCATCTTATTATCGACAGCTCCATTTACCGACACCCATTTAACGACAATATGGACAATTTATTTATGGTAAATAGAAATATAAATAGAAATAGAAATGTATTTATTTTTACAGATTTTTGGTACATTAACAAGGTAAAGGTAAAGTTGATCATTACCATGACATGGCATAACAGGAATGTTAGAATATTTAAGTAAAAAAGTTGAATCATAAATCAAATCGTCTTTATTTAATATAGAAATTGAACACAAAAGTATCAGGTACCCGTATTACCGACACATTTTATTTAGAAGTGTCAAAGACTCTGTCGGATAATGCACCTGGCATTATCCTTAACGATATAAAAAATCAGACTTTTTACTTAGGCTATCAATAATTGCAGACTCTACTTTGGCTATCAATGATTAGACTATTCAGACTTTTTACGTAGTTTATCAGTAATTGCAGACTATTCTATTTACTTAGATAGGCTATCAATGATCACATCACAGACTGTTTACTTAGGCTATCAATAATCTGAGTTTATACTTAAGTTATTTATCAATTATTGCAGACTTTACGCTATCACTAATTTCACTCTTTTCTTAAGCTACTAATTAATCACAATCACAATACTTAGGTTATCAACCATTGCAGACTTTTTACTTAGACTATCAATAATCTCAAATTCTTTACTTAGTTATCAATAATCAGAATTTTTACTTAGGTTACTAAACAACAATAGCAGACTTTTTACTTAGACTATCAATAATCTCAAATTCTTTACTTAGTTATCAATAATCAGAATTTTTACTTAGGTTACTAATCAACAATTTGCAAACTTTTTACTTAGGCTAACAATAATCTCCAACTCTTTACTTAGCCTATCAATGATCACTGACTGTGAACTTAGGCTTAAATTGGAAAACAGTTACGCAGATTGACTTGCTTCACATTGCGAAAGGTAGGTATTTACTCATTTCTTTGATTGTATAAAATCCTCTTTTATTTGTTAATACTGGTGGAGATATTTTTTCAACTATGTCTTTTTCCTGATACCAGATTTTATCCACTTTCTCTGGCCACTTAAAAGTGTTTCCAACGGAAAAAGTCATAGTACTGATCTCAAAAAAGTTCCTAACTACATTTTTAATTACACCCGGAAAATATTCGCCTTCGTATATAATTATAACGTAATCGCCTTTAGAATAAAATGTTGTGTCTTTTAATTGATTCAAGGGCACATCTTCGGATTCTGAAGTACTACATTTTCCTGTTTCCATTTCTTCTATTATTTCTTCATCCATTTCTATGTCGTAACTGTTGTCACTCTCTACGAATTGAACTTCAGTGTCTGTATCATCCGAAGATCTGTCCTTTGGGTTTAGTTTCGATGACCTTTTCCGTTTATTACTCTTCTTATTATGTAGTTTTGTTTTAAGTTTTGCTTGTCTCTTTTCTTCTCTTTCCTTGTTTCTCCGTTCCTTCTCTTGTTCCTTTTCCATCTTTTCTTTTTCTTTTTTCAAATGGTAATCTCTCCACAATTGACCCGTGACAGCGGAAGGAAGTTTTTCTTTTGATTTCCTTTTTTTCCCTTTCTTTGCATCATCTTCACCCGGCCAAAAGAGATTCCGCTTAAACGGAGATGGTATAACTAATGAACTTCCAGCAGCACAATTACTAACAAAAATGATTTTTGATGCTTCGGTTCTGATCGCCTGTTTTATAGGAGTTTTGTTATCGAAAAAAGCAGCTGTATAATGTGTGGAGTTTGATGTTGAAGGTTTACTAATTTGACCTGAAGTAGATGGTTCACTGGTGCATTCGGATTCTCTATGTTTTTGTTGGTGTGTATATTTCTGATTAGCTGTGCTGGTGCTTGCAACAGAAAGATGCGGTACACTTACTCGATCAGAATGCTCAAATTGATCTTGTTGATCTGTAACTGTTCCAATAACGGTACAGGTGCTTGTTGCAGCAGGAAGAGGAGCTGTGCTGGTTTCATATTGTGGTGGTGGTGCAGACTTAACCGGTTCACTAACGCGGATTAAATCTTCTGTTTCTGCTGGTTGGACGCTCGTGCTTGCAACAAGAAGACGAGCTGCGACAGTGTCGCAATTTAACTGAGCGGAAGTTGCAGCAGGAGAAGCTGTGCTGGTTTCACATTGTGTTGGTGGTGCAGCCGTAACAGGTTCACTGACGCGAACTAAAGCTTCCGTTTCTGCTTGTTGGTATGTATTTGTTTGATTGGCTGTGCTCGTGCTTGCAACAGGACGAAGTGCTGCGGTGGTGTCGCAATTTGACTGTGCGGATGAATGCGATACAATAACACGGTCAGAATGCTCAATTTGCTCTTGTTGGTCTGTATCTGCTTGATTGGCTGGGCTTGTATTTCCAACAGTTAGAGGAGCTGTGATGCTTTGGCATTGCGATGGTTCTGAGTTAGATGGAAAATTTCGGTGGTCTAAATGTCCAATCGTTTGTGTGTTATTCGCCCATATTACGTACAGAGATAAATCTTCATCCGGTAAGCGAGAATCCAACTCATATCTATTTTCGAAGAAAAGTTTATTAAATAGCAACAGCTTTTCAGACCCAAATTTTGAGGCTATCTCTTTTTCCAGAAAAATCAAAAACTCTTTTTGTGCAGTTGATTCTACGTCTTGTGATTTGGATCTAGATTTAATTTTTGTCATATCCACATAGTCCGGACCAAAAGGGTATAACCCTCCAGCGCGAAAACCATTCTTGATGGACTCTTTTGAAATGGATTGCAATGCTGTCTCTAAAACAGGACCAAAATGTTCTTTTTTCAAATTCTGGTCTAAATGCTCCATTTTCCAGGCTCTGACGGCTTTTTTCCAATATACTTTTAAGGGCCTAAACACTGCAAGATCCATTGGCTGCAAAATATGGGTGCTATTTGGATGTAAGGCTATGATTTCTATTTCATTTTCAACGCAAAAGTTTGATAAATGCAGTGTGAGGTGTGACCTATGTCCATCCAAAAAGAATACCACGGGTTTTTGGATGTTTTGTTTTAACAGCCAGGGGTTGAAAATGTTCGTTATGTATTCATAAAATGTGCTGCCACACATCCAACCACTCGGCGAACGACCAATGCTCCATTCTTTCGGGAAAGTAGCTGATATTGCTGATGGGATTCTTTCGTAGGGAAAAACAACCATTGGAGGAGCTAACTGTCCCGCGGCATTTCCTGTTATTAATACTGTTAGGTTATCTTTTTCATCACCAGACGATTGATAGATATGTTTATCACCTCTTCTCGCTAGGACTTTTCCGGCTTTTGGCGATAAATAAAATGCACTTTCGTCGGTATTAAATACCCGTGCTGGGTCTTTTACAACTTCCATAAACTGCCTTTCCTTAAGGTAGGATTCAACCTCTTTAAACCAACTGTTCGCGCCACTTCATTGGCGCTTCTTTATTTTTAAGTAAAGTTTTTGTTCTACCCGTTTTTTATTTTATATTTTTGATTTTCACTGCTGGTTTAGTACTAAGGTTAGATGTACGACCGACACCGCCGCCGCGTGGTCGTTTCCGTGCCACTCCCTTTGGTTTATCTACATTCTTTTGGATTAAACCGCCTATCGTACTGTAAACAACCCTTAAACTCCGCCCTCACCATCAATAAGACCGAGAAGAGCGCATCAAGGTCGCAGCAGCAGCGTTGGTGCGTGGAGCGAGGCCCTGAAGTGGATCCACCCCCGTGGTGCTAAGGTTGGTCAATTTTCTTTCCTTAGTTGCGAGACCAGCAGCTTTTTCTCAAGTTTTTTGCCCCCTTTTTTTATTATTAAATTAAAATATAACCTATGGAGATACAACCACTAGCCAGCTAGTACCCACCCGCGCGTTCATTTTTTTTGGTTCTTCGAGCCGCACCTTACATTATTTTTTGGCCTTTTAGCCGTATAGGCCTATCCGTATAGCTTATCACATTTTATATTCCGCTATTTTGTGTTTCCGCTTAATTCTGTAACTATTTTTGTTCTTACCGCTTAGTTACGAAGGTAATTTACCTGCTGTAATTACCTACCCTACCCGCTATAATTTATCATTTATTCGTGTTCCATTTCTTAACGGATAAATTGCATTCGCTTTGTAATAAGTACCTAAACGCATTTTTATTGCATTTGTAGAAAGTTTCAAGCTAATTTAACGACGATCGTGTTTATCACTGGCCGTTCCGTTCCGAGCGTTCCTTTGTTCTCGAAGTCATCTATGTTGCAGTCAATAACGCTGTTTCGGGTATTTTATAACTCAAATATTTTTTAACAAATTCTCATCATGCCTGCGGGTTCTAAGGAAGAAGAGAAGCTTAATATAACCATTACAAGGCTCATAGCGAAACGCGATGAAGTTTATGCTAGGCTTCAGAGAATTTATAACTCAAGAAATGAAATGATTTCGGACCCTAGTAAGGTGGAGAATTTTCTTTGTAACATGGTCTCCATTGATACTATGCGTGACGAATTCATAAAAATTGTCGATGAATTTAATACGGTGAATTTGATGGTAGATCCAAATTTCGTTCCCAACTATCAAAGTATGTCTGCATTTGAGGACTTATACTGTCGTTGCAAATATGAAGCCAACAAAATACGTGAAAAACACAAAGTTGAAAAATCATCTTCATCTTCCGGTAACGGTAATAAAAAATCTAACTTGAATCTGCCCAAATTAGAGTTAGTGAGCTTTTCCGGTTCACCCGCAAATTGGTCGACTTTTTACGAAACATTTAAGACTACCATACACGAGAATACTGATCTTACTAACAACGAACGTATTCAATATTTGATGGGACAGTTATCGGGCCGGGCACTTTCTACTGTGTCAGGAATTACACCGAACGCTGACAATTATACCTTGATATGGACCACGCTGGTCAAGAAATATGAAGATAAACGTTATTTAGCTACCGCGTATTTGGATCAAATGTTTGAATTCAAATCTTTTTCCGTTGCTAACACTAAGAATTTAGACTCGTTTTTAGAACATTTTGCGTCTGCTGTGTCGAGTTTAAAAACGTTAAACCTTAGCAACTTGTCCGATTTTATCCTTCTTTATCTCGCTTTAAAGAAAATAGACCCGGAGACCGCTCGCTCGTTTGAAATGTTTAAGCGAGAGACTGCTTTGCCTAGCTACGAGGACTTGATCACATTTCTGCGTGAACAATCGAAAATATTAGACCGCACTTCGGCAAACGCTACTACGACGAAACGCGTCGGTGCTGACATAAACAAAAATGTTTCTAAGTCTACTCATTCCTTTGTAGGTACTAGCGCGCCGTTGCAGATAAAAGATAAAAATAAATTTTGTCCGTTTTGCGAGTTGGCAAATCATTTCAACTTGTTTAAATGTTTTAAATTTCAAAAATTACCGCTCGATGATAAATTTAATTTTGTTAAAACTCGTAATGGATGCACGAACTGCCTCAGTTTATCCCATAACAACGTAGCTTGTAAATCGGAAGTACGTTGCCGCTATTGCAACTGTAGGCACCACTCGCTGCTATGTAGAAAACAACAGCTGACTGCATCCGCGCCCGCCGCAGCGCCCGCGCATAATAACGTTACCCCGCCGCCGCCGCCGCCGGCATCTACCTCCTCGCAGGTACATGTTGCCGTATCAGCTATGTCGACGCCTCCTTTGGTGCAAAATAATATTTCGTTGTGCAATTTTAATAACCGACGTGATAACAACATTACCTGTCTTTTAGGCACGGTTCAAGTTTTAATACCTGACTCTGCGGGTGTGTTGCACAATGTTCGCGCGCTTATTGATCCCGGATCGCAAAACAATTTTATTACAACGACATGCTTAGAGAAACTTAAATTAAATTTTAATCGAATAACTCGCGCTGTTGTAAAGGGGATCGGTTCGTCATCTAATCCGATTAAGGGTTCCGTCAGTGTTGATTTGTTTTCAAACGATAAAAATATTTTACTTACGCTTGACTCTTACGTCATTGATAAAATTACAGATAATTTGCCTTCTGCTTGTATTGAGCCCGCTTCGCTCAGTTATTTAAACCACGTTCAGTTAGCTGACAGTAGTTTCCATTCGCCTGGGGAAATTGACATCCTAATCGGTGCACCGCAGTTTGCCGAAATTTTACTCTCGGGACGCGTAAATGGTCCGCCCGGGTTACCTACCGGTATTGAAACGATTTTTGGTTACATAATCGTAGGAGAATGTCCGATTAGTAAACCGTCTACTGAGTTCGTTTCTTTGTGCTCGTTTGTATACAATGAGCCTCCGTTATCAAATATGCTAGAAAGGTTCTGGCAGCTCGAAGAAGTAGCGCCCGAGCGCCCGGTGAACGCCGCGTCTAAAGAGTGCGAGAAGATTTTTGTCTCAAGCGTGTCACGTGATGACACCGGACGTTATAGTGTGGCGTTACCTTTTGCGCGCGACCCTTCTGAGCTAGGTGACTCATACAAAGCTGCTATGCGTCGTTATATGTACTTGGAGCGTAAGTTATTCGCTTCCCCAGAGTTGCGTTTGGAATATGACGCGATTATTAAAGAATACCTATCAAAGGGTTATATCTCGTTACTTAATGATGCTGGTTCGCCACCTGTAGGTTTTTATATACCACATCATGCCGTTGTTAGGCAAGATAAAGTAACTACAAAGGTGCGAATGGTTATGGACGCCAGCGCCAAAACTGATTCGGGTAAATCACTCAATGATTTATTATATCAGGGAGAGAAATTACAAAACGATTTGTTTTTAATTTTACTTGACTTCCGCTTATATCCCGTTGCTTTTACTAGTGACATACATCAGATGTTTTTACAGATTTTGGTTAATGAAGATCATAGAATGTTTCAAAAATTTTTATACCGTTTTGACAGTTGTTTACCGCTTGATACCTATCAATTTAACCGCGTTTGCTTTGGATTGCGCTGCAGTCCTTTCCTCGCCATGCGAGTTTTAAGACAACTTTGTGATGACGTACGCGCATCTTACCCGCACGCCGCAGATGTTGTGGTAAAAAATTGTTACATGGACGATATTTGTTACTCCGTTCCCACCGTCCAGGACTCCTTGCGGCTCAGGGATGAGCTGTTAGGATTGTTTACGGCCGGGGGCTTTAACCTTATGAAATGGTCCAGTAACTCAACAGAGTTACTCGAATCATTGCCTGATACTCACCGCTATTCATCTAAAGTAAATTTCGATGAACCTAATCAAAGTCTTAAGGTTCTTGGCCTTGAATGGTCTCCCACTACAGATGTTTTTTCCTTTTCTGTCACTCTTGACAATCGTCCATGCACCAAGCGCAACATCTTATCGGTTATTGCTCGCCAGTTTGATGTTTTAGGTTTGATCGCGCCAACTATTCTTTACGCGAAATTAATATTACAGAAGCTCTTTGTTCTTAAGCTGGACTGGGACGACATGCCGCCCCAGAATGTTATGGTCCTTTGGGATAATTACCTTCGCGAACTACCTGCATTACGAGACTTAAAGATAAACCGTCATCTCGAGGTGTTTAGGAATTACCTCGTTACTATTATCGCATTTTCCGACGCGAGTGAACGAGCTTACGGAGCTGCCGTTTACGTCAAAGTTCAGCAAGATCCCCACTCCCCTGCGGTTGTCAACCTGGTGTGCGCGAAATCTAAAGTCGCTCCTCTCAAAACGATATCGGTTGCCAGACTTGAGCTCTGTGGCATTTTACTTATGTCTAAACTGGTGCAACGAGTTATGAACACTTATAAACAGCGTCATAATATTGAAAATGTATTTTGTTTCACCGACTCAATGGTCGCATTATATTGGATTCATTCTGATCCTCAAACTTTAAAAACATTCGTTGCTACGCGTGTTACAAAAATTTTAGATTGCCTTCCCGCGGAACATTTCTTTCACGTTCCCGGTACCGACAACCCTAGCGATTGCTTATCGCGAGGCTTGTCTCCGAAGCAGTTGTTGTCGCACCCGATGTGGTTCTGTGGACCATCATGGCTTCAAAAGAGCGTCGATTCGTGGCCTGTTACCTCTGTCGACACTAATGCCATCGATGTAAGATTGCCGGAAACCAAAGTAGTTTCATTGCCGGTTGTAGCAGATGTAGGTGTAGAACCGCATCCGCTTCTTGCATTGTCGCATCGCGTATCTAAGTGGACGGTGCTACTTCATTCCGTTATCTACGTTTACAAGTTTTTAGGTAAACTCCCGCGATCTAAATCTATTACTGCATCGGATATGATTTTTGCTGAGAAGATGTTGATTAACGCTTTACAAGAATCTCACTTTTCTGACGAAATCGCACGTTTAAAAGCAAATAAAAATTGTCGCACTGCGTTAAGACGCCTCTCCCCCTTTATCGATAGTGAGGGCTTATTGAGAGTTGGAGGTCGACTCCGTAACGCTGATTTGACCAATGAACAACGGCATCCGTTGCTGCTTCCGCATAAAGACCGCATCACTGATTTGATCGTGTCGCATTATCATCGCCACAATTTTCATACTGGTCCGGTGGCTCTTATGTCAATTTTGCGGCAAAGTTATTGGATAATGTCTTGTCGTAATGTCGTGCGTCGTATCGTGCATAAATGCAATTTATGTTTCCGCGCTAAACCCAAGGCTGTGCATCCCTTCATGGGGGACCTACCCGCGTGCCGCGTAACCGAAGCTAAAGCCTTTACACGCACGGCTGTTGATTACGCGGGTCCTATAAATATTATCCCGCAACGTAAACGTGGCGTTCGCTCTATTAAGGCATATCTATGCATTTTTGTGTGTCTAGTCACTCGCGCTGTTCATATCGAGTTGACTACCGATCTTAGTACGAGTACATTTCTCTCAGCGTTTAAACGTTTTCTAGCCAGACGGGGTGCTGTACAAACTATGTACTCTGACGCAGGAACTGTCTTCGTCGGTGCGAAGAACGCTCTTTCGGACATCTACGCTTTAGTCAATTCTGATGAGTATCAAACCGCGTTCTCTAACGAGTTGGCCGACCATAAAATAACGTGGAAAATCAATCCGCCGCGCACTCCACATTTCGGTGGACATTACGAAATATTCGTTAAGGGCTTCAAAACTCATTTATATAGGGCTATAGGTTCTCAATTGCTGACCTACGAAGAGATGTTAACTGTATTAACACAAATTGAATGCGTTTTGAATTCGCGTCCGCTCACGCCCCTTAGCGAGGATCCATCTGAGCTAAGCGCATTAACTCCATCGCACTTCCTGATGTCTACGCCGTTAAAGAGCTTACCCGCTTGCGAAGCTACCGGTGATAACACTAGTTTGAAGAAACGTTACGCTTTGTTAGATCAGTTGGTGCAATCATTCGCAAAACGATGGAAACGTGAATATCTTCATCTTTTGCAATCCAGAGGGAAATGGAACACTCATTCAGATCCTATCAAGATAGGTAGTGTCGTGGTTGTAGTTACTGATAACGTAGGACCTCTATCTTGGCCATTAGGTATAATTCTTGAAACCTATCCCGGTAAAGATGGGATTAGTAGAGTCGCTCTTATCAAGACGGCGACAGGGATCTATAAGAGACCTGCCGTCCGCCTCTGCCCTTTACCTTCGCAATAGCGCCTCTTCCGCTCCCCGGCTTATAGTTTAGTGTTTTTTTTATTTTATTTTTTAAAACCGATGGTTTTAAGGCCGGGGGCATGTTCGCGCCACTTCATTGGCGCTTCTTTATTTTTAAGTAAAGTTTTTGTTCTACCCGTTTTTTATTTTATATTTTTGATTTTCACTGCTGGTTTAGTACTAAGGTTAGATGTACGACCGACACCGCCGCCGCGTGGTCGTTTCCGTGCCACTCCCTTTGGTTTATCTACATTCTTTTGGATTAAACCGCCTATCGTACTGTAAACAACCCTTAAACTCCGCCCTCACCATCAATAAGACCGAGAAGAGCGCATCAAGGTCGCAGCAGCAGCGTTGGTGCGTGGAGCGAGGCCCTGAAGTGGATCCACCCCCGTGGTGCTAAGGTTGGTCAATTTTCTTTCCTTAGTTGCGAGACCAGCAGCTTTTTCTCAAGTTTTTTGCCCCCTTTTTTTATTATTAAATTAAAATATAACCTATGGAGATACAACCACTAGCCAGCTAGTACCCACCCGCGCGTTCACCAACCATTTATGGCCTCTTCCGAGACAGCATCGCGTGCTGTTATCAAATTATGTGCGGTACGCTCGGCGATTATAGGATGATTATTTCCAGGTCTGGCGTCTATAATACGTTGTACACTATCAAGCAACTCATCTTTATCAATAGGAATGTGTCGATCAGTCATATCAAGTAGCCATTTTTCCAAAATAGAGTCTTCGCTTGCAGTAAGATAAGTGGCTGGACCCATTGAACATACAATTGGTGTCTTTCCGGAAATTTTATCATATAATATTATTCTGGGAACACCATATCTTTTTGCAGCTGTTGCAATTTTTTCTCCCTTTCGCACTGCCTCTATAGCCTGTCCCATTTGGAAAGGAATATAGTCCTTTTTTGGTGCCATTTTCTGTGAAAGAAAAATGAGTGTGTCGATTACTGAAACCTATAGGAGTGAATTTCAACAAGTGATATTTTTTTATCATTTCGGTGAGATTTTTTATTTTAATGTTTTTCTACGCAGTTTCGATGACAAATAAAACTTTATTCTATTTTATTTCGTGTGTGTGAATGGGCATTGAATATTATAAAAACTTACTGAGATATTTAAGGTTGAATTTTTTTTAGGCTACTGAAATGAAAAGTGTCAACCGAAATGATAAAAGTGTGCACCGTTGTGATAATTAGTCCACCGAGATGATATAACTGTACACCGTAATTAATTTAGCCCACTTAAATGATACGGCCAAGGAAAGTTGTATAGCGTAATCAGGGTTCAGTCTGTGTTAGGACTGTCTTTTTATCCATATCAAACGTCTTTCTTTCTTAAATATATAACGTTTGCTTATTCTGTAGTTGACTAAAGCGGAATAAAATAAAAATACAAACTTAAATAAGTTATGAAATAAATTTTGATTGTATAAAATTCTAATATAATTTCTAAGATGCCATCTAATAAGTAGGATAAAGATTCTTTCCACATTCTTAATTATTTGGCCATTAGCCGTAACATAAATAGAAACGTAAACAAAAATAAAATTATAACCCCTTGACTCAATATTTCACACAAGGAACTCTAAGACTTATGGTTGTTTTCATTTCGGTGACATATTTAATTTCCATGGACTGTTACCGGTATTTAAGTCCACCGAATCCTCTGAAATGATAACACTGAGATGATAAAATTTTAAGTAATTTGCATATAAACTCCGAAATAAAATCTGTATTTTATATAATACTGGTTAAATAAAAGAATACTTAAAGAGAAAGCAAAATACGAATTAAGGAAGAAATCAAATGAATATAACACGAGTTATAACGGCTACCGAAATTAAAATATTTTTGTCTCCTATACCACTGAAATGATGAACTTACCTTTTTGGCGGGAAACCACGACACGTTGTGACCGGTGTGTTCACGCCGAGCTCTCGAGCGGGACTGGTCGAAGGTGGCGCAGGGTAAGGAGGGCACACAGATTCAATGCTAACGGAGGTATCTTACCAAATATAACTCCCCACTGGAATGAATACTTTTCTCCGGACAAAAGTTGATTGCCTGTCAAATTTATTCTTACGTAATTAAACAATTAGAGATGATTTCCATTGATGGCTTAGTTATCTATTAATATATTTTAAGTACATCTGAATTGATTTAATAAGTAACATTTCCGATACAAGGCATTATATGAGCAGAGATAGGTCCAGGACAAGTCACCGACATGATAAAATGGCACTTCAATATTTTTTTTATATATGTAATAGGGTACGTACCTTAATAAAATTTATTGCACAAGTAGAGGGCTATGTATTCTGCCCAGAAAAAATATAACCAACCATATAGAAAGACATTGCACTACCGTTCTCAGCTCCGCCGTGGTTTTTTTAAGCTTGGGCAATTCACCCATAGAATATCCACTGATCGACATAGGTGTCGATTATTGGAAAGAATAATCCAAACAAAATGCAAAATACTTATTTATACAGGATAAAAATGCGAGAAGCAATGCAAAAATTAAAACAAAAACACATTAAAAAAAATTAACTTCGACATTTGTCGAAGACTAGAAAAAGCTAAGAAAGAAGTCCAGTAATCGACATCCCTGTTTTTGAAATAAATCTTAACCTTATCATGGTCTTTTAATCACAGATTACTAGTAAATTTGATTACGTATACAGAAAATAACAAACACTTCTAATTAAACAAATCAAATAGAACAAATTCGTAATATTTCTCACTCACCTCCTTACCGATTTCTTTAATAAAATTGGATTATCATTGCACCTCTTCCTACGTGTCAATTTATTAGATCGCCATTTTTTTTTTCAAAATGGCCGAATATATTATGACACATTGTGGTCACGTGATAGGAAAAAATCCTGTCTATGGTTTAGGTGTTGCCAATATGAGAAAAGTTAATTGTACTACTTATTTTTTTAACTTGAAGTTATTTTTGTCGAACACTGGGGCTCTGTCGGTAACTGGGTGTTATACGTTAATATAATACTTTCCTCATTGAACTTAAATATTACAAAAAATATATCTTCTTATGTCACATACAAGGAGTCGTAAGGTGTTGAATTATTTTTTCTTATTAATATCTTCTCTTCTTTTATGGATCCGATATAAGCCAAATATTATGTTTTGCTCAATTTCCTAGTGTATTTATAGCGTAGGAAAAGCAATCCATATCAAGGCAGAAAATTGTGCAGAACGGCTTTGTTAGATTTTTAACTGCAATAGTTTATTTTAGATAACCAAATCTACATACAAACCATTGAGTAAAAATGTGTTAGTTCCCCGTTTTGGAAGTGGAAATTCCAGTACCATGTTCACCGGAAAAGCTGCAAGCCATCAATTTTATTTACATTGTCACCCGCACTGTCAGGATCCCGTTGACCGTAGATGTACCCCTAATAAATCATAAAAGCTTTGCAATATTTTTTTATTTTAATACACAATTCAATTACAACAAATACGTTAATGTTTATTATTTCAATTTCAATTAGTTAGGTATATATACTCTTTCAATAACACAGTGTATGTCCTAAATTTAATTTACAGGTTATGAAATATATTTTTTTAAATTGTGATTACGATTTACTTTTTCGCCACAGTTACAATTCAACCATAAGTTTCATAGAGATAATTTGACTGTATTTTCTTTCTTTCTTCTAAACGTTAAAACGATGGTGAAAATTTATCGTAAAAGCTGCGATTAATCTATTACTAATACTTTACTGTCGCGCTCGCTGCGCTCTGGGGTCACGTGTCTCGTTGATCGGGGGTGTTTCTGGTATTAATCGTAGACGACTAAAAAAATGCTCTAGAAGCTTGCGTGTGCTTGCGTGTGCTTGCGTGTGCTTGCGTTACAAGAAAATCATCATGATCTTAATTAACGTGTAGTATGTGTACGTGTGTGTACTGACTTCACAAACCTTGTTGTCCACAGATAAATAAATAGTCTGTTTGCAGAGTTGGTAATAACTGGAATAAAATGTAATCTTCTATAATGTTACACACACGATAAGAATGTTGAATGTTGTTAAATGAGTACGTCTTTTTCTGTAAAATAATAACCCTACTAAATATAAAAAATGTTTATATATTTTTTTTATCTACGCATTTACAAAATCACTGCTTAAATATTTATGCTCAAAAAGTCCTAAAACTTAGTCCGTACCTTAAATTTCTTTACTATTAATTAAAACTAATTTTCTGTGTAACAGGATCACTTGTCTTCATTTAATAATGGTTCATTATAATATTTTGCGTACGAAAAATGTGAGGTGCTGAGCCTTTCATTTGCCTTTATTAAAAAGTCTGCTTTTTTTTTTGCGAGGCTGGCTAGGTGGCCATTTTGCGTTCTGTTATTATCGGCCGGAACGACGACCCCGGGGTAATTTTTCATTAGCCGCCAAACACGATAAAGGGGTTAAAATCTTTTGGCCTTTCGTTACAGCGGATTACTGATAACTTTTCGCTTTTGAAGCTATTAATAGGATTATTAAATGATGCATGGCCAATTTTGAATTTTGCCATTTCGTCGTCGTTAAGCTTTAACGTGCAAGCTCTTTTTGTGACTGATTGCGTTATAATAATTTTATTTTAGGGTTGTGATTTTTATTTTTTTATATGGTCAAGTTTTCGGAAAAAATATTATCAAACTTGGAGCAAAATTTAAGATTCTTCAGTTAAATGTTCTGAATATAAATTATTTACTCGTAGTTAAAAAGTAGAAAAATAAAATCGTGAACACGCACCGGAATACGCAACGTGGGTAGGCCCAACCCACAAGGTGGACCGACGATCTGGTAAAGGCCTGTTATTTTATTTTCTGTCTTCTATAGATATTTACTTGGATGATGATGATGAAGTAGGCGTGTTGTGTCGTTTTACTGTATGTTTTGTCTTTGTAATCTTTATTGTCTACAATAAATTGTTAACTAAATAAAATAAAGTTGCGGGAAGCCGCTGGATGCGGGCAGCGCAGGACCGGTCGTTGTGGAGATCCTTGGGAGGCCTTTGTCCAGCAGTGGACGGCTTTCAGCTGAGAAGATGACTCGAAGTTGAGTACGCATGCGCAATGCACATAATAATATAACGAGTGTACATAATTTATAACACTGCGTAGTTCACATTATTTCTTGGTTTATTTTTCTTTATTTTACGACAAGTAGTATTTTTTCTCCTTTTTAGATAATAATCAAGAACATAATGTTGCTGTTTATTGTGTGATTGAACCAAATTGAACATCCAAACACTTGTCCAAACATTATGAACTTTAACAAGTTTAGTATAATTCAGTAGGTACTGTTGATTATTAGGAGTGTTAAATTTTCAAAACTAAAATGGCGCAAAATGTTCGCTTTTTCACAGGGCCGCACTGGCCCAGGTCAGCTGGGGGCGGATGAGACCCGATGATAGATGAGTGGGGGATAGAATATGTCAAATCCCACCTACGCCCCGTGACCATTTATTACAGAGCTACCTTCCTTAGCTCAAATTCTATACACTTGATATAAATCACTCTACTTTTGTATATTACGATAGCCACCAGTTACTTGATAATGTAACACAACACTGGCTGGTGTTGATAAATAGATAAGGTGTATCATGGTATCTTTTAAGTCAAAAAGGTGAAAGATATTTTTTAAAATAACTTAAGTGTATTGAATTACCATTATTATGATAAATAATAGTATCATCAAGAATAAACGAATAATTTAAGTAAAGACATTGAATGTTGATATCTAACCATGCCAATGAAAAATAAAATAGATATCATTAGAATTATATAAAGCTTTTAAAAACTATAATTACGGAAAACTTCGAAATAGAATAGCCACAGGTAGATTCAATTTAATAAAAATTGATGAGATAATATTATTTTACGCAATAATATTAAAGAAAATAAAATACTAGTCCTTTCACAATAATATTATTTTTGATACACCTTGCTCGAAAATTTTACTTACGACGGCAGTAAACTGTACCGTAATGCGATTTACCGAACAAGTGTGATTTTTTTATAATATGTTATGCCAACAATTTGAAGAACCAAACTGCTTAGTAAATGAGACGAGGAAGTAATTCTGATTACAATCAATTTTCTTTTAGAATTATGTATTAACTTAAGAGGAGCAGTGAATGGAATTTTTAAATTTTCTGAAGCCTCTTCTACACCAGAGGATAATTTCCCATCTAGAAGAGAATGCCCCTTGAAAGCTTATAAGGAAACGGCAAATTAACGAAAATATTGATTGTATTGATAAAAAGTTTAATAAGTTCTGTGATCGCTTAAAATACAACAAAGACGCCCTAATGTTTTGTTATCGCCAGTATGGTAATTGTTGTATATAAAATTAGGCATTACAAATGTATTAAACTGAATTAAAAATAACAAACGTTAAAGTACACACGTGTACGTGAGTTAACATACGATTAAGCTTAAGTTTAGTTACCAAAAGACGTAAGTTGCTAAATTTTAGGTGTTAAATATAATACTTTTTTTCTTTTACAAAACATTATTATAAATATACTACGTACTTAGCTCTGCGTTGTCGTGAAAAAATACTTCTTCATCTCGTTGGAGTTTTTTTTTAATCAAGCATACGTACATTGTAACATGCTATGAACGTGTAGTGACAGCAGCGCCAGGGTTCCATAAAAATACAGAATACAGCACAGGGTTGCCAACCTGCATGTGTGGAGTGGCCATGATGATGACGTAAGAAAGATCAAGCCAAAATAAAAACCTTTATACGTTCACGGTTATTTTATGGAGAAATAGGCCGAAAGAAAAAGAACGTGTCAGATTTTCATCAAATGATCTTACTCAGGCTCAATGAGTGTTATACTATATTACTAAGGTTTATTTTCTTTCTAATAATTGTCCTAAGAATAACCAAACGTTTACGTAACAAAATGAATGCTGATGATTTCAAGGCAGCGCACGCTATATTAACCATTTTGGTAGAATAGCGACTAGGACCGTTAAAAAAAAATGCTTATGATGAAATAGTTAGTTATTAAAGAACTTAACTTCGCTTTTTTGTGGTTGATGGAACTTTCGAATAATACGCTCTTACGACATAATCAATCTCCATTTATTCATTGTCATTACATTAACAATATGTTATGTATCAATAAGTAGTACACACAGACATGAAAATAAGTTAGCCAATGAAAAGGTTACAACGTCAGCTATGCTGTTTTTTAGCCATCATCTCGTTCTCTTTTTCTTAGAATATCTATTCTATGCACCCCACGTTTTTCGTTTTAAGTCATACAAGAGTACTACACCAGTAAAAACCAAAATAAAAATTATTTTATACTTTTTAGTGCGTTAAAACGTGTTATGTTAAAAAATATTTTTTACTTTATAATTATTAAACATTTTTTCACCTGTATCCGCGTTATTCCCTCCAAAGTGTGGTCACCTTAACCAAATGTAGCAGAAATAAAACGGCCGCAGTCGGGAATTACTTTTAGTCCAGGCTTTTGGTGTCACGAGAGTCGAGGTGGCACAAACTCACTTACTCGATTTTTTAATTAAAAACCTTCCTATGTTTTCCACCGGTTCTCGTTTTATCAATATTGTTCGACGACTTTCCGTTTTGTAAGGTAATCCGGTCCTAGTCTGAAATTTAGTCAAAATATTTTTAATATCCAAACTTTTCATAAAAGTAAACAAACTGTTTCACTTATATCACAACAATAATCAGATTGCTGGCTATTTATTAAATTATAATAAGTATTATTTATCTCCCTCACTTACTATATACTTAAATGCTGTATAGTCCCAAGGCGTTCCGAATATGCCACCACTTTTTTGAAAGCTCATAAACCATAAACCTAAAATGGTGGTTGTAAATGCAGGCGTATTTTGTTTTTAGTTTTTTATGGTATCTATGTTGCCTTCTACGAGTATAAGTATAAGTACTAAATAAACTATAAATAAGGTGTTTACGTTATTCTCTTCCTCTTCTGTTATGTGACGGCTCTGTGGCCTAGTTGGTAGTACGCCTGCCTTCAAAGCACAGGATCGCGTGTTCGAATCCCGCCCAGGGCAAACATTCGTATGATGAGCACTTGTGTAACACTTAACTTGTGTTACACAAGTGCTCATCATACGAATGTTTGCCCTGGGCGGGATTCGAACACAAGTTAAGTGTTACACAAGTGCTCATCATACGAATGTTTGCCCTGGTTTGCCTTGTGTCTGGATGTTGTATATCTATATAAGCATGTATTTATAATGTATATCAGCTGTCTGATACCCATAGTACAAGCTCTGCTTAGTTTGGGATCAGATGGCCGTTTGTGAAATGTCCCCACATATTTTATTATTATTATTTATTTATATTACTATTTTGGGATAAATAAGGCCATTTTCTTCCCTTTTCGTGCAGGTTATATATCGCTGAATATTAACATAGCCCGAGGTAGGGACCATTGATTTTCTGAAGAACTGAATCCTTACTATTCGGTAACCAATTCGCCTGCAACACCCAAACCCAACTAGAGTCTTACGTCTAAAAGATATAGTTGCATCATGATTGGATCTACGGGTTCTACGTTAAAGGTAGTCTAGATACGGGCGCAGTAATTAGATCTACTACCTGCTTTGTCAGAGAGCGAGCTTGACGTGTAGGAGTTTGAGTACCGTGCTGTCTTGGGAGTGCTGAAAGCTTAATGAATTTTAGCACTCTGTTCAATTGACTGAAACTCTTGACTGAAAACTAATGGAATTTGCTGTAAAATTTTAATATAATTAAAAGTAAGTTTTTAATATGCCTATAGGTGTTATCCAACAAAAGTATGTTTTACACACATACACTTTGAATTCTTAGGAGATACAACTTTTAAAAAAACGAATCTGTTGACTTATTGCCACATTCAATAGATTTTATGAATGCCACTGACAATGCATTTCTCGTGGTAACATTTTGGGCCGAGATATTGTAGGTACGCAACACGAAAATAAGGAGAAGATGTATAGCTCTGAACTCTTGTATATCAAAGTAAACCATTTAGAGCTATATGTTGCATATTATAGCATACTGAAAGCACAGAACGTCCTGAATAAAAACTACGTACAAATAGCAGAGATTAAAATTATGGCTGCAAGCTAGCATACAGAAATACTTGTAACAAATTGTTTTATTTTGTAGCTTCGAAGCGTATATTTGTCAAAGCGTCCGCTTGCCTCGGTAAGCAATTTTCGTTATGGTGTAGGATATCGGTACAAAATTCCCAGTTGCTACTTCAATAGAACGGAAGCAGTATTTTCTTTCTATTCTCTTTTCACCGACCACTGAATAGAAAAATCTACACAATGAAAAATATTTTCCAAAATACCGTTCTTTATGTGCAAATGCAAAAAGATAATAAAAGTGCGGTTTCACGGACGTGTTTGCCAGTTTTTTCCGGTTTTTGTGGTGAAAACCGGTTTGACTCGAAAACCCTGTTTTATTGAGGAGATGGGTTTTCGACATGGGCTGTAGTTTGTTGCTTTAACAGCTCTGAATATTCAACTAGTTTTGAATTATTCGCGCACAGTCAACCGCTTTGTTCAAAGAGTTTCACACAGAAAAAACTTGAATAAAGTGAGAGAAAACATAGTCGGTTCTGTGTCAATGGCGGGTACTTACTCTTTTTATTTTCTGTGGTATCCTGCATTACGGGTATGAAAATATGTTTTTAACCATCGTCAGTTTATGGTTATATATATATTTGTGTCGTCAACGCAATGGATAGAATTTACCTATGATCTTAACAATGCGTACAAAACGCAAAAGCCCTAAACAAACTAAATTATTTTCTGGCTCATTGGTCACTATCTTGTAAATAAAATCCTGACAGCCCTACGAACCAGCGAATCCTCAGCCGTAAAAAAAAATCGTAGCAAATCGTCCCCTTATCTCATTGTCCGCTTTATTTGGTAATTCGTTCACGGAGATTCGGCCCGTCCGATATCGGCGCAGAATCCAAATTGACGGATCACGCAATCCATTGGACGTTTCTTTGTTTTTATCAGATATACTTAAGTCATTTTTGATAAACATTGCAAAGCCTCAAGTCATTGTATAGTATTGTTCTCGTAATCCTATTAATATTGAAAGATTAGGGTAACAGACTGTTGGAAGATAAATGTCCATGGGAATAAATTGCTCGAGTAACAGGCTGTTTCAATTAAAATGTATTATGTTATATTTTTATTGTAACTGAAACGAAAAATGGTACAGTTCTCTAAAAAAAGGAGAAGTTCGTCTGATCAGTTCTTCACCACAAAACGAACACTTACGAGTATTAGTAATGATTTTAGTAATCCAATAAAGTGAAAATATTTTAAAATTGCTGACCTAAGGCAAAATTATATAGGTAGATACCACAACAAATAATGATTAACTAATACAAAATGTAGGGTAGTTGTATATCGTAGTATAAACTAGGTAAACAAAGTTTTACAGGTACATAAAAAGTAGATCGAAATAATGTTTATTCTTACTTACGGTAATTTCTCCATTCTGAAACCCTTAAAACTGGCTTCCATATTCGTAAAGGGAATACAGATTCTGACTATTAACACAATAGGATTCTAGATCAAAATGGCCTACAGTGGCAGCTATGGAAGCGGTGATAGCTGTCAGGATTATCAACGTCAATAGATTGATAGATAAGAAGTAATCAATACTTTTATCAAAATTATGTATTATTTTTGAAAATACAATTTCATGATAACGCTCTCGTTGCCTAATTGTAGCGTTTAAGTTTTTTTTTTAACTATAGCATTAAATATTGATGATGAAGCTAAATAGATTATGCAATTTGATGAAAGTTAGTATACTATACTTCCTGCAATTACTGACACAGGCAAGATTAAAAAAATTCTGTATCATATTTGAAAAATTCTTCAGGACATTAACAATTTAACCTATTAAAAAATCAAAATCCAGAAAAAGACTCCAGAATGTGACTAAAAGACAAAATTGTCTTAAAAATCCTCTGAACATTCGTCACGCATCTTTGCAGCCCCCCAATTTACCTAGACCCTGCCTTCTCGTTTTCTTGCAAAGTTTCTGTCTGGATTGAAGGGGTCCGGCCATTTTGGTCGGTGTAGAACTATCCTTTAAGTTAATGCGGTTTAAAGTTAGTGCACTGCAGCGCACGCGCATCGTCGACACGTGTCATGTGCGAGTTATAGTTATAAAAGTGGTTTTATGGTTTTCAAGTTAACTGTACTTTAAAAGTGTAGTCTTAAGTGAAAGTAAAAAGTGCGAAGTTTATGATTTTTTTTATTTATTAATTGATGGTCTTACTCTTGACCACAATTATGTGTTATTATTATTATTAATAATTATTTTATGTATCAAACGTAGGTGCGGTACTTTTAAGATCTATCAAGAAAATAGATATTTTCCAAATAAACGTAGGTTCAATATAAATTCCCATACAATTAAGATGGTGGTCTTTTAAATAAAAACCTTTCACTGAATTATGTACAATAAAAACTCTCCTTAAATTGCTTTTAACGGCTGTTTTAATAAATATCTCCAGTTTAAATGTCTGCTAGAGTTATTCATTTCTACGAAATGTCATTTAGATATACGTCGCACTGGAAGTGAATGCAAGGATCAATTCCTTCCTGCTACTGCATCAAATTACGAGCTCTAAGAATTTTCACTATCTTAGGAACATAAAATTCCATTTGTTTTAAACTAGAATCAATATAATTAATCAGGTATTTTGTGAGACACAGTTTATCAACAGCTCATTTTAAAATAATTATAATTCATTCATAAAATAAAATTGTAACTGGTCGATGTAATTTGAGAAAAAATATATATTATGGAACATTATTAGAGCAATAGAATCAACAACAATTATTTTTAGAATTTTTGTCTGCTTGTCTGTATGTTTGTTCCCGCGTCACGCAACAACTAACTGCACAGAATTTAATGCGGTTTTAACTGTTGTATTGCTGAAGGTCTAACTTAAAAACTGATGCATGTTTTATCTGCACCGCCTAGAAGCAGTGTTAGCTTCATTTTTGTGCTAGAAACGTTCATCTAGGTCCTATTTAGGTCCTAGATTCTAGGAGATAAAACTTTGATCACGCAAGCGAAGTTGCGGGCAGAGCAAATCATAAATTTAGATCTTCTTACGGCTAAATATTTCTTGTTTTTAATTCAAAATTTGATTTAACATTATTTTCCAAATGCGTAAAATATCTTTATCCAGTTCTATTATGTTTTCTCTCGTTTGGAATAATGTTATATTTACAACTTTTTCTTTATTGACATCCATATCAAACCATCACTTAAAGTGAACTGAATTCGTTGAAGAACTTAGCTATATTCTTCTAACAAAAATTATATACTCTACATTTTGAAAATAGGTAAGAAAGTACTTTGGGCATATCAACCGAGCCTGTGTTACAGGTGGAGTCGATTATGATATGAAGAACAATGTAAACACTAGTGATAAACAATACAATAGAGACCAGTGATAAATTGTCAGCCGATATGACATCGATTTGGTGTCAAGTGGTGACTCTCATTGCCATACAGGGTGCGTTTCAAGAACTGAAACTATATGGATCGCCGTCACAAGCCGAGGTGCAGTGCGTCAACACTTTTGAGGTAAGAATCCATTCATATATTTTTAATTTAGGGTCTTCAATCTTTTCAACGCAAAGTCGACTTGAGCCGATCTAAAAATGTGCCACGTCATTATACAAGTAGCAAAGACATAATCCTTATCGACGTCTAATCAGTTACTTCGACGCCTGATAGGCTGCATGCACTGAAAAAAAAAATGATATAATTTACACAAATAATAACCACTATTATTAAAAAAACAAAAACCCGACTGCATGAAAAATTTAAAACTTTTGGCGCCAAAAATAGGCCATCTTGGTTTTTTTATAAATTTGATGTACCCAGTGTCACTCTCACCAGTAAGACGAATCTAACGATACCTCTTTAGCTAAAATCCATCAAGCCGTTTAGGCTGTAGAGCGTGCCAAAGAAATATACATACATACATACATACATACACTCTAAAAACATAACCCTATTTACGAGATAAAAAAAAAACAACGTTGCACCATGAGGTCCCATGAGGTCGACGAGTAAACCAGAATAACTAAGTTGCTGATAATCATAATAAAATTTGGCTCGAGCCCCTCAGTAGGGAATGATGATTTTCGCCAAGATGTCACATGACTTAGGTGACCATCTTTAGCACCGTCTGCCAAGTACTTCCGGCCATTTTAGTACTGACAGACTTATGTTTACTCTCTCTACGATGAAAGGGCTAAATGATGCCACGTGTTTTGTATTGATGTCATATGACGCAAATATACCCTTAAAATTTTGACCGGAAGTGAAGGATTTTCTCAAACTTCCGGCCAATTTTAGGTGCTTTATTCTTCTAATTCTTGCTCAGCACAACTTTTCCGACCGTGTGTCATGCATTTGATCGTGACGTCATGTGACGTAGGCATTTTTGGAACGGGCTCACGGCCTATTAATAATATTTAGTTTTTAAGTCACTTTCATTACTTTTAGTGTGTCTGCTTAGTGTGATACGAGTGACGTGTGATCAGCTCAAGTCGATTTTCTCCCGATTTCAAGAAATTCTTAAGAGCATGTGTTGATTTTCTCTTAAGCTAGAATGCCTGTTTCATAGAAATACAATTTTACAAAATGTATGTTTTGAAATGAGAACTCCTACAATATTAGGTTTATTCCCGCTGGGATAGTCCACGTTGGGATAGTCGAGAATTTAATAGAATAATAAAATGATATTCCCGATTTTATATAATAAATACTTGATTGGCAAGCTATATTATTTATTCACGACAATTAAACTATTAAGCACATTTCAAAATTGATTACTTCTATATATAAATACTTTATAGTTAGTTCGTAGGTGTTAATATAATAATTTTAAATAGTAATTTCATCGTCACAGGAAATGGGTAAAGGCAGCGGAGGAGACGAGATTGACATAGACAATTTCTTGGTGATTATTATTATTTTATTTTGTTCCTTTTTATTTTGTGTTTGTCGCTAACCACATGTGTTTGTCTGGCATAAAGTATTAACAGCTTATGGAAGTCATTTCCTGATAACCAAATCACAAACATAAACGCAAAAGTACCTATTAAAGAAGAATTTTATTATTTTCATTGCCTTATCTACAGCTGCAAATTGCAAAAAAAAATCGTTATCAGATACCAAAGCGCAGTGTACACCATTTAATATTTTTAGATTGACCTATTGTTAAATTACTATAATTGTAAATTGAAAATGTCTGTTATTTGTGATTTAACCGAAATGTTTTTCAATACCGTTTTGACAATAAATCTGTACGAATTTGGAAATGTCAGAAACAGTTTTTTGAAATCATTAACATAAAAACTATTGATATTTTAAAACTAGATTTTACTAGACAATGATAAAACATAATACCTATGACTATGTCATTATTATTAGTTGAAACAAAAGACCGTTAAGCGTTTTATCGTGCGATGCCATTTGACTCAAAAAGATTATATTCACAAGTGGTGCAATGTGTCTTTAGAGTCAATGTCCTCTACACAAATACTGAGCTAAATAAAGTCCTTCCCATAAAACAATACAAGCAGTCTATTAGTCCATAAAAATTAACACTTTCTTTACTGTTTTAATAGAACGCGTTTAATCATTTTAACAAACTCAATTAACATTAAGAATGTTCTTGTCATTTCGCCTAAAAAGGGTTGAAATCCAAACCATTGTTTTACACTACTTTTCCAAACACATAACTTTTCACAATTTCTTTTCGGATAGATAAATGTGTAGTTATATTCACAGTTTCTTTTTTTATTGTACTTATCTGAGTATAAATATGATCAGTTTCCATTAAAAGACTAAATAATAATAATAATAATATGATGTAATGTGTTTTGTCTTTATAAACACAAATCCTTCACATTTAAAACTAGATCATAAAAAGTGTTTTGTGTTCAATCATAAAACATCCACGAGAATTGACGGTTGAAATTACAACTATAATTATAACAAGAACAACTCTTCCAACTACAACTAGTTGTGTACAACAACAGTAAAACTAAGAACATTCACAACTTTGTCCCACATGGCCACGTTAGGGGCTACCAATGAAATTATCGTGTGTCCGTAATTATACAAGTTCATATTGTTTAGATAGACCGGGAAATCTTTACTAACGATATTTTTTAGTAAAAAGTAAATTTATACCTACAAAACGTTATCTCGTGAAGCCTAAAAACATTTTATTTTCATTTTAATTATTACATAATTTGTGAAAAATATAAATTAGATTACACTCTTTACCCATGATCCCGGTGAATCGACCCATTACCGGGATAAGTATATTTACCCAAAAATAAGAAAATATATAAATTACTAATACGATGCAGATATAACTTTTAAAACAGCTCTTAACAAACCATTTGTACCAAATATGCAAACTAACTTACTAAAATACTTATTAAAATTAAGAATAACATAGACTGTTAACAGGGAAGATGAATATTTTTTTCTTTGTTTATCAGGTAGATTATTCAAAAGTATTGGACACGTATTTCCTCTTTTTTCTCGTAATCAAAAAAATACGGAGATATATTGGGTTGAAATAGCGTACGACATCACGCTTGAAACAAATTTACACCTTGTTGATAAGTTGTACAATAAACTTACAAAAATTGTATTCAGGTTATAACATAACCAAACCAGCTTTTCCACTAACATTCCGTATCGTGTTACATAAAACAGCTTCCTAAAACATTGCACAAAGCGTAATAAAGAGCAAATATTAAAACTGAAAATATCCTTGCAAAGTTAAACGCGGCGCGCTACCGCAAAATAATTCTGTGCTATTAATTCCGGAGCGCAAAATATTTTGTATTACAAAGAATACACGGAATTATTCACTCAGAACAAAATATTCGCGTAACTCCATAATCAAATACCTAAGTCGCGACATTTCAAGAGCTTTTATTCAGGAGCTAAGAACATGTGAATTATTGTTTCGAATTCTCGTGAATGACTTATTTTGTCTCTGATAACGAGCATTGAATGAGAATATTGTTCACACATTATTTTTTCATAAATACTTCAATTATCATAAAACATGATTTGACAATGACACAAAATTGTAAATAGTATTTATCAACTAATTATAGATACTAACTCGTTCTTGACAAAGTTAACATAATAACATTAAAAACCATACAATAATACTACCTTTTCTATTGTTTTTATGTTCCTTTTGTCTGCAATAAAGTATTTACTTACTTACTTACTACCTAGTGCAGCATTACTGCAGGTTTTTTAATAACCTTTTTGGTACGGTTCTTTTTTCTTTTGGCCGGTTTTTATGTCACATTTTCAAATTTAAAATTTTGGTTGGTTTGACCTTTTTCTAAATTGTTTATTGTTCTACGAAGTGTCATATTGATAGGAGCTATTTTTTTCTTGGATCGATCTCCAAAACGTGAGTCGCTTTGTTAGAAAATTTTCAATCGGATTTTGCCCGGGATCATTCCCGTATGGTGCGATAAGCCTTGAACAGGCTCCTACTTTAACCTACTTTTACGTTGGCCGGTGTATTTCCGGCCTCTGCGGCACACGCACGAGGGTCCCTCCGTGCCTTTCTCGTTCACTCGCCGTGGTTCCGGACCCCTGAGGCCACCGGGCGTTGGACGTGCCTGGACCCCTGCGTTGTGCGCGCCCGCGCCCGTGCCAGCTGAGTGCCGCAGACCCGCGCTCCGGCGTCCCCCCTGGGACTGCCCATCATTTTTTAGCCTTTTTTTGTATCTGTTTTTTGTATCAATTTTGTATGCGGATTTTGCCAAATTTAAATTATTTTCTAAATTCTAAAAGGGCCCTTTAGGTTTCTCTGGCCCTCCCTTTTTCGGTTCTCATTTGGCTATACTCTCTCGGGGTACTCCGCGGTTTTGGTACACCTTCCTGCATCGATACACCACAACACAACACTAGTTCAGCGACACTATATCGCCGGAGTCCCCTCAGGACTCGACTCTCGGCTCATGCTTGGCAATTTCTAGGCCTTTTTAAATTGATATTATACCGTTCGGACAAATTTAACTAACTCTTTCTTTGTACACCTAAATTTCACGTTTCGCCTGTGGTCGTCGACCACAGGTTAGCTAGCTTTTCTTTTTTAACGCTACAAATGGCGCCCGTAACAAATTAAATTTAATTCATTTCGTTTTGTTGGAGAAGGGTGACCGATTTCCGGTCTTCCTCCTTTTTTTTCCCCCCTTTACTTATTTTTTCAAAATTAGATTAAAAGATGGAGCCTCCATTTCAAGATCCCATTACTGGGACGCCGCAATCGCGTACGTCCAATCCCTTTCTGACCCCTTACCCGCGTGTTTTAAATCCCGGTGCGGAACACTTGGAAGCCGCGTCTTCTCCCCACGCATCCCACCAAGCCTCGGATTCTTTCCCTTCCGTCCATAACCCCAGCACACCTGCTCGCGCGTGGTCTTACCCGCCAGGCAAGACGGAGTCTCTCTCCAAATGGAACATCACGTTCTCAGGAGATACCTGTGTTCGGGAATTTTTCTCCCGCGTCCAAGAGGAGGGTCTTGCTCGTGGAGTCAGTCCTTCGTACGTAGTACTTCGGTTCCATGAATTACTTGATGGAAGCGCGCTTAAGTATTTTCGTGCGATACGTGGACCGAATCTCACTTTCCGTGATCTGAGAGGAGCCTTTTTGAGGACCTTTGATGTCGCCGACTACGATTTCAAGGTTGAACGCCAGCTCAGGGCTCTTAAGCAGAGGTGCGATCAATCGGTCGTTGATTACGTTATCCAGTTACGTGATTTGAACGCAAAACTCCGTTCCCCAATCAACGAGGAGGATTTTCTTACGATTGTTAAGTACGGTTTGCACGTTCGTTACCACCCATGCCTTGCTACCAACATCATCAAGGACGTGGACTCGCTTCTTGAGGTTGCTAAAAACTTCGAAACCTACCAGGAATCTGTAGCGGCTCCGATCTGTGTGGCTCCTGTGAACGTAGCTCCCCCTAACGCTACCACCCCGCCGGTTTGTTTTAAGTGTAATCTTTCAGGCCACGACTATAGAGGTTGTCCTAACGTCCCCGGCCTAATTTGCTTCAAGTGTAAACTTGAGGGTCATGTGACGCGAGATTGTCCTCGCTGTAACCCTAGTCGCTCCCAAAAAAACTAAACTGTAGGGTCGGCAAAGTAATCCCGGCTGTGTCGCCCCTTGTTCTTGATAAATCCACTGACAACCGTCTGTTCATTGAAATTTTTGTTGCTGGAACAACTGTCAAGGCGTTACTTGATTCCGGTGCTCAGACGTCTCTTATCGACTCAGCGTTATTGAAGTGTTTGGGCCTTGATTATTGCAGATCGATCCGGCCTCCTGTGGTTTCTGCAGACAATTCTCCCATTCGGATACTAGGCGGAGTTGATGTCCCGATTTTATTTGATGGGAAATCTGTTGCTCATCCATGTCTTGTTGGTACTGGTCTCCCAACTCAATTTATTCTTGGTATCGAGTTTTGGAACGCTTTCGGGTTAACTTCAATTATTAGCCGGAGGTTTAAAGGTAAGCGGTCCGGGAAGCTCTTCCTTCCTGGTTCTGGTGTGGGCCACAAACCATCTTCTAGGAATCTAGCCGAGGTCAGGTATATCCACCCTCGTGCTGTTCTCACAGATGACCAGGAACGTCGTCTCCAATCCGCTATTACGGAATTTGAGGAGATCTCTTCAGACAAGATTGGTCTTGGCTGTACATCTTGGCTTTCCCACAAGATTGAGACTGTTGGACCCCCTATCAGACAACGATATTACCCGCTCTCCCCGGTAAAGCTCAAGGTTTTAAACGAGGAGATCGATAAGATGCTCGAGATGGGTGTCATTCGTCCGTCACGTTCGAGCTGGGCATCACCAGTAGTTATGATCACCAAGCCCGATGGCAGTATTAGATTTTGTGTAGACAGCCGAAAGCTCAATAGCGTGACTATACGTGATTCCTATCCCCTCCCTCGTATTCAGGATATCTTAGACAATCTACGCGGCGCGAAGTTTATGACCTCTTTAGATTTCCGTAGCGCTTTCTGGCAGATTCCTTTAGCCGACAAGGCTTCCTGTGAGAAGACTGCATTCATCGTTCCTCAACGTGGTTTATTCGAATTCGTCCGTATGCCTTTTGGTTTGACTAACGCGGCTTCCGAAATGCAGCGGCTTACGGATAGGATTGTCAACTTTGAATTCACGGCCGAGTCTGACGACTTCGTTTTCGGGTACGTTGATGACCTTATTTTAGTGTCACGTGATTTCGATAGCCATATCAAGCTCATCGCCAAGGTTCGTGATCGCCTCAGGGAGGCAGGCTTATCTGTCAACCTGAAGAAGTGCGAGTTTTGCAAGTCCGAGTTAAAGTACCTCGGCTATATCGTAAATGAAAAAGGGCTACAGACCGACCCTAAGAAATTAGATGCCATTAGTAATTATCCAGCTCCTACTACCGCTAAATCTTTGAGAGCTTTTCTTGGTATGTGCTCCTACTACCGAAGATTTGTTGACAATTTTTCCTCAATCATCGCACCCTTAACAGCCCTCATCGGAAAAAGGAAAGGAAGAGATCCTATTGATTGGAATGACGATGCAAACCACGCTTTTGAACAACTTAAGAAGGTCCTCATAGATTCTCCTGTCATGGCTTGTCCCGATTTCTCCAAACCATTTAGCCTACATTGCGACGCAAGTCAGGTTGGTCTTGGTTCCGTTCTCGTTCAAGAGTTTGACGGTGAAGAACATCCAGTTGCGTATTTTTCACGTCTTTTCTCCCGTGCCGAACGGAACTACAGTACCACTGAACGCGAACTTCTTGCTGTTCTCGATTCTGTTAAGCATTTTCGCGGCTACCTTGATGGCGTCAAATTTAAAATCGTAACCGACCACATCGCTTTAAAGTGGCTACTAACTCTCGATAATCCTACCGGGCGTTTAGCGCGCTGGTCGACTATTCTTTCCCAGTACGATTTTGAAATTGAACATCGTAAGGGGGCCCAGAATGTCGTGCCTGATGCTTTGTCGCGACCTCCTCAGGTAGCGTTGGTTTCTTTCGAACGCGGACTGATTCCTACCGGCGACCCGTGGTATGAGAAAGTTTTCCAGGGAGTTACCAATACTCCACACTTGTTTCCCTCCTTCGTTTTGCACGAAGGTACGTTGTACCGATCTGTTTCTGTTGACAACCCTTTGTCCGACAATCCCTGGCGCTTAGTTTTACCCGCCTCTAAAACTCGGGAGGCTATTAACGAGATCCACCATTCTTTTCCCAATGTCCATCCTGGGGTGCTAAAAACATACCTTAAGGCTCGAGAGATTTATTATTGGCCCAATATGTATCGGGATATTACTTCTTGCCTTTCGCAATGTCTTGTTTGTAAGGCCTTCAAGATTTCTAACGCACGTCCACGTGGTCAGCAGCTCTACCCAAGGTCTGTCACGTCACCTATGGATTTACTCTCGCTAGATCTTGTTGGTCCACTCCCTGTTGCCTATTATGGCTATCGTTATATTTTCTCGATGGTCGACGTTTTTTCAAAATTTGTTTGGTTAGTTCCCTTGAAAACCGCTGACGCCAGATCTATCTGCTCAGCGGTAGAGTCCGAAGTGATTATGAGGTATGGTTCCCCTCTTGGCGTTTTGTGTGACAACGCGACGGTTTTTCGCAGTTCACAGTTCGCAGATTTTCTCAGGTCGTATGATATTCCTTCACCATGTTTCACACCCTATTATTCACCCCAAGCTAACGTGGTAGAACGTTATAACCAGACCGTCATTACTACCCTTAGTATTCTTGTGGGGAACGACAAGCGAAGCTGGGCCAAACACTTACCCAAAGTTGCCTTATACTTGAATTCGTGTGTTAATCTGGCTACCACTTACACCCCAAATTTCCTTATGTATGGAAGAGAAGTGGACGCCGGGCGTCGTCCACGAGTAGCCGAAACTGTGAGCCCGGAGTTGGCTGACAGTCGAGGTAATCGTGCGACGAGTCTCAGGTCCCTTCAAGACATTTATGCTAAGGTGGCAGACGCTTTGACACTCGCTTTTCAACGTAACGCAGGTTATTATAATCAATCGCGGAATCCTATCAGATTTGAACCTGGGCAACGTGTTTGGCGCAGAAATTTTCAAAGAGGCACTCAGGACGTTGACCGTGGTGGTAAGTTTGCCCCACGGTTTATCCCCTGTAGAGTCATACGCCGTGTTTCTCCGCAAGTATACTTATTGGCGGATTGTGATTCCCCGCACGAGGGTTCATATCATGTAAAGGATATTTTGAAATAGACCCTCTTTTCCATGTTCCCCTGGAACATTATTTTTCCAAATTCTAAAAGCCTTCAGGCAAACGTGTACCAACTTTTCTTCTCTTCATTTGGCTTAAATTCACCTTTTGGCATCCTTTTTCTTTTGAATGTCACTAAGTTTAATACTTCATACGCCTTTTTGTGGTTTTGGTGTGTGTGTGTATGTCTGGCCAGATTGATCTATCTTAGTGTTAGTTTGTAGGTATAGGTTAGGTATAGGTTATATCTTAGTGTTAGTTTGTAGGTATTTAGGTTATACGGAATTGACGCAACCAACATGTGGTCAGGTTATCGAGCCGCCATAGGCCTCAGGCCTGGCCCATGTTGCGTCATTCCGCTGGGATTGAGCCGGGGCAAGATTTTTGTCCCGAAGCGCGCTTTTTTTGTCGCGGCAGGACGGTGACCGCTGCTTTGCGCAGTCCGCCTATTATGGCCATCGTCGGATCTTTTTTAATTTTTTGTCAGGGTCGAGTTCGAACCCCGACCTCGTCTTTGACGGCGTTGGTTGCCTACCAACTGCGCCGTCGAGCCCTTTTTCCGAGCCGATCCGAGTGTTTCCGATGTTCGTCGGCGTCTGACGTGTTTCGGGATGAACACGATGACGTGGGCGAGCGTCGGCCCTCGTTTGATAGCTCTTTGTTTACAAGTCATCTGTCAGTTTTCGCGCACGATCGATTTGAAGTTTTTTTTCTCTTGCCGCCGATTACGGGCGTAACTGACAGTTTCGACTTGTAAACTTTTTACCAGTAGTTCAAAAACTACTTGTTGATATTTTGTATAGTTTTTAGTTTTAGCATTTAGGTGTGTAAATAATATCGTTTGTAGGCGCGTTTATGTTTTAAAACTTAGTGACATTCCAACATTCCGATATTCCAACATATCCTAATTTCCAAATTTCCTCTTCTATCCTTTACGTATCGTATCGTATTTTCCTCCTGGTTCAGGGATACCACCTCATCGGTGTTTCCTTCGGTTGTCTCCACCTTTTTCTGTTGTGGTTGACAACTTTCCATTTCTTTCTCCAAGCCATTTCCGTCCTCCTCTTTTTCCCTGGTGGATTGACTTGGCTTCTTTTGGGACACCGGTGGTTTCTTATCCTGGGGCCAGTGAGTCGTTTATGAGCCGTTCGTGCTGGGAACATGACGTGTTCGTTGGTTTATAGTGATGGGGTAAAGTGTCGATGAATTTTTATCGATAATTTTTCCTTTGATAGTTGACTTTGGACAATTCTTCTCTATTGTTCTAGGGTGGTCAACTTCCTTCGAGGGTTGCCATCTCGAAGATTTTTTTTTCCCTTTTCGAGTTGGAGGATTTTTTTCTGGTGAAGGGATGTCTGCAGCATTACTGCAGGTTTTTTAATAACCTTTTTGGTACGGTTCTTTTTTCTTTTGGCCGGTTTTTATGTCACATTTTCAAATTTAAAATTTTGGTTGGTTTGACCTTTTTCTAAATTGTTTATTGTTCTACGAAGTGTCATATTGATAGGAGCTATTTTTTTCTTGGATCGATCTCCAAAACGTGAGTCGCTTTGTTAGAAAATTTTCAATCGGATTTTGCCCGGGATCATTCCCGTATGGTGCGATAAGCCTTGAACAGGCTCCTACTTTAACCTACTTTTACGTTGGCCGGTGTATTTCCGGCCTCTGCGGCACACGCACGAGGGTCCCTCCGTGCCTTTCTCGTTCACTCGCCGTGGTTCCGGACCCCTGAGGCCACCGGGCGTTGGACGTGCCTGGACCCCTGCGTTGTGCGCGCCCGCGCCCGTGCCAGCTGAGTGCCGCAGACCCGCGCTCCGGCGTCCCCCCTGGTACTGCCCATCATTTTTTAGCCTTTTTTTGTATCTGTTTTTTGTATCAATTTTGTATGCGGATTTTGCCAAATTTAAATTATTTTCTAAATTCTAAAAGGGCCCTTTAGGTTTCTCTGGCCCTCCCTTTTTCGGTTCTCATTTGGCTATACTCTCTCGGGGTACTCCGCGGTTTTGGTACACCTTCCTGCATCGATACACCACAACACAACACTAGTTCAGCGACACTATATCGCCGGAGTCCCCTCAGGACTCGACTCTCGGCTCATGCTTGGCAATTTCTAGGCCTTTTTAAATTGATATTATACCGTTCGGACAAATTTAACTAACTCTTTCTTTGTACACCTAAATTTCACGTTTCGCCTGTGGTCGTCGACCACAGGTTAGCTAGCTTTTCTTTTTTAACGCTACACTAGCTATTATGTCTCTTGTAGTAAAAAAACACGCACAATAGCTCAGAATTTGTGAAGAATATACAGAGATATTATTTGATGCGATGACGCATCTTAATAAGGGTCAAATGGGAAGAAATAATATTATTGTTATGTCAGCAATGAGAAAGAAATACATTCGTGATTTTGCACGCATTTTCTATTTTCCTTTCTGGGAATTGCTCTCGACAGCACACACGGAGATCAAGAATTGCTTGTCACCAACACTTCCTGTAACAGTCACGACTGTTTGTGACCCACGATACAAGGAGATTGTATGTTTTGTTAGAACAACAGAGCCTTTCGTTTGCCTTTAAAGTGTTTTGTTGATTAAATTAATAATCTGGCTGTCATAATACTCGTATTGTACAAAAAATTTACATTTTTTTTTGTAGAGTAGACTCTAAAAAAAATTGATACGGATACTTAACGGTAAGTATCCGTTTCACATTTTACTTATTTGTACAAAAACTAACTAAGTATTTAATGGAAAATACGACAAAGTCCTCACCCAACTCAAGGTCCTATTAACACGACCTCTTTTAATAGGGTAGTTCGCACGTGGACTAAAATTAAACACTAACACTTCGATTATTCCGACCCTTCCTAAAACTATATCCATAATCCTTGCTTAATCTAACACCAAACACAACTGCAAAGTAAATCTGCAACTAATTAAGGGTACACACACATATTTAAGCTTGCCTCTCTGTTTCGTACACAGAACATAAAAAAAGAAAAGGTAAATAGAAATGGCATTGAAATAATTTCCTTAAATTTTAACAGTAGTTTTTTACATAGCATAACATAAAGTAACAATTTATATAGCTAACTTATTACAATTGATGGTTAATCAACAATTTATTTCGTGTACACACAGTATTACAATTGATTTAGGTTTTTCTATTGAAAAATCCACTCTACGCAAACCAAAAACGCAGAGCCAATAGAATTATCAGTGATGAAAATCCAGTGGTAACCAAGCTTCACAGTTTGGCTCATCGTCGGAAAATTGCATGTCTCTCAGTGTTTTACAGACTATATTTCGGGGAGTGTGCACTTGGGCTGTATGAGCTCATTCCGCCATCAGTATATTACTATCGAGAGTCCAGATGAACTGCCACATACCATCTGCACTTGGTTGACTTACCCCTTTGTTAAACGAAGCGCTTTTAATTATTTTTTACTATACGCACGGCCAAGGAGTGGAATTCTTTGCTTCTGTTTTTCCGAGTGCTTATAACCCAAGTATTTTCAAAGTTAGAATGAACAGGTACCTTCTGGGCGAACTCTATCCATCATCGACCGCATCTCGTCCCTCGCGGACCTGCTTGTGGTCAAGAGTAAGCCCATCAACTAATAAAAAATAAATAAAAAAGATAACGAACCTACTTAGCATATTATGAATTTCCATAGCATTTCGATAATTTTATCGAATCTAAAATAATATTCTTTTATCTCGTACAATAAATGACTTAAAAGTGAAAACTGACAATTAAGTTTCAGGTTTACATTTACTTCTTTAGCTACGTTATCTAGACACTTTACAAAGACAGTAATTTAATTTAAAAAGAAAAACTCATTGCCATTTCTATTATCCTTTATAGTAATAAAATTTTAGTTTCTAAGCTCTTGGTAATTAATTGTTAACTATACAGGTAGACCAAGAAGAAGGAGATGTGGAGGGAAGCGGGCGGTACGGAACCATGCCCCCCTTCCCGCCACCCCCGCCTGGATTAGACGGTACGTCCCTAAGTTTTGAGACTCTGTAAAGATAGGGTCGTGTAAAAAACTCTTTTTTCTCCACAGTAAGCGCACACTTGTAGTGAACGTGCTAGCCAACCATGGACTTTTTGTAACCTTCTAGCTAGTTTTGTCTTTAAAATCATTCTGTAAAATTTTACTTTTAATGCAGACTTTTTACCTTTTCTTTAACTGGCGGATGTTTAGGGTTATTAATCAACTAGAGAAGCAATTAAATAGATAAGACGAGTAACATTTAAAGGAAACTATTAGGGATACGTAATTATAGGTATGTTACTTTTATTTTTGACGGCTCCATAGCCCAGGTGGTAGTGCCTCCGACGCACAGGGTCGCGGGTTCGAATCCCGCTCAGGGCAAACATTTGTGCGATGAGCACTTGTGTTTGCCTTGTGTCTGGTTGATGTTGTTTAAATAGATAAATAAGTATGTATATATCTATTTAAGTAATGTATATCAGCTGTCTGGTACCCATAGTACAAGCTCTGCTTAGTTTGGGATCAGATGGCCGTGCGTGAAGATGTCCCCACATATTTATTTATTTATTTAAGAAAACATGTAGGTAAAGGTAATTTTCTTCGCATTTCTGAGACAAAAGAAAATAGAAGTCAATAATCTTTTCAAATTATCATTTTATTGCCTGGCTGTCTGTATTTGTATTTTATTTCCCGTATACCAAAGTGGTAATAAAATATACCTCATACTTTTTTGTGACTGTTTGCCTTTCTGTGCTGACGACTGTACAGAAACCTCACTTTTTGCTTATGTACGTTTTAAAGATGGCTAAAATTACGTTGTAAAATTTACAAAATCTATGATTATTGTTCTGCTACTGGTAACAGGGGTAGTCTGTTATTTGCTCCACAATTTCTGTCCATTGTACTGTGTCTAATTTTTAAGAAATGAGCTGTTGATTACCTTAATAAAGAAAAAAAAAAAAAAAAAAACTACAATTTTCCCATAGTCAACTGAGCTACTCGATATCATTATGTCCTCATTTCATTTTCAAAACTTTGGTTTCAGGATATCCGATGCGATGGAGGGGTGAAAAGGGAGAGCGAGGATCCAGGGCAAGATTTTTTTTTATTACGCGTGATATGTCTTCTTATTTGTCGCAATGTGACCTCTATGACGTAGCTTAAGGACCTCTACGGCGTAGTGAAGTGACCTTTACGACGTAGTAAGGACCTTTACGGCATAGTAAAAAGACCTTCACGGCGGCGAAGTCATCATCATTATCACCAGCTCATATACGTGGGGACGTATACGTAGACGGTGGGGACCGAGGGGCTCGAGCCTACCCTAAATTAGAGCGATTACGCCTTAGTCGACCACGCTGGCCCAGTGCGGGTTGGTCGACTTCACACCGCAAGAGTGTGCAGGTTTCGTCACGATGTTTTCCTTCACCGTAAGAGCGTCGAATAAACGTACATATGAATTTGAAATTCGAAAACATATTGGTACGTGGTCCACACCGCGTCTCCCGAACAGAAGACAGCGACCCTAGCCGCTAGACCACTGACGCTCTCACGGCGTAGTAAGTCTACGCAAGTCACTTATACACAAGTGACATCTACGGCGTACAAAAGTTACCTCGACGGCGTAGTAATGTGCCTTCTACGACGTAGTTATGTGGCCGCAAAGCCTACGATGAAGTAAAGTGACTTTTTTACTCTTCAGCGTAAAGTGACCATTATATACCGCTATATATATAATAATCATATGATAAAATGTCACCAAGAGACTATTATATAAGAAAATGATAAGATTTGGCTGCTATCAATCAAACAGATAACTTAATCCTTTTGTCTGTTATTAATCGATTAAAAACATGTATTATAAACGTTTTACATCGCGGCATAGATTTCCTATTTTTGCGTCACCAATTACAAAATCACAAAAGATTATCGTTTTATAAATACAAATTATAAAACCACAGACATATTTCGATCTATCTTTGAGTCTAAAATATATTTAGTAAGCAGTTGTGAGCAGTTTCGATAAATTTATAGAATTTTTTGTCGAGTCAGTTTTTGGATTTTTTTTTTTAATTACGGGGTTAGACTCGTGATGTCTAGGGCTTACAGAGCCCACTAGTATTAATTTTGAGAAATGAAAATGTACTTAAATCATACTTAAAAAAAAAATTCACCAATATCATCAAAGTTGAAACCAATCGAAGATAATGCACATTTTTTCTTTTGTTTTGCACCAACAGATTTAAAGGGAGCTATTAGCAAATCGTAATTCCCACCCTCAGTCGGATGCGTATTGTTTCGCTGCCAATTTATCGTTGCTCGCCTCGCACAACCATTTTAGCATTGATTATACTATACACTCCTCTTTTATATGACGCGCGCGATATTTTTACGTCCCTGTAATTTTCATATAGTGTAAAGGCACTTTTGAAAACAACTTTTGGAAAAATCCTCTTAGGTTTTTAGAAAAAAAAAAAAGTTATGAATAATTCTGTCATTACATAATTTAATTAAATATCTTTATGTGTTCGATAAATACTATGCAGGAGATAGCGAAGATTGCATGAATGCTCTTTTATCATGAAAAATAAAGACCTCTCGCAGTGGCATCCAAAATTATATGTCTAGACAAAAGACAGACTTGAGGCGTAATAAAAGGTGTTTTTAACATCAACAGTTCAAATGTCGCAGTCGTCTCGCTGCGTACAAATATACTGTCATTATCGTGCACTTACCGGCTTCTCGATAATATGAATATTTACTCCTGTTCAACAGTATTACGCTTTCAGAAATTCTAGGTATAGTCCAAATGAAAATAGAATAGGATGAGGCCGTAATATTCTGTGCAAGTGTCGCAAACAGTTTCTTAGAACTTTAACAGGAACAAAGAAGCAATCCCACCATCATAATTTTGTGGCTGAATTGACAGATGTAGCAATCTCCAAAACTGCGAATAATTCAAATATAGCCCTTTTGAAGTTGAATTTTAAAAGACAAAATGTGAATTTACTAATAGGTTACCATCTCGTGCAAACTGTTAGAAATACTACCACTACAGTGTTATTTGATATGGTATTGTTTATTTGTACCAAACAACATGAGGTTTGTAAATTAGAAATAATATTGTTCGTGCATATTAATACAGGAGATAGTAGTTTCATTAATTATTATCCCATTATTTTGATCAAAACGCCAAATTAAAAATGAATTTTAAAAGCGATGATCTGTGCAAATCTAAGCCCAGGACGGTGGCCGATTAGCATCTGGCGTATATTTATTGCCAAGAGGCGTCGCATTGCTTTGTTCACCAACTGTCGTATTTCACAAAATATTACGGGCGCGAGTTAGCCGGTGCCAGCTAAAATTAGACTTTAGTACCTTCTTCTACTGTTTGTTTTAGACTTTAGCATTAAGCTCATTTTATAGATTCAAAATAATGTATTGTGTTCATCAAAATGTAACAAATTGATCAGCTTTCCCAATCGGCATTAGCCCTCAACGTTACTTATTGAGAGTAATTTCCGCTATCTTGGTTCCTTCTAAATAACTGTCTATTTATTCACTAGTAGCAACTGTTTAGTGTCGCTATCTCTTTCTAATTACTTTTTTTATGTCGCAGGGACCACCGGGTGAATCGATACGAGGTCCACCAGGCCCCCCAGGGCCTCCAGGGCCACCAGGAAGTCCGGGAACTCTGGCTGAGTATTCAGGTTCTGGAGATGACGTAAGTTCAGTAATTAATTGAATGATTTTTTAGATTTGAATCTCACAGGGGACTGTCAAATATAAATCATGTTGTGTTCCTTTCCTCATTCTCGTTAGAATTATGCAGACTGAATCATAGGAGTGCCTGAAAATGAAGATGGTTCCGTGCTTCAAAAGGCACGTTAAGATAGCTTCGATGATAGGATTTGTAAGATTTCCGACCTAACTTAAATAAGGAGATTAAGGAGAATTTCCGCGACATAATTGATTATAATAACTGATACTGAGATACAGGTACGCAAAAGGTTAGTTACTTAATCTTTAAAGCGCAGATTAGAGGTAATAGGTAAGATAAACATATTAGATAAAGATAAATTGCTTTCAAAGCAAACCGAACGAGATTCAATAAACGACTAAATTTAAAAGGCGTTGAAAAGCAACATCAGCGAACTACATAACTTTTTACAGCTCAACGTAATGTTTTACCATAAAGGAGATAAAAATCAACAAGTCCATAATAGTAGGCATCTCAAATGACCGCACGGGCGCGTTATGGAAAGAGATGCTTTCAATAGACCATTCAGGTGCAGTTTGATACTGACACGCACATTGTGAGCGGCGAGCTGGGTTGAGATAGCATTATAGTGTGGTATAAAGAAATTTCATATTTTTCTACTACTTTTTTTATTCGAAAGCGTCGAGATAGTCTCGCCATCGTATATACTATATAGTAGATGATAAATAAGTCCAAGAACCCTGTTAAAAAACTTCTTAGCTCACTTAGATATAAATTAGTATTACATAATAATAAGTAGGTATATTATATTTGCATGCTGTGCTCACCTGTAATTGGTAACGCAATTTGTTTTAAGTTTTAAATGTATATTTGCATGCATGATTGTAGTTGCTGTTGGTGTGCCTATTAAAATAAAATATGATTGGGAGTCACTGGCACAAGATCGAGAACGGTGGAAGAAAAAGGGGAGGCCTTTGCCCAACAGTGGGACAGCTAAGGCTAGAAAAAAAAAACTTTTTTTAAATCATGTCTTTTCAGATAAATATTCGTCTTGTGAGAGGGGAATTTGTACTTTTTTCCTAATCAAAATTTGCTGGCGGCAAGAATCCAAGCAATGATTTGAAACCACCTCAATTGTTGTTATTGTACGACATAGCATACAACGCTTACAAAAGATACCTGAATCTGAAAAAGGAGAGGTGGTGAAGTCTTTGCGAAACTACGGTAGGACTATATTAATTCTGTGGAAAGATTTTATACCTTCGATATAAAACATAACTTCTCTGTCTTTATTTCGATCCTCGTTCTTTTTGTCTACTTGTATAAAGTTTCCCCACAGATTTAATATTTTAGGAAGCCTTTAACGAGAATATAGATAGGATAATGCATGTCACCATAATCTTGTAACTTGTACTGTTGTTTGCTGCGGCCCAGCTCTGTTTACAGAGAGCAGGTGAGGCCCGCAGGCTAAACGAGATCCCTGCGGTCTCAGTCTAGACGCAGTACGCGGATAATTATGTGGATTTGTTAAGCTCACTTCGTATTTATATCAGAAAGCTTCTCGTTCATGTTTTATTTATGAATTTGCAACTGTCTGATATTTGCAACAAATTCAATCTTCATACGTTTATTAAAGAACAATTATAGACCATTCATAGCATTGATATTAATAGACACACGAATTTATCCACAAGTTCAAATAATTTTGCAGCAGAATAGTGTCACGATTGAAAATCATGGAAATTATTTTCTGGTTGAAAATCCACTGAAAATCACTAGCATCAAGCACAAATTACGTAAAGCCGCGGCGCGCGATCAAGGTTGCTACGCACAAAGAGGATGTAATTGGCTACGTAATGGCATACAAACTACGAATAAGAACCTACATAAAAAGCGTCATCCACGACAGCATGCGAATGGCATAGGACAATGCGAGCAAAGAGGATGTAATAACTGGCAGTGCGAGAATCCAAAGCGATGTCTTGAGCTAAAGCTAAAAATACCTAAAAACCTAAACCTAAAAATATAATTTACCACTTTTTACCCGTGGTCCCGGTGAATTGACCCACTAACTTCTTGCACTTCCATGAAAGACATCACCGTTAACTATTTTTTAACATAGGCGCATCAATAACGGACAGAAGATGCACTTTATTAGCGCCATACAACAGAGCATTATTTGTAATAACATGAACAGTGGATTATAATACCTATCGTTATCCGATCAATCGCTAATCTATACGGCGCATTAAGTTGGAGCTAACTGCTAGAACAAACTTTATTATGCACTGGCGCGCGGCCAACGATTGAGTTTGGATATCGATTCATTTGAGTCGCTACGAGAGCTTTTAAGTGGAGTGTCACGTTATGTAAAGCGAGTAATTTCTAGGGCTTAGTTTCAACTGTATTTGCTCTTTAAAGAGAAAGTTCATAATTACTTATATTTATATAATTTATTTCGTAAGAGAGATTATTTAGAAAGTTTCCAAAAAGTTATAGAGAAATATTTTTGTAAATTAACAGAAGTTTCTATTCTTAACGAACTAATAGTTTATTTAACTTTTTATTGCTCTCATTTGGGACTTCGTTTCAGAAAAAGGTTTGTAAGTTTTGGGATTCTTAAATACTTATATATGTTCGTGTAAGACACTTATATACAAAGTGTCCCACGAAGTTACCAGAGAAGGTATCGAATTGTAGGACACCAATTACTTATCGTAGCAAAAATTTCTAGACAAAACCAACAAACCATATGCATTGTTTTGTTCTTTTTATCACTGAATTAGTATAGTACTACCGTAGTTTATCATGAAATTTGTGTTTTTTTTCCTCAGCAAATCGTCTATGGAGAAAATTACGGACCAACTGGCCAGTGTGGCTGCAATTCCAGCGTCTTTCTTTCGCTGCTAAAGACCAATCCTGAGCTGCAAGGTCCTCGAGGTCCACCAGGTCTAGTTGGCGCTGATGGGAGGACGGGTGCACCCGGCATTCCAGTAAGTTCTGAACCTCTCAGTTATTAACCAAGGTTCTTCTACAATACATCATCATCATCATCAACAGCTCATGTACGTCCCCACCAATATAGTACTTTATTAACACTAAATCTAAACAAAACAGGAAACATAACAGAACATAATAACTTACGAGTCAACAGGCGGCTTTTATTCTGCCTACAAACCGCCATGCAGTTTGGCGGATTCTGTAAAAGGGAAACATGTCTTTTTTTGGAAATATTTGTTTTTATTTATTATAAGGTAGCCAGGAAATGATGGGTGTATGAACAAACAGAAGATGAATGTAATACGTCCACATCATAGTTTTCTATTCGATTCAAGTTTACTTTCAATTGAAAGTTCAATTGTTAATTTATGTTCAGGGTCAACCCGGAATGCCCGGTGAAAGAGGTCCAGCAGGATTACGAGGAGACAAAGGAGATAGAGGCGATTCAGGTCCTCGAGGACCAGAAGGTCAACCTGGTTCAAAAGGAGAGCCAGGAGTGGATGGAAGACCTGGAATACCAGGCCTTCCCGGTCCACCAGGTCCACCTGCAGCTTCAGAATACGGAAACTTTGAAGTGAGAAATATCTCTGTCTTTTTTTAAACAAATCAAACTTTTATTCTTTTTAAATTATTAAGATAGATAGATAGATATAACGCTTCTCAGAATGCTTTTGAAAATTCATAGAGTAGACTTAAAAGTTATAAGTGCCTCATTTGTAACTTTTTATTTTCATGCTCCCATTGCCTTTTTAGTCAAATTGGAAGCCCAGACAGATTTATAAGGTAAGTTTAGGAAAAATAATGATATACAACAAATAGTAAATATTCTAGTACATGTACCTTTTAGATACCTGCCTTATTATATACCTAGTACTATACCTATATAATTAGCGTTTATTTATAGATAAATTATTTTGTTTGATCTTGGAGTGTTACATGAGAGTTTGAAACAAATAAAATCGATCGAATAAATTAGTTTATAACAAAGTCGAATTTTATCTGTTTACTGTCAGTAACCTGACAAAAGCCATTATTCATTGCGATCCCCGAAGAATTCCGATTCGATTACCTCTTCATTGTCGCGAAACAGTTTGTAACAGAAACGAATGACTTTTAGAAAGTGTCGACTGTGTATTTACGCGAACAAACCGCTCAAGGAACTTCGACAAAAGTACGAAAACCTTTTCACCCTATGATTTATATCGTGGGAGATAAGAGAATTCATTTCAATCGCTGGAATGGCCCGAAGTTTCGTGTATTGTCAGATGTCATGACGGTTTGCTGAACGGGCTTTGTTGAAACTTCTTGGCATATTTCGTTTTAGTTAAACCCTTTTACTTTAAGGTCGAAAGTTACGGTTTCTATATAGTATTTTTCTTTGAAATATACTTGCCTGATAAGTACATTATATATAGGTTAGGTACACATATAATATATAAATATAAAACAATTTTTGAAGCCGTCAGCCAAAAATTGTGTTTTCAGTGACGTGCCTTTAGCAATTACAATAGGAAACATAGATTCATTATCCAATACGATTATACAATTTGAATGATCATGACTTGCAAATTAGATAGCAGTTTTAACATCAGACACAAAAAATGTTTTGTATTTAAGTATCTTTTCTGCAAATCATAATTTTAAATCTATAATAACATGGCCTTGCCCTCTAAATTACTTTTCCATACGCGCTGCTATACAATTATTACGTTAAAATGTAGAGAAGCGAGCCGTATTATCGTAGTTTATAATGTAAGCTACAGTACAATCAAAATAATGATTTGAATCAACTCAGGATACTCTACCATATGGAGGAGCAGTGGGTAGACCAGGGGCACCCGGACCTAAAGGAGATGCGGGTCAAATGGGGCCCGTGGGTCCTCCTGGAGATAGAGGCTTCTCTGGTCAGAAGGGTGAAAGAGGACTGCCTGGATTAAGTGGCCCAAAGGGTGATCGAGTAAGTTTTTCATAGGCAGCAAGTTATTCACACTACAGTAACAACAAATCACAAACATGACGCTGTTTTATAACCTACCCAAGGTTACTACAATCATAACATACTCACTCTGTCATTGCAGTTTATTCAATCGAATAATTTGATATTCATACAAACATGACAGGTAGGTACTAGTTTATCTTAACCTTGAAGCCGGCAAAAATATCTTATGTGTATTACTTAACTCTTGCGTGTAAACTTGATTTTTATTATATGAGATTTTTTTATAAGGTACTGTCAAATGAATACAAAATAAATGGTGTCAAGCAGGTTTAGGCCTCGAGAGTTTTTTCTTCGAAGGTTTATGCAGGTTATGAAGCTTTCTAAAGTCAAAATTACTTAGTAAAATTCTAATCTCTTTATGAACTCAGATTGGTACAATTTTGTCTTGAATTCTAGGGCTACCCCGGTCCTCAAGGAGAACGAGGTCTGAAAGGCGATCGTGGCAGTCCTGGCCTTGATGGGAGATCAGGAGTACCGGGAGCAAATGGTAGACCAGCGGACAAAGGCGAAAAAGGTATAACTATAATTTGCTAATATTCAAATTAATATATTTTTTTAATACTTCAAAGTATTTATTATTAAAATGTTCATTAGCCTCATCAGCCTTCTATTGATCATGCGTTCGAGAAAATGGGCAAGACTAGTCACGCAAGTATCTAAAAACAGCATCACTTAGTATTGAGTTTACCCATTATGTAGGTACACACTGGCAATAATAACCACTTTAATTTTAACAGGTGAAAGGGGACAACCCGGTCCACCTGGCCCACCATTAGCAGCCGGTGTATTTAGCCCTGATGATCCGGAATTTCTATCTGCAGGTCAATATAAAAATATACACTTTATTAAATCTATTTCTCATTATATATGCGTAAAAGTATGTAAGCAGTTAAATGGTAATCAAATAATATTTATTCACTTTGTCTATTATTCAAGGTCAAATACATCAATCTTCATCTGTAGGAGAAAAGGGTGAAAAGGTGAGTCTGAAAATAGACAAACTTAAAAATATACTCCAGCTATCTACTAAAATGAAATTTTTGTTAACAGGAATATTTTAGCATTTTTTTTATGTATTAATTGACCGAGAGAGCGCGAAGCGTCTCCGTTTCAGCTTGGCCAAAATTGCTTTTGTATGTCAGTCTGTCCACCTGTCGATCTGTTTGTTCTCATAGCTACAGGTCGCGTTTTGAGAAACCGATACCGAGTCCGATTCTCGTGAAGTTTTGTGAGCAGGTTCGATAAATTAAGAAATATTTTTTGTCGAGCCAGTTTTTAGACATTTTAAAAAATTACGGAGTTATGAGAGTCGAAAACGTAAAAAATACTCGCGAGGCCCACAGAGCCACTAGTAAAAGTACCGCGACGTAAATATCGAATAACCATAGTTTTCAAGTTGTGTAGTTGAGTTTTACCAAAGCTTTAAAGAATTTTATGATTTTATGAAATGTACAGAATATTGTTTCATTATGAATTGTGTTGTCTCAGGGAGAAAAAGGAACTCGTGGTCTAGATGGCACTCCAGGAATCCCCGGTAAAGATGGAAAGTCTGGTGATCGGGGAGACATTGGACCTTCAGGAATGCCTGGCAGTTCAGGGCCTCCCGGATCACCTGGTCTTAAAGGCGAGAGGGGTGAAAGAGGCCCCCCTGGGCCAATTAGCATCACATCTAGTGGATCTGATATTGTTACTATTAAGGTAAGCAATCGTTTCAGTATGTAATTGTTAAGTTAAACCACAAATTACTCTATTTTAGGTGATTTTTTTTCCTTACTTTTCTTTGTAATTCCTTCAGTTCAAAAAGACAAAATTTAAAACATTTAAAGATTAAGAGGCGGGAAGTGATTAACTACAAAACATGAATAAGTATCAAACAGCAATACAAAAAATTACCTCTAATATCAAATATTGCGGCATGATGTAATTTGTTTTTTTAAACAGGGTGATAAAGGCGATGTGGGGCCACGAGGCCGAAGAGGAAGACCTGGAACGCCTGGCCCACGTGGACTTCAAGGTCTACAAGGCCTACCTGGGCCTCCTGGAAAATCTGGAGACAAGGGAGAATCAAGCACATCTGGATGGGGGGTAAAATATATCATTGATTTTGAAATCAAAAATTCAATAAATACCTATTTCAATTTATTTATGTACTGCGTTAGATTATTTCAATCCTCTTTGATTATGAAACTTCGCTTTTTCAATAAATTCTGATAATAGTGTGATAGTAATTAAGTATAATTAATCTGAAATTTTGAATTATAAATTTTTTATAACGAATATTATACTGATGATTAGGTATTGAAATAGTAATAATAAATAATTTTTAAAGCGTAATATTTTTTGCACTTACATAAGTGACAGTATGAAATGAAGTTATTTTGCAGGGTCGTGCAACAGCATTAAGTTTACCAGGTCCTCCTGGTCCCAAAGGAGAAAAGGGTGAACCCGGAATAAACCTTCTAGACGCTTCTATGGTAAGTATAACTTGGTCACTTGGTTGAAATATTTAAGGTAGATGCAGCAGTTTTATTTCAGGGTGCTATAATTTAAACTTTTAAGTTACCTAATACCAAAATAATAACTTAAAATCAAAGTTGTATTACAAGTCATTTTACACGTTTCTTTATTTTAAGCGGTAGACCTCCTATAAAACTTTCTGATACAATTCCTGCAGGTTCAGGAAGTGGGTTGAGAAGACTGCAAGCTGCTGGTTCAACCGTAAACTTTTGTAGAACTGCTGCGATACCAGCCATAGATTGCATCTGCCCCAGTCTTTCTCCTGAAAAGAGAGATTTTCCTTTTTAAAATAGCTCTTGTTCTGCCTGACTGTTCTAAAAAAAATATTTGTATAAAATAATGGACTTTAAAGCATCAACAGTCATAAGTAAAAAAAAAAAATCTTTTTATCAAAAATGGAATGTCTGATGATAATCAGAAGACCTGATATTTTTCTATAATTGCAATAACTAATATTTTGTACTTACCAGCACAAGCTCTTGGTCCATCTCCGAAAGGCATAAAAAAATCTTTGATGTGTTTAGTCCCTTCTCGGAATCTTTCAGGGTCAAACTTATTCGGGTTGTCGAAAAATCGTTCGTCTCTGTTAATAGCTTGAATTGGAATGTAACATTTGAGACCATCATCAATAGTAAGGTCTATTTCAGGAATAGTATACTCAGGAACTGAACACATTCTTACCAAATACCCTACTGAAGGATACATTCTCATACCTTCATTAAAACACATTTCTAAATATTTCATTTCTAGAACAGCGTCATAAGTTATTTTATTGTTGTGTTTTACTAATACTCTATCTATTTCTTCTTGAATTTTTTCTTGGCATTCGGGATTAAAAGCCAATTGGTGTAATGTATAGCTCGATGCCGTTGACGAAGTTTCGAATCCAGCGCCAAAGAAAACAAATACTTGTGCAATTATTAACAAGTCAGTAATTTCCAGTTCAATTATTTTCGGAGATCCATCAGGCTGTTTTTGTTCAATTGATTCTCCAACAATTGTGCCTTTCTGTTTTAGCTCCAACAGTAGATCAATGAAATCATTTTTGCCTGCCGGCTTATAATTTCTTTCTTTCATAATTGCTGAAACTAAACCCACAACGGACTTTTCTAATTCAGGAGCTAAAAAGTGCAAATGTTTACAAAGGTCCGGGAATATCAATTTCAGTGCACCATTCAAGGCATCCCTAGGAGTTCTTTGGAAAATTCTCTTGCCTAGCCATCTGAATTGTGAATTTTCATCATTCAAGGCATCCATATTAATACCAAAACCACAAACTCCAATAAAATCAGTTGTGTATCTGGCCATAAGTTCTCTCACATCGTAATAGTCACGGTTTAGAACTTCCTCTGTAATGGTTTGTAGCTTTTCCGCTCTGTCCGTGATTATGGGAAACATTCCTTTTAATTTTGACGTGCTAAAAGCAGGCGTGAAACGCTGTCGAAGTAGTCTCCACAAATCACCATCAGCAAAAAATAAATTCTTTAACAACGGCTCTATTACTGTTTTATGAGGATTGAAGCCCCTAGAGTGGAAACTTTTAAAATCTGTAATAAGAATCCTTTTGGCGATTTGCGGATCTCGAATAACAAGTTCTGGACGAGACCCTCTAAAGAATCCAACAACTTTTTCTTCGGGATACTTGTTGTACGTTTCGGTCGCCACCATACACATGCTTGCCTGTTGCACAAATTGTTTTAAATTGTTCCCAACGAAGGGCAGAGGTGGATCATGTTTCACGCCTTTCTTTTTCCAATATCCATATGTCCGAGTTCCGTACAAGTACATCACTATCACAAACGCAGCAATTATTAAAAACATTATCGTCAAATTTTGATAAAGCCTTGAAACGTGTACTATCGAGGCGCGGCCTTCCGACAAACTGGCTAATAATGCACTCAACAAATATCTTTGAATAGAATATAATAATACTAAACCTTGAGTTTTTTAATAATTAAGTAAGTATTAGTTATCTGATCTTTAAGCATATTATAATGTTTCATTACACTTCACATGCAACCACATAATATTATTATTATTATTATAATGCATATATGGCGGACTAAATATCTTCTTTCTTAACACAAAATATTAACAAAGTTCAACACGTTTTACTGCTAGCTAGCATTATCATAGTAGCAGATGCTGTCCTGGCCAATTTTTAAAAAATATATAAAATTAACGGGATTTTTGACAGTTTACGTTATAAGGCGAATGACTAGCTTGTCGGATGCATTAATCCTAAAAACTTCAAAGGTTCAAATCTTCAAATATTTTTGTTAATTTCAGTTCAGGGGAGAAAAAGGAGACAGAGGGTTCGATGGTACGCCAGGCTCACCAGGAATTCAGGGGCCTCCTGGACCACCGGGGCCTGCCAGATCTCACACTGAACCTCTTCAGTTCATCCCGGGCCCGCCTGGACCCCCTGGCGCACCGGGACCACCTGGCGTGTCCATTGTCGGCCCTAAAGGGGAACCCGGAGTCAGCTACTACGAAGAACTGCCAGTTCATGGGAATACCAAATTTTTCCCTATGCCTGGAAGGCCGAGTAAGTGAAATGAGTTTGCATACATTAACAAACCAGCACAGTCATCAGCATTCATCAACAGCTCATATACATCCCCACCGAGGGGCTCGAGCCTGCCCTATATTAGGGCGATTAGGCCTTAGTTGACCACGCTGGCCCAGTGCAGGTTGGTCAACTTCACACACAACCATTGAATTTCTTCGCAGGAGTGTGCAGGTTTCATCACGATGTTTTCCTTCACCGTAAGAGCGTCGAATAAACGTACATATGAATTTGAAATTCGAAAACACATTGGTATGTGGTGGGGATCGAAGTTGAACCCGCGTTAGCATTAAATCAATGATTACAATCATCAAACAAAATAACCTACTCTTATTGATCTTGATGTCAACGATCTTTATTGTTAGTTGGTTTGAATCAAAGTTCTTAGCATACATACGTACGTACCTAAAATCATAATGAATGAAACAAAGAGTATATATAGAGTAGAGCGATATTGAAATTTACAAAAACTAGCGTAGCTATTAATTTTTTAGGGATCTGAGCCTCCTACTCTTCCGTAAGTCCGCGCCCGCTTTATTATACATAGCAATATGATGAGTGCATGATTAATTAGGGTTTTTTTAAATAAGGACACATTCTTAATGTTCAGACTATTTCCTTTACTTGTGCTCTATAAGAGTTTGCTTCTTGCCAAATTTCATAATTCTAGGTTACAGGGGAAGTAGGCACCCCATAAGTTATGTGAGTTTCAAAATTTGTATGGAAACGTGACTTTAAATGTATATATCTTTTGATTGTGATAACTTAGAAGCGTGAAATTATATGGGCTTTAAAGAACCGTACATTTTGTATTATTATTTTGTATTATTTTCTACTTAATACCTTCACGCATTTTTAAGAAAAAGAGGTTCTGACAGACAATTAGACGGACGGACAACAAAGTGGGATTAAGGGTTTCCTTTTTCATTTTGAGACACAATCCTGAAAATACAAGCGTTTAAATGGAAAATCAAAATTGAACACATGAGTTCAAAAAATATGGTGACACAAATGGAGAGTATCAGATAATAAATAGACTAGAAAAGTAAATAATTTCTTATACGTATATAAGAAACACCGTGCATCATGATGTACTTATTGCATTAATCATTGCACGCTTCCGGACATCAGCATCGCATGGCAGGGCACTAAGTCCGTTTGAGGAACTCAAAGCTCTGAAAGAGTTGAAGGATCTTAAGCAAGCCAAAACGAAAGAAGGTGAGTTAGATATTGATGCTTACCATAATATGGATGATGGTGATAAAGTTATCAAATAGATACATACATTTTATATCATATAAATAGTTCAAATAATCTAACTTTTACCAAAAATCTAATAATCAGTACTCCGATCAGATAGCATACAAATGGACAATTTATGTAGTACAGTGAATACACCAACATTGTTTTTTATATTGCTGTGCTTGTTGATATGAGTATTGTCAGGTCTATTATCCGACGCTAGCATCCAGGAGGTTATATCCCATTATGTATTACTGTCAAACAACAAATGATATCAGCAGCGATAAAAAAAACTAGAATGGCATACGTTATTTCTATAAAATGCTACCCACGTGATATCCAAATGATTTAACAAAAATATTTGTAATTTTTTTTTATTAATCCTTAACAATATATTTCTATAGTTTCACCACCGCCAAACAATTCTGGCTCTGGAGCCAATGCTGAAGATTCTAATACTGGAAAGGCAACAATCCCAGGTGCAGCGGTATTCCAAACAACAGCGGAAATGATGAAGGTATAGGATAATATTATATAAATTTTAAAATTAAAGTATTGTACGTACCTGAAACGGTAAAATAGTTTTATTCACGTCTCATCACCTATATACGGTGGCACGAATTGTAATCGGCATGAAATAAAAAATCTAAACACACACAGGTTTTATTTTTTTAAATTACAGAAGATTTATGATGATAAAATAATATATTATTATACACTTTTCTTGCAGCAAGGAGCAGGCAGTGCTGTTGGGTCTTTAGCGTACGTTGTTGAAGAACAGTCTCTACTAGTCAAAGTCAATACTGGTTGGCAGTATGTCTTAGTAAGTGTCGCAGTCATATGCTAAGCTATAATTTAACTGATAAGTTAAAGTTTAATTGGGATCTTGGACTCCAACTTGGTTAAATAAATAATACGATATCTTAAAATGAATACGATGAATAGATGTTTCTACTTCTTATATTTTGGTTACACCAAGATTAAGTTAATTGACAATTGCAAAATATAAAGTTCGCTAGGGGTATAGAGGTATTTAGAAAAATAATTCAGTCGGTATAGTTTACACTTGTTTTTTTCAAGCTTGGGTCTCTAGTGACTCAGTCTGCACCAGCTCCGGCCACTCCTCCACCGGTACCACCCCCTATGCCCGCTGCAAGCCTGGTCCATGTGCCACCGATGTCCAACTTTGTGGATAATGCTCCAACTCGCGATGGTCCTAGTGTAAGTAGTTTTAGGTAATTTTTATTTTATTCTGCAGTCTAGACTCGAGTTTTCTAATCATCAACAACTAACCCAACCGAAACCACCCCCAATTAGGATGATCAGGCCTTAGTCGATCATGGTGGCCCAATATGGGTTTCATAACGAAACTACAGGGCCCATGATACGAATTTGAAATTCGAAAACACATTGGCACGTGTGGAGTTTTATTATTAGATGCTAGATTGATTTCATGAATTATTTTTGTTGTCATACTTCTTTTGCAATTTGTTTTACGTAGATTTTACTTTTTTATTTTCGTTTTTCAGATCCATTTAGCCGCCCTAAACGATCCTCTAGCAGGCAACATGCACGGTCTTCGCCGTGCAGACTTTGCATGTTATCGGCAATCCAGAAGAGTTGGCTTAAAGGGCACCTACAGAGCATTTTTGACAAGCAGGTAAATTATTGCTGATTTGTGAACATAGAAAATAAAAGTTAGTTCTTCTTTTGTTTATTACCTTTAAGTGAAACTTCGTTATGACGACGTCTGGAGGTATTATCAAAAAATATGTTTTAAGTATGTAAATTCTTTAAAAATGTCGAGTACAAATACATTATTATTGGAATGACCTAAACAAATAATTCCCTAAAAATATATTTTGTTTTTAGGATACAAAATCTAGACTCTACGGTTCGTTACGCAGACCGCCATCTACCAGTGGTTAATATTGACGGAGAAGTCCTCTTCAAGTCATTCTCGGATATCTTCGATGGGAATGGAGGAGTATTCTCTGGGACACCAAGACTGTATAGTTTTAGCAGAAAGAACATCATGACAGATCCTCACTGGTAAGATTAGTAATCAGTGAAGCAAAAATATTATTATTATTATATTATTTATATTTCGCCTTATAGCAAAAATATTGTAAATGTAATCTTATCTTCGATAATACCTATAACACAAATAAATAGCACGACGAAGTTTTAAAAAAGAATATTACGTTAAAGAAAAATGAAACTACTTCTATTCATCAAAATACGTAATTATATAGGTAGTTAGTTTCGTAACCGAGAAAATATCTAAACTTAGTTCGAGCCAGCAACTGCGTTATAAATTGTTGAACACTTAAATGAATGCTGATTACCTGAATCATCAATACCTATAACAAACTATTTATATATTTTTATAGCAAATGTTATCCAAAATTGCTCACCGAAGCGCGTTCAGCGATCATCATCATCATTTCAGCGACCATAACTCTCTGTAATTATCACTTATATTTCCAGGCCACAGAAAATGATATGGCACGGATCTCACGCGGGAGGAGAGCGCGCAATGGATTATTTCTGCGATGAGTGGCAAAACGGCGAACCGAGCAGCAAGGGCATGGCCAGTTCCTTGTATTCGCACAAACTACTGTCACAGGAAAGGTAAAGGATGGTGGTATTAACCAAATTACATAACTAGATAAGACTATTGGAACTTGGATTCTACGTAACCACCTGGTTGGCTAGCCACCTGTCACAGGGTGCACTAAGAAACACTCATCAGCGGTGTAACTCTTTTAGCGGCTTGTATCACAGCAACTTAAAAATGCGTGCAGTGAATTTAATTCACCTGGGTTGGTAGTTCTCCTCTTATCTTATCTTACTTAGCCTATGCTGTCCCACTGCTGGGCCAAGGCCTCTCTCTTTTCATTCCACCCTTCTCTGTCTAGAGCATCGGTAAGCCAGGTCTTGGAAAAAAAAATTAGCTCGTCCTGCCATCTCCACCGAGGTCTGCCACGTCGTCGCCTGTTAGTTGGGGGTTTCCAGTAAGTAGTTAACTTAGCCCACAGGATGTCAGGCATGCGAGCGACGTGGCCGGCCCAGTCCAACTTCTCCTCTTATGTCTTTCAAAAATAGATAGTTAACATTTTTAGCTATGTACTATACGCCAATACTTTTTATGTTGGAAAAATGATTTAATAAGAAAAAAATAAATATCTGTATGACTTTCCAGATACTCCTGCAACAACCACTTCGCTGTTCTCTGTATTGAAGCACTCTCTTCAACAAACGCTAGGAGAAAAAGGGATACTATACGGTAAGTATTATATTAAAAACTAGCTGTCCGCCCGCGGCTACGCTCACGTTATGTAAGATTTTACCGCGGGGTACTACCTCCATTCCAAATTTCATCCAAATCCGTTTCGTAGTTAAGGCGTGAAAGTGGAACAAACGTCCAAACATCTAAACATCCCAATATATTTTCACATTTATAATATTAGTGTGTAGTGTGATATTATTGTGATGTGTTATCCTTAAGAAATCGTTAATTGCTAACTCGTTGCTTGCTGACCTTTACCAATGGTCTCTTTAAGATGTCTTTTTTATTTGACCTGCATCTAGCTGCTTTCATCAACCACATTTATACCTACCGCGTATTTGACCTTCCTTATTCCTAGGTATTTGACCATTATAATTTTTTTATTCTTTTTTTTTATTCCATTATTATTATTATTTTTTGCTGGTACCTATGCAGTCGCATATAATAAGCATTCAGTCGAAAATATTTTATCACTGTAATTACGAGGCAAAGTTAGATAAAAAGATTAATTTATTTTGGAATACAATTTATTTTCAGATATAATTCCACTGATTTACTGGACGACGAAGATTATCTTTACAATGCTGAGGAATATCAACAGCTGCTAAATGAGATATTTGCTCAACCTTTTAGAGAAAACTAAACTATTATTTTAGTCGAAATGGGCAATTACTGTAGAAACTAATAATGTATTTTGCATTTATTTTGAAGTCTGATCAATATCGTTTATCGTCATATAAAATCTCCGTGCATAAAATAACAAAAAGTTTGAGAAAGTTGTTTGAAAAAATTACTGACAGTCATCACGAAAGTAGCTTGCGTCACGAAAACGAATCTAGCAGCTTCCTGATTTTCTCTAATGACCATCTAGGAAAAAAAAACAATAGAACAATCTTGATCTTTAAAATAAATGTAGAATACAATGGCCAAGATCAATCAATTTTCCGACAGCCAATTTAAAAAAATAATAGTTCATAAATCTTCGATAGATGGCGTTCACGTTTCGTGGATCCGAAGAAATCCGACAAGGGCCATAAAAGGATTTAAAAAAAAGAATCCACGATGCACACCTGGCGCCATCTATCGTCTTAATTAGAACTAATATTTTTATTTTTTAAATAGCTGTCAGAAATACCCCATTACTCACGAATTTGGCTCGTTTAAAGTTGAGCGATGTTTTGCTAGAGATTATCTCGTATCAAGATGCTAAGCTTGGTGTTAATGAGATTCCTATTAAAGTAAGCTGGCTTATGAACTTATACGAATATTTTGTAAGCATAGTCAATGTAATATAGTAATTATTTTATACTTTAAATTAAAACGTCATGTTTAGTGTTTTTGAATTTGTAAATAACTCAATCTTGACACAATGTATTCCTAGCAAATTTATAAGATGCCTCGTTCTATGAGACTATTTACGTCCATGTTTTAATCGTATTGTAAACTTTGCTATTTTAGGTAGTAGTAATGTTATAAATAATAATTTTTCACATCACAACTTGATAGTACCTATCACATAACTTTGTAAGATGTTTCTGACTATTTTCCTACATGCATTTTAACGGGGACGCTGTAAAAATATGATAATATGCAGTACGTTTGGCCATACCTGATTTGAATTAGGCTGTAATAACTATTACGATGCTGTTGTTTTTAAACTCATACTATCTCAAAACCTCGAACAAGCTCGGAACAATCATAAAATTTACAGGACATAAATGAATACCCAATTATTTCTTCTTATTAACTCTAAAATAGATTAATCTTCTATCAAATTTAAGCTAAGATTATCTGCTGGACCAATTCTTGTACAGGTGAACACATCGCCAAAATTAGTTGAACAACACATATGGAAAACACACATACATATTATTCGACATGAGAAATTGTGGTAGTAACTCGATATTCAGATGAAAAAATATAAAAACACAAAATTTTAAACTATATTTATCCTGGAAAATTTTACATATTTTTTATGCGATTGTTAGTTTGACAAGTTTATTGTGATAATTTTAATTATTTTAAGGTTAACTGCCTACGTATTATGTGCCATTTCATATTTGGTTTGTATGTATATTCATGTAAAGTCTGATCGATTTATAAGGGATATTTTGTAATTTTAATTTTAGACTGTTTTACCACTAATTTAGTTTAAGTCTAGTCGCAATTTCGTATTTATATGTTGAAAATATAGTTTTAAGTTTGTATCGAATGCTTTATTTCTTTTTACCTAAAAACTTCGGTTATCGCGCATTTAATTAATAATTTATTTATTAATTAATAATTTTTTTTTTTTTTTTTTTTTTTTTTTTTTTTTTTTTTTTTTTTTTTTATTTAATAATTTATTTATTTATTTATTTTTTTTATTTATTTTTTTATTTATTTTTTATTTTATTTTTATTTAATTTATTTTTATTTATTTTTTTAGTGGAAGGAAGTGGTCTCTGCCTACCCCTCCGGGAAAAAGGCGTGACTTTATGTATGTATGTAATTAATAATTTTAAAATGTAAGTGACAAGAGATTTATTGTAAACATTCATACGTCAACGTATTACTTAATTTATTATTTGAAGATATAACGTATTCGGTTAGAGGTGATGTCATTATTTGCGTGCAACATTGTTTGTTAATTGAATAATTGTTAATATTAGGGAATACAACATTCGTATTTAAGCAATATTAATTATTATTATGAGAATTATGATCATACCTATTTGCATTTATCAGTATATCTATTTACAGCAGAATAGATCTTGCTGAATTGACTGTGTATTATGTTATGTATGACTCTGGCTTGTAATTCTATGAACTGTATTTACACAAGTAGATTTTAATATTATAAATTAAGCCAATAAATGTTTTTTCACTATTAACTTTTTATTTATTTATTTGATACGTTCTTAATACTACGTCCTTACACATATGTGTACGTGTAACGTTTTTTATATACTTCTATCAGAAATAAGGCTGCAAAAGAGTAATTTAAAAAAAAACTGCAGCTTAGTTGATTGCTACTGCAACTAAGCAACGGCTACAGCGTAGCAATCTTGCTACAGCGTAGCTAATTGTGTCGAGATGTGATAAAGTGTTATATACAAATAAATTAGTTCTTCAGTAGTTTAATGACATACCCTAGTGTTCTCCTAGAGCCTAATGCGTCACTGAACAGGAAAAAAATATTGTTTCCAAGGCGCTTTAGCGACTTTTCCTTTTCAGTGACGTAGGTATGTTGTCTCATACATAATTTCACTTTACTCACGATTCTTTATCTGCTACTTACTTTATGAATATCTTATTTCAAAAGTTGTCGACATCGGACCTTCAACGCGTAGGACTTTTACATAATTCATTATTATTCATTATTATTCAGGTTTATTCGGTCATTTACCGATATTTTTTTAAAGAAATATTATTCTATTTTCAGTTTTAGAGTGTTTTATAAGGTTCACCAGTTTTCAAACCTTTTTCTTTCACGTTGCCGTACGTAGCAAGGTCTAAAATAACATGAGATATCAACGATCTATCGACTTTATGGCACCGCTGCAAAAATCCAATTTTGATGTCCATCAACAGCTCATATACGTCCCAACCGAGGGGCTCGAGCCTACCCTGAATTAGGCCAATTAGGCCTTAGTCGACCACGCTGGCCCAGTGTAGGTTGGTCCACTTCACACACAACCTTTGAATTTCTTCGCAGGAGTGTGCAGGTTTCATCACGATGTTTTCCTTCACCGTAAGAGCGTCGAATAAACGTACATATGAATTCGAAATTCGAAAACACATTGATACGTGGTGGGGATCAAACCCATGTCGTCAATTTTGATGTAAAAGGTGGTAAACATTCCATTAAGTACAAATATAGTATAGAGCCCAACTATAATGTTTTATATTGGTCGTCGCGCGCTAGGCAACCGTTAACATCTTCTCATGTCGCTCCGTCAAAATAATTAATTTTAAATGTGCTAATTTCGAGTTAGAATCATAAAAAATATACTTAAAGCTAGACAAAATCCAGTTCAATCTAATTGTAAAGTTGTTTTATTGTAATACGTAGTTAAAAGTGGATATTTTGTGATTTTTTGTAATTACGCAAGGATTACAAGTGATTCGCGACTGCGCGAGCGCGCCAAATCGGGTCGATGACCCCGCCCGCGAATCAAGGACTCTACATGCATTTATATTTAATATTTTGAAGATTTTTACTGAGATTCGTTACAAATAAATGCACAATCTAACACTACTAATATCGCTTGTAATGCAGCTTTCACCACCTAACTATATTGTTAATAATACTGCATTAATATACCTACCACAAGTAACTATGGAGAAATGCCGTAACGTAAGGCTACCCGCTAAAGAAATTATGAAATGTGCTTCTTACAATGGATCTTTCCATCATAAATGCCTGCAATGGGACTTGGTTCATTTTGCTAATATGGCAAAACGAAAGAATACCTGGCTTTGCATGAACTGTTCTCCTAACTCACGCCGGAGGGGAGAAAACACTAAAGGAAGTACTCCAAAGGTTGTGAACACTCCAACTTCAGCACCCGCGGGGACCGATTCCAACAGTCTTTCGCCACGAATGGTAGAACAAATCGGTGAAATACTTGACAAGAAATTCAAGGAATTTCAATCGCATTTTTTCGAAGGGGTACGTTCCGCCCTGAAAACCGAATTTCATGCAGCTCTGAATGCAGCAGTAACAAGCCTAAGAAGCGATTTCACCGACACTACAAACTTTCTTTCGGCAGAAATTAAAAATTGCAAATTAACGTTTCAACTGTAGAACAGAAAATCAAAGATTTGGAAAGTTTAAACACAAAACTGCAACCTGAAATACACTTTCTAGAACGTCACCTAAATAATTTGAATGTTGTACCACTTCGATCCCAAATCTTAGACATGCAGTTAGAATTAAATACTCGAGCACAATCTTCACTGAAAAATCAAATTGAAATCTCAGGCGTTATAGAGACTGCAAACGAAAATTTGCACCACACCATCTTGATTATTGGTCGCAAATTTGGCGTAAGCTTAGATGACGTCGATATACTCGTAGACTGGATTAGAAGGGTGGAAGTAAAACCTAAATCCCAAAACTTACCGGAAACGTCTACTAACTCAAGTAAGACATCCGAAAATACATCTGGAAATAACGAAAGAGGCAGCCAGCTACCACGACCAGTTGTTGTCAGATTTACCCGGAAAGCTCGTCGTGACGAGTTTATGAAGGCGTCCAGAATGCGAAGAGATCTCACCAACAATGATATTGAAACCTACAAGTCTAGCCAAAAAATCTACATCAACGAGCGCTTGACGAGAGAAAACCGGCAGTTATTTCGTGCTACCAGAAATCGTGCCTTTCAAGCCGGTAACAAGCACACCTGGACCAGTAATGGTAGTATCTATATTCGCAAAGCTGATGGAAATTTTTGCCCTGTCATTCAAATACGGACAGAGGCGGACTTGGAAACAAAAATTCGCATGGGACCTAATCCAGACTCAGTGTCTTTTAAAAAACAGAAATATTATAATATTTATAAATTTTTATATTCCTAACGTTCCTTTTTATATCTCTAATATTTCTTGTATTCCTAATAATATATACGTAAAAATATTTTGTTTTAAAATTTTACTCTATGTTTGTGCCACCCTTCTTTCTTTTATATTTATTTATATTTTTAGTACAACTATTTACTTTCTTGTCAATAGAGTTACGTCCACTTTAAGGAGTCAAAGAGCAATGGGCATTGAAAAAAAAAACTATTAGTCGCAACATACGCGACTTACCCTTATTACCCAGGTTAACAATGACTCACTCATTAATTGAAGTTGAAACCGAGATTGATAACTCCCTACAAGTAGAGTGCCATGCTCTCGACTCCCTTGAAAAATGTAAAAGTATTTTCAATTCTAATTATTCCTTAAAACTTTTGAATTTTAATATCAGAAGTCTCCGAAAAAACATAGACAGTTTTCTAGTTGGATTTCAGAGACTAAACATTGAATTGGACTTAATCATTTTAACCGAATGCCACCTTAAAGAAAATCCACTTATAATTCGACTAAAAATATCAATAAAAATGGCGGTGTAGTTATCTACGTGAGAGAAAACCTAGAAGTTGAGGTAAGCGAGCCTAATATTATTGATGCTAATGGTTTACTAGTTTCATTTCCTAACTCTTTCTCTATTCTAGGAATTTACCGTTCGCCTTCCTTTTCTAACACAGATAACTTTCTGTCTTCTCTTGAAGTAATTATAAATTCCCTAAAAAACAAAAACCAGATCATTTTAGCAGGGGATATCAACATTAACATCATGCCAGATGCAAATAATGAAATAAGTCAAGTCATGGATTATCTTTGTCTCACTTCAGAACTAGCTCTTAAACCAGCTATTACTCTTCCGACTAGAGGAAATTCCTGTCTTGACCACATATTTATCTTTTCAAAATTACAAGCCACCGGTGTTGTGTCCAAAACCAATATTACTGACCACGACTTTGCTTTAGCCGGAATTATTAGTAATTGTCCTATACTGAATTCACCCCAAGTATTACGTTTCAAGAGAGATGTTGAAGCTATTGTTGAAGAATTATCTAATGTAGATTGGAACCCTCTTTATGTATTACAAGACGTTTCAGAGGCTACCCCGTATTTTTCGTCCGTTATTAACAGGATAACTGAGAAACATTCTAAAACCATTAAAATAAATCGTAAATTTTGTAACCGGAAAGTATGGGTTACTCCAGGACTGATACGCTGCATGATTCACAGAGACAAATTACACCTAGATTTCAGAAAACATCCAGAAAATCAGTTGAAAAAACTAGTTTACAAAAGATACCGGAATTTTTATAACGAGCTCCGTAAAAAAATCAAAATAGACTTTGATAATGCTCGTCTACAAGAAAATAGAAATAATCCGAAGAAACTGTGGGCTACCATTAATGATATATGCTGTCTTAATACCAAAAAGGATAAATCATCTGCCCTTATTGGAAGTAAAACAAGTCCTAATGAATCATTAGCAGTTTGTAACGAATTCTTTGCAAATATTGGTCAAAATCTTGCTTGTAAAATTAAAACAAAGATCAAATGCTCTGAGGAAGACCTAATAAACTCTATGAAATTGCCCCATGCTTCACATTCCTTTTACATGTTTCCTACAGATATTAACGAGGTTAAGTCTATTATTTTGTCTTTAAATAATAATAGTGCTCCGGGTCTAAACCAAATAACCATCAGTTTTATTAAATCTATTCTACCAGTAATAATAGAGCCTCTTACATTTATTTTTAACTATAGTTTATCAAACGGTGTCTTCCCTGAATGCTGGAAAAAGGCAGTAGTAGTCCCCATCCACAAAGGAGGCTCCAAAGATAATCCATCTAACTATAGACCTATTTCTCTTCTCAATGTGTTCTCTAAAGTTCTCGAAAAAATAGTAAATCACAGACTAACCAATTACCTAAGTAAACACAACATCATTTCTTCTTGTCAATTCGGCTTCCAAAGTGGCAAGTCAACAGAAGATGCGATTAGTTTATTGCTTGATACGGTTTCAAATGCTTTGGACCACGGAAAACCTTGTTTAGGAGTTTTCTTAGACCTGACCAAGGCTTTTGACACCGTATCCTCTAAAATTCTATTATACAAACTTGATTCCATAGGCATTAGAGGTTTGGCTTTGGAGTGGTTCAAGAGTTACCTTGAAAACCGCTCTTAATGCACCAGAGTTGGTGAACATCTCAGTAAACCATCTAGCATCAGCTACGGTGTGCCTCAAGGAAGCATCTTAGGACCAACTTTGTTCACCATTTACATAAATGATATTGCCAACTCTTTTGTAAATGAGAATGGGGTTAGTGTTGTCTGTTACGCTGATGACACTGCCTTTATTATCCAGGATGATACATGGACTTAAGTTTTTAAAACAACAGAAAAAGCAATGATATCAATTACCAACTGGTTAAATTTCAATCTTCTTACCCTAAATACTGAAAAAACTAAATATTTATGCTTTCACAAAACTAAGTCATCGGCTCCTCCGTCAACACCAAGCTCATCAATAAAAGTACACGCTTGTGCTTCATAAGTTGAATTATTATCCTCTGTATGTGAATGCCCTAATATTCAAAAAAATAACTGTTTAAAATATCTCGGAGTAACCCTCGATCCCTCGATGAACATCTTTGTTTCAAACAGCACATACCATTAATGACTGGTCGTATTAGAAGATTAGTCGGGGTAGTAAAGCTTCTCCGAAACTGCACAGATCCTGATGTCCTCAGATTAGTTTACTTGGCTTTGTGTCAATCACTGTTGACATACTGTATCGGAGTATGGGGAAGTGCAGCAATTTCGTATCTTATCACTTTAGAGAGAGCACAGAGGTCTGTTTTAAAGGTCATGCTCAACAAACCATTTAGATTCCCTACTCCTTTACAAGGAGGCAGACGTTCTTACGGTTCGCCAACTGTATTATCTGAAAGCCTGCCTAGACCAACATTCTATCACCTTAAATTCTCCTGACTTTGAAACTCTGTGCAGCAGGCGCGTTTATTTTGCCACCAAAAGTTAACACTACATTTGCGCAACGTTTTAGATTGTTTGCTTTCTCTTTTATTTATTCGATCGTAAATAAAAAATGTTGCATTAAAAATGATTCAACTAAAAAAGCAAAACTTAAGCTACTCTCATGGTTAAAGACATTAACTTACGAGTCTACAGAAGCTATATTAAAAATTGTTATGTAATTACTAAAATTAATCTACCTATCTTGTATATATATGTCTTTCTTTATTCCTTTGGTATTTTATATTTATTACTCTTCCATTTCATATCTTTAAGGTACAATAATATACTTTCTTACACGCAAATAAATTTTCTTTCTTTCTTTATAATTAACAATTTTATTGTCTTTTAGTTTAGTTTTTTCATTTTGTTATTTTAGTTTTGTATTAGTTGTTACGGTTTAATTTATAGTAACGGTCGTCGTCTTGGACTGCCACAACACAGGTATCACCTAGTCAGAAGTAATATGTAAAATTTTTTGTAAACTTTTTGTGTAATATAAATTATCTTATCTTATCTTATCATAAGAAGACTTGGAAACAAAACACGAACTTTACCAAACTTGGACACCGCACAAACTACGAAGCCACAAGTCACGGCCACTCATCGCCTCGCAACCGCTCCAAAACTAGCTCTTAATTAACCGAAAATCTATTGAGCTTTGTGATTTGTAGCCCGAAATGCATTTGTGCGACTGACAGAATAATTGATCCGTTTCTATGCAGGTAACGGTTGCAGAAACTAGGATTTTCTGTTGTTATAGGAGAGTTACAGTTGTGAACGGTCATGGCAAGCAGCTACAATGGTTGGTTGAATATCTTGATTGATTCTTTTATTTATTAATTATATTTTCCTAGTAACAAGCTATATGGAAAAAGTGACTATCCTTTATTTTAAATACTAAATCGTGAACTTTTAAATACTAAATTGACTTGAAACGAAGTCACAGAATTAATATAGTAGAGTCTTAAGAGGTCTTGATTTGACACATCTTCATCCTATTAATGTAACGGGCCATAGTAGTTATTAAAAAAATATGTGAGGACTAAAAACAATAATGTTACGAGGGTCTTCAATAGTCTTCCGCAGGGCTATCAATACACGTGCACGCGCATTCAATTTCATTCATATTCCTTCATGCCCATCACGCTACGACCGGCGACAGCGGTGCGGTGGGCAGAAACTCTAGCGTAGTAACACGTAAACGTTATTTAGTAACACTGGTGTTGTAGAATTATTGTTTACACCATTTATAGTATTTTTCTTTTTTCAAATTATGAAAATGAAAACAGTGTTCAACAGAACACTGTTCAAATTAACAAACACCCTATTTTATTTTATGGACTTGTTACACATATTTCGCGTAATTATTCTCTATAGGTACAACCTCAGAGGAAATAAAAGAAGATCGCTTCAGACGACGCGCGTCAGAGAAGATTTCTGAGTACAACCGCCACAATCCATCACTGTCATACAGGGTGTTTGGAAGATGGGTGCAAAGCTTTAACACATTATTAGTACAGGCCATTTAGAACCATTTTGGACTATACTTAGCTTACACGAAGTATGATTTAATTTCATACCAGAATTTAACTGTTTTTGTTTAAAATACCCAAAATTTTGCAGTTGGCTGCAAATAATGGCCAATCTGGAAGGTAAGTGAATTGTTTTTAATTTTATTTGAATAAAGTAAGTAAACAATCTAATAAGACCTGATTAAAGCATCTGTGTCATGTGGCAATTTTTTTACAGACATTTGAAGTTGATGAATTTATTCAAGATTCAAAAACAGTTAAATTCTGGTATAAAATTAAATCATACTTCGTGTAAGCTAAGTATAGTCCAAAATGGTTCTAAATGGCCTGTACTAATAATGTGTTAAACCTTGCACCCATCTTCCAAACACCCTGTATATTTATATACCACTAGCTTTGTAGGTGTGCCGCATTAAATAAAAAGTTTTGTCATCAAACGAACTAACAAGAGACCGCGTTGGAACCAATTTCGCTCCATCCCAGGAACCCATTACCACTGCAACTGCCGACCAAACGATCCGAAGTACGACAACAAACAAACACTTTAATGACTTGGTGAATTTAATGACTTTCCCAACTCACCGTGTTTTGGCCTGTTTCATTAAAATAGATACAAAATAACGAGGTGCGGTATCGCTTACAAAAAGGGGAAAGTTGACGGCTCCGTATTAGTCCAGGTGGTAGTGTATCTGCCTACGACGCACAGGGTCGCGGGTTTGAATCCTGCCCAGGGCAAACATTCGTGTGATGAGCACTTGTGGTTTGGCTATTGTTTATCTATATATAAGTATGAATTTATCTATTTAAGTAATGTATATCAGCTGTCTGGTACCCATAGTACAAGCTCTGCTTAGTTTGGGATCAAATGGCCGTGTGTGAAGATGTCCCCACATATTTAAAAAAAATACTTCAAATAAATATTAACCTTAGAAATGGAGATTTAAATTTAATATAAATTAAATTAAAACGGTTTCTTATTAAAATAAGTAAACTCAATCTTTCCGCTATATTAAATAAAAAATGAATGTAGCTAGCTGGTATTTTATTAACAAGTTAAAGAAAATAAAAAATAATATTGTCAAACGAAGAGGTGCAACAGGTATTACATGAAATAGAAAACAAACGATAAATAAGTAGGTATCAACTATGCTACCAAGAACAAAACATCTTAGAAAACGATGATATTAAGTTCTGTTATTTATATCGACTTCCTCTTCATCATCTTTGTGTGGGTTGTAAGGTCGACAACCGACCTCACAAACCCTGGTGTCAGTGTTATAGAACCGCCAAAGGCCACTGACATAACGACATGAACATGTGGACTTTCCGCAAATGCCTTCCGAAGTACGAAATCGGTCATTCTCAATGCAGGGCGTTCTCAGCTTAATTTCCGTCGCCATTTTTATTTTTTATTTTTTGGCTATTCTGACTAATAAATACAAAATAATACATAAATAGTTAATAGTTGGTGGTTATGAAAAATTTATTGATAATCGTATTTTTGATAATTATAAGTCAGAATAGACAAAAAATCAAAAATCAAAATGGCGACGGAAATCAGGCTCAGAATAAGAATGACGGGAATTGGACGGGAATCATCTTTTTTTCGAACAATCAGGTTGATACAGCCTGCAATGTCCTAACGAAACTGGAGAAAGTCCTACAAATATATATTTGACAATATCCCCGCCGGGTTTCAAACCCGAAACCGTTGTAATGTTAGTATTGTTGTAAATAACAAAATAGTTTAGCATTACAAGCGAGAACTAGCAAACGTTTCGTCGCAATCCTCTTACTAACTTTGAATGGAGGCGGAGAACACCCACTAACCACTTTCCCGAACTTATGCCATTTGCCTCAAATCTGTTACGAAGCCTGCTCCGGTCAATCCTACTGTCGATAACATGGAATAACTAGCTGACCACTTTGAGTTCTAACACAGTTCATCATCAAAGGTATTTTAGTTTAGAAAGGATAACGCTACGCTTCTAAATGAATTTGATTTTAGTAGCGTTAAGCGTTACGTTAGCGTTAGCGTTTTTTTTGTAGCGTATTTTAATAACGTTAGCATTGTTTATAACTTTCCCTCTTGTAGGGTCGATTCCCTAAGATAATCCGATCCAAGTTACTCGAAACCAATGAAGTTTATGCTTTTATAATAAGAACAAGTTAGTAACTCATCATTAACAGCTCATATACTACAATCACCTGGTTGAATATCATCATACAAGTTACACTGTAGCATTTGAGTAATAAATAAAGTTAATTCTGTTCTGTTTATGGTTCCTATGTGATAAAAAAAGCGATTTCATCTCAAAATCGGCTGACTAGTTCGGATTGCATTGCTGCGTTTGTATCGTGCTTGGGACAGTAAATTAGTACTGCAACTGCAACAGCAATGACTGAGTTAACATCTGATGAATTATTTAGGAAGATCTTATTTGCTACTATAACTTCGTACTTTGAACAAAACATGTTTTTACATTCCGTAATCAGTATACAGAGTGAAATAGAAAACCTAAAGCTAAAACTATAAGCAAAATTGTTTAGAACTTTACCGTAGACATACCTACATTGGTCGACGTCATACATGGACGCCATAGAATGTCTTTTATGTTTTCGACTCCGAAACCTACAACCCCGCCCAGAATTTGTGTGATGTGATGAGCACTAATTGTATTTTCCTTGTTTTAAACATTAGTAAACAAGGCGAACGAGTTTTTCTCGTCAAAGCAAGCATAAATAAGAAAAACGTTAATAAAAAATAAATATTGACAGACGTGTCCAAAATGTTTGTAAGAGCTAACTGGTCCATGAAAGAGCTAATGAAGGGAAATCTTCCACTATCACTATTGGCCGACATGTGTAACTTGCCCATCTTAACGTATGGTGCACAAACATGGTCTCTGACGGAAACGCAAAAGTCCAAACTCAAGGTTTGCCAACATGCCATGAAGCGTGGGTTCTGGGAGTAAAAAGAATAGACCGTATTCGAAATACAGAACTACGCTCCAAAACTGGCATCTAAGATGTTGGACGAAAGTCCGCAAAACTGAAGTGGGAGTGGGCAGGACATGTCTGCCGCATGCACCCGGATAGGTGGGCTAGAATATGGGTGCCGGACGGAGGATGGTCGTCGCCGTAAAGGCCGACCTCGAAGACGATAGTGAGACGACATTGACAGTTTCCACATTGCCTGGCATCTGGAGGCTCAAGATCGAGACAGATAAAGAAAGCGAGGGGAGGCCTTTGCCCAGCAGTGGGACACGAAAACGGCTACATAAAAAAAAATTTGCTCAAGGTTTCGAACTCGAGACTCAAACTTCTAAGTCACGCGGTTTCCCGACTGAGCTAATGTTACGTTATCGATGATAGCGAAATTACCTGTCTATTCTAATCATATTGCGTAGCAATAACTTTATGCCTGAAAACACGAGAAAAACCCATTTTGCTAATAATGAAACCTAGCTAGATCGATTTATCGCCCCCAAAACCCCCTATATACTAAATTTCATCGAAATCGCTGCTGCCGCACAATAGAGACTTACCTGCCCCTGCCTAGTTTAGAAGTCTGTGATATATGTTTCAATATATTTTATTTATTTAAAATTGTAAATGGACGGATGATGCCCTACAAAATGTCCGATTAGCTGAGAATATAGGTAGTTAAGCTTGTACGCATACTAGCACTCCCGCCAATTGAATACACAACATGCTAATATTAATCAGCTTTAAGTTGGAGCTTCAGGGAACTAGTAACAAGTTTGTTAGTGTTACTAGGTTTAACTCTACTCAAACATTAGTTAATGCAGTTGCTTTGTTCAACCACACGAGGGGTGCTAGTATAAAGTTAAACAAAAAATAACAATAGGCATTAGAGATTAACTAATTAATTTACTACTAAGGAAACTTGATAAAGGAAGGATTTTCTGTCGTATCGGGAAGTCAAGGAAAAGGCGGAGGGCAGATGGGAATAGAGGGAACTCTACCGACAAGACCGCTGCTGTTTTTAAGTTTACATAAATAAAAAGATGCAAAAATTTAAGACTACCCTAATTTCAAAGAAAGCTTGGAGAGAAGACATCGCTTCTCGGAAAAAAAGTGTCATAACAAAAAAACTTCTATAAATATTCTTTTCTTTTTTCTTCTTTCTTTCTTTCTTATGTTTTCATTGTCGATTGTGTCAAAACCATGTAAGCTACATAAATAAAATTTTAAACTCAGATTACTTAGTTACAATTTATATGACTTATAGTTTTTAAGAATATTATTGTTTTTATTTAAGTAAATTTTAAGAAACTTACATTGGGCACATATTATGACTCTTTTTTAGAAAAAATATAACAATGTTTTTTTTTAAAAAGTAATCAAATGTGTTGAATCTTAATTACATTCTTATAAATCAGATTAAAGACCAAAATCAGTCCAAAAAAGTGCATCTATACAAGATAAGACTATTTTCTTTAAAATATTGTCCACTTTGCAACAATTTTTATTCGAAAAAACCGTCATGACGTATTTTGCGACACTTTTTGTAGCAATAAATACACAATTAAATTTTAAAACATCACACGTTAATACATTTTTTTGGCAATACACGTCCACTCAGTACCAACACAAATGTTACACTTTTCAGTAATTGAATCGGCGTAGTGAAAAAGAGAACTTTGTGCTATCACTCGGCAACTAAGTGCAACTTAGTAATGCCGATTTTAATGCCGGATATATTAAATCTCTGCCATTTTAATGGTACAAATATGTCAAAACGTAACTATTCTGTATTGTGACACTTTTTTGCCGGGAAGCGTCATATGATAATGAACTGAGAGTAACATAGGAAAAGGCTTTGTAATTGACCAAGCGAGCGAAGCGTCTCTGTTTCAGCTTGGCCAAATTTGCTTTTGTATGTCCATCTGTTTGTTTCACTCTACAGGTCGCGTTTCTCAACCGATTCTCGTGAAATTTTGTGAGGTGGTTCGATAAATTAATAAATTTTTTTGTCGAGTCAGTTTTTGGAAATTTAAATAAATGACGGAGTTATGGGGGTTGCCAGCTTACAAGGTCTACCGCTGAGGCTGTTTTCATCTACAGGTCAAATTTCTTAACCAATAAAAAAAAATAAGAAGAGATGAGATGAGATGAGATAAAATAAAGATATAAATAAAATAAAGATTTAAAAAAAAAAAAAAAATCAAGGGGTCGGGCGGAATGTTTGTGGAGAAAAAATAAAAATAAATATGAAAAGATATACAGACTCGCGAGGTCTACAGCTCACAGAGCCACTAGTGTATAGTATAATATAATCTAGAGATTAAGTTGATTAACAAGGGCGACAAATCGCAAGCACACAACAAAATTAAAGAACAAAACTTGTTTCTCCCTTCGCATTGTAATACGAAGTAACAAACCAGCGATTCTTAAATAAAGCTCTACAAATATTACGAGCCACTTGATCTGAGCGTGGTACAGTCCTCGACACATGATTTGAAAGTTAAACGTGATCGAATACACAGCGCGCGAGAGCACTCAAGACGTTGCGGTCGCAGAGGATACTTGAGATTATTTCCGACCAAGTGGCGTCTCTGGATCGAATCTTTAGAAACGATGTAGAACTGGCCAAAGATTATTACTTTTTATTTTTTAAGAAAATGTATTTTTAAGTCATCGTCGTCCGTGGTCTGTTCGGAAGGCGCCCCCGGTTGGTTCACTTTTACCAATTTGTTTTCGAATCCTTAAATAATGTACGTTTATTCGATGCTCCTAGGGTGAAAATCAACATAGTTGTAAGGAAACCTGCACACACCCACGAAGCGAAGCTAAATGGTAACGTGTGATGTGAAGTCGACCAATCCGCACTGGACCAGCGTACTTAACTATGGCCTGAGTCTCAAACCCCTCGATGAAAACGTATAGTATGTAATATAAATAGTTGAATTTGGGAAAAACGTTACACCAATATTTGCTGAATTATACGGTGTAAAACAGGAAACATGACGAACGAACAGCTCTAATTGATCACGAGGAAAAACATACATAGACAGTAAGTCTTTCTAACAACTTATGGATCAAAACGGAACAAATCGAAATAAACAGTTTCATTTCTTTCTTTTTTTTTTTCAAAAATAAAGGTGTAACACAGGCCACCATTTAGTAGGCCATTAGTCATTTTAGAAAATTATTCCTATATCCACTTGCCAAAACAAGTTTAGAACATAATTAATAATCATAATAACATATCCAATATTGACTATTAAGTTGGTGGTGTAGAAAACCTATAACTGAAAAGATCACCCTTCACCAAATAATTACTTTATACCAAAACAAGTGAAATCTTTTAATTAAAGCGAGAACAAAACACTTCGTTAATTAAGAATTTCGAAATCCTTCCAACATTAAATGGAACTCTTAAAACTTTCGTCAGGCTGAAAGTCCTGAAATAATAACTTTCTTTGCACAACTGTTGAAGTTTCCAAGTCTATGCGGAAATCCGGCTAAAGCCCTCTTTCTAACGCAAGACATTGAGATAGAACGTCTTTGATTTCTATTTTTCTCAAGAAGCCCCGGCGCAGCTTTAAGTCTAAAGAAAAGAGACAGGATTTATTTAGACTTCGCGTGTAGGTCTTGCTGCGGGGTAATTAGGTTTTCTGGTTTTGTAGACATTCCTACTTTATTTGGACTTAGTTTTACTTTGTTTAGCCCATTAATTTAATACGTACACGTATTTTTTTATACGTTACTGCACAATAATGTGAACGATGATTGGCTTCTCTAACACAGCTGTATGAAAAAATATGTATATTTAGGTTAACTTGTACTTTAAAGCTTATTTAATAGGCGACACAAACAAAAAACAAAACGTTGTTATCTATGATTTTAAAGCCAAAATGTAAACAGGAATCTACTCGTTGGTTCGTTGATGTCTGTAATTCAATTTCACGGTTGATCTTAAAAAATAAAACAAGACTTGTACTGTACAGGTCGACTATGGCTGTGGCTAAATAATAAAATTAATTCAAGCACCACCCCAAATTATTCCCTTCGCGAGCAACTTAAGCTTTTATTGCCTTTATATCAAGATTGCTTAGTCGTTCCTCACAAATTGTAGCCGTAAAACGGCTGTAGGATGCAATTCATGTTTTACCAGACTGCTTTAGGAATTATGCTTTTCACCAATAATAACGCTATAAAATATACAGAAACAAATAAACAGAAATAATTAAATGTAATCTGAACATTGAAGAAAGGAGCGAAGACAATTTGTTATAATCGGAGGAAGGCACGCACTGCCAGACGCCAGTTCGCATCATCGACAAATACCTTTTCAATGCAAAAAACCGGAACTAAATCGGTCCAGTGGTTTTCGAGATAGAAGGTAACAAACAAACAAACAAACAAACAAACAAACAACCTCTTACCCCAAACGCATATACCGCTTCCGTTCCGTTCCGTCCGTCGTGGGTAAAAATAAACTTTGCTTATAAAATATTAGGAATAATAAAATTAATCCGACGAAATAACAGCTATTTTCAACTAAGGACTCGGTTGCTGATAAAACAATCTACTTATAACTTACTTTTAGCTAGAAAAGCTCTTAAGACCTTCTATAGACACATCAGAGCAGCAATAGAAACTGGGAATTAAACAAGATACGTAGTTGCTCACCGCAGACGATTAGAAGTTAATTGGGAGCATCAGCTGGATCCGCATTGCTGACTATTCGCAGTGCATTTCAGTCCAAATTTAGCATTTTTTGTTTGCTTTAGCTAGATAAAATTTAAGTGAATTTTAAGCTAAGCAATAGCGGTTGGTTAGTTGATTTGATAGATAGATAGTTGAGATAATGAATAAAGAGACAATAACTAATGATAATTATGACTTTCAGTTGCATATAATTTTCTCTTATAATAAAAATTTGCTTGCAGTTTTTTCACCATTTTGTAGAAGTATAAAAATAAAATGTGTTCTAGCAAGTATAATTGGGACTTGGTCGGCCTTGTGCCGATCTGTATCCCCTGTTTTAATAATATGAGACGAGATTATTTTTTTATGAGTCTACTACGAGTCTACCTTTGATATATGAAAAGCAATATGTTAAAAATTCATAATAAACAACACAAAAATCAGTGTGCAAGAGATTCTAAAAGCTGACAACGAGTAAGGAATCTTTGATGTGTCCTGTGCAGTCCTTTCATTGTCAAGATCTAAAATAGATTATAAAGGCGCTGCTTAAAAACGAAAATTCTGAATTCAAAGTCCCGTTAGGTCCAAAATACTTCTATTAAAATACGTGCTAGAGAGTTCCTTACTTATCTATACCTAAAGATAGATATAAAACTAATGCCTTAGCAACCTATCTCACTGCAGGCGATTATAGAACTTAATTGGAACTGTAACCGACGACGGCGGCGGCGGCGCATTGCTGACTTCTACCACTATCGACACTTTTCAGGATTCAGTGCGGCATTAGATCATTATAATTTCAGGTCAAATATATTGTTTCCATAAATTATCACAAATTAAAAGGACAGGAAATGAACAAGTGTCCGTAAATTCCTTCTCACACAATGCATTTAACGCGATATGACGAAAGTCCTTTGGTATTTGCCAAATCTAGAAGACAGCTTTTTATTCTCTTAGTGGAAAAAAAACAAAAACTACATTTTAGTAAAAAAAAAAAAAAAAAAACGTAAAATAATAAGATTTATTTATTTATTTTTATTAATTATTATTTAGTTTTTCAATAATGATGATATAATCTCTGTATCTTTTTGTATTTATTGGGTAAGTAATTAATGTGAAAAAAAAAACAATTTCAATATATTTTTTCTAACGAGTCAATTAACGATCGGTTTGATAAAAGTAATTCTATCAAACGCTTGCTTCAAGTGTTCATTTCGTCTCACCCACACAATTTCTTTGTATATTTTGCCTTTACATATTGATATATTTTCGCTTCAGCGCTTTTAAACAGCAAGTTTCTTTGTTAGATCTCTGCTCTATTCATTGTGATCATCAAAGCCTCGCTTGCCAAAGGGCGACGCGGGAAAAGCGAGCAGTCAGACGCCCTACAAAGAACGTTGTTTCTTTCTTAGCTTTTTCTTATTCAACATTCTTATTTTCACACTCATTTTGTAGCTAGTAACACAGATTATGTTACGACGTTTTAGGTACAATTTATAGGCACTAATTGAAGCATATAATGTGATATAAACATGATATGATTTATGTGTGATGTAGTTTATCTTAGTATTTATTAGGTCCTGGATAAATTATGATAATTTTCTTGCTAAAATATTTTAGTAGGTAGTGCGTCTCTATTTTTTTTACCTAAATAAATATGTATAGAAAAAATATGGTTTAAATATCATGTTCTTTCTAACCTCATTTTAGCAACCAAATTTGATACTCAGATCATAAAAAACATCATGTATGTATGTGATTTGAAATTATGATAAAAATATTAGTCAGTGACCACTCTTAAGATTTTCCTACCCTAAATTAAGGTGAGCACAGCGTAGTCAACTATGCTGGACCGTGGTCTAAGACTGGACCAGAGTAGGTAGTCGACTTCACAACCATTACAAGTAATTTACACATTTTAAAACAAATGAGCTATATTAACTGATTTGCCACCTTATTTTTAACATAAAAGGATATTATTTTAGGCAAGGAACATTCTGGAACATATCTATAATATTCTCAAGTATGCGACCGTACTTGACCGCCCCGGGCACAAAGAAGCCTCCTGATTCATATTTCCATTCATAAACTTTTAAACATACCGTTTTATTTCCAGTCAGTAATTTCGAGGGAAAATGTGAGAAACAGGTCAAACAAGGACAATCATCAACTCGAATTTTCATCGCGAGGGATGTGGTATATTCTGTTCTGAATAATTTCCACTCGAAGTACTTAAACCTAAAAGGACTGATGAGAATTGTAATATGAATGAAATAGTGATGAGACCATAAAACATTATGGTTTGACAGAACTCGAAAGTATATTTTTAAAAATCCTTTATTATTTACCGTTGAAATGGTTCAGATATGATATCACAAAAAAAAACTGACAACAATTTCGTCGCTCTTTCAGCATAGCGTCTGTGCTTTGCCGAAGAGATGTAGTTTCAAGATTTACCCAATATCGACATTTAATTTTATCATCTTTATAATAATATGGTGCTATGAAAAATATATCGAAAACGAGTAGACGTCGTTGTCTGCCGGCTTAATTTCCTTGGAATATCTTTAGCAATTTCATAAAATCTTTTAATTTCAAATCATACACACCTCCTAAGTTCCTTCTTGTCTGTTTTTATTGTTAATCAATCAATCACAATTACATGTCATCAAAATATTCACAACATACACAAAATAAACAATAACCGAACATTTGCAGAATATTCCCGGTTTAGAGTACGGATCTACACGTGTCAAAAAGTTTGTGCAAATGTGCACCCGCATTAGTCTAATGAAAACCGTCCCAGCAAAATACTTTTGCAATTAATGTAAACGGACTGGGGTATTATGTTAGGGCGCTGGGGAAATCAGCCGCACTCGTGTTGTAATTCTGGTCATACGAGGAGTGAAAATCATTGAATATGCTGTGTTGGACGCTTCTGGTGAAGTGGGAAGTAGATAATGAAGTGTCTTATTGTTGGCTTTTGTATTCAGACTTATGTCGTTCAAATATCTTGCTTTTGAGCGGCGCTTTGAAGAGCCAAGGAAAAATACAAACAAAGACTTATCACTGACTATACACTTACTTATTAAACACTGCTGTATTTAGGAAATGTAATATGAAATCAAAAAGGGATGACTGAAAATAGGTACAGCCATCTTCGGATCGTATTGGCGGTAGTAGCTGTCTTTGAAACACATATTACAGATTTTTTTAGTTTAATTACTAATCAACTACCCGCTAGCGATAATGCCCTAATCGTGCAAGTTTAAGTCCGCGCCCGCTATACTTCAGTAGAAAAAGCTATTAGATCAAAATAGAAAAAAAAACTAATCGTGCGGAAAACATTTAAATTATTAAAACGGTCTGTATCTAATTTCAATGTGAATTTACAAAAAGAAATCTTTTTACTCTAACTAACCACGTGCATTAGGAAATTGAAAAGCAGCACACTAGAGTTCTAAACTTTCCTACGATGCTCGCGATACGGTATGAAAGTAGACAGGCGTAACGTTTTTAAATTTTCAAACGGATGACTCCCTTGAGCAAGTTTGTGTCGGTTAGTTTTAACAATAGGGTTGCTTACTGCAATTATATAAATGAATTTGTTGTTTTAATACTGGCACCTCATCCATAATAATTTATAATCATTGCTGCTGAGACAATATCCGTTACCTCCAATGAATTTCATAAGCAATTTTATTGCAAGAGAACTATTTATTATACTTATTGATGCAAAATAAACTGCTTTGTATAAAAATTTAAATTAGCAATGGGATGTATACATAAGGATTAGCATAAAAAATAATCTAAATGTTTGCTTACTATAAAAAACGCTGTCAGGTTTTTCATTAAAAAATCCATAACCCTGGAACTAGAAAGTACTGCTGCTTTAATGGCCTATTTTCTATTTTCTAGTGTAGAGCAAGTGGACGAATATTCTTATAAAGAATTTATATAAACGATTTAAACTTTGGCTTTGTCTACTCGCTGATTCATTTGGGTAGTTTCTATTTTTTTTTAAGTGAAGTAAACTCTTCTTTTTCAACATCACAGCAATCTACGTAGTTTTCGTTAATGTTATTAAAAACATTTGGCCGTGAAAACGAGCAGAAATAGTTATTAAAGTGTAATTTAAAAAATGTGTTTTTATTCAGTTAAACGCAACGCGAACTAAAACAATTGAGACGTATGGATATAAGACCGCTTGTCTAATGAAAACCTTTTAATATCCTTCGATTTGTACATAATACTATCTCAAACAAAATATGACTATTCATTTCCTTCAAATACTGGTGTAATGTTTTAATAAATTTATACTAAGATCCAGTACAAATACAAACCAGGAATAACTAGGTCAGAGCATGCCTGCGTAGGAGTCGGATGTTTCCCTGGCGAGAAAATTTAGAAAAGACAGAAGCTAAATGGCTACATAGATAATAAAATCCTTAAAGATAAAATCTTCCTTTTTCCAATAAATATGTAATCAAAAAGCAATCATCATGCAATATTTCACCTGTCAATGACCAATCTTCAGGGGTGTCATTTCGTGAGAAAAGAATTCGGATACTAAAGTCTAAAGAATTTGGTGATATGGTAAACTAATGGTAGGATGTGAAATGCTAGCATACCCAAGAAACTGAAACAAAAAAAGGAGAAAACACGAAATGTGAACTCAATGTAACCCACTTCCGACCCTGACCCATGAGTCAAAGAAAGTGGAGTATAGTATTCCTATGTAATAATGTGTGTGGTTTATGTATGTGTGTGTTTATATTATTGTATGTGTATTTATTATTATTTTTTTTAATGTATCTAATAAGTTGTAATTTCACCATTTCACTAGCAATCCCAAAATTTTTGTTGTAGGTATTAACTAGCACAACCAAAGAAGATTACTTTTATCTATGATACATACAACCTGACCTGGAGACGATTTTTCGTCCTCGAGAATATAATTGCCCGCCGCTGTCGTAACCACGCGCGTGTAAAAAATGTCTAAAAAGCTATGAATATAAGTTATATCATGAATAAGGCTTCTTTGAATATCCTTACCAAGGGTCATCTTCCTGGACGTCTGCAGCAATCAAATAGTGATCAGTGCCGCGTGAGACGAATTTTTATGTGCACCCTCACAAAGCTCTCGATAAATGAGGATCCCTAAATCGCTGAAAGAGTCATTCCCCGGATCGTGTTACGATAAAATATGATGTAATGCTTTGATGATATTGGTATGGATTACTTTGAAGATTAAAATCTATAGATATTTCCAGATGCTGCAAAAAGTTTAGTAAAGGAGACCATTTAAATTACAACAAATTACATAGTTTTAATCGTAGTAGAAAAGCCTGTACAAAAATTGTGATTATTACTTTTAATTAATCATAAGTTTAGCTATGGCACGTATGATAATTATGAGCAGAAAAGCGAAAAAATGGTAAATAAAACACGCCAAAAAAAATACCGCAGAAGAAAAGTTTGTAATAAAACAAACATCACTTTCTAAAAATATTGAGCACTACACGCTTATTGAGCACTACACGCTTATTCGTGGTAAGCACAATCGTGATTTCCTTTCCCAGCATTTATTTCCCTGCAACTTGTAAATATCGGCATCAGTTTTTCGGATTAACAGATGCGGTTCCAACTCGCCAAGAGTTCTGAGAGTAAAGTTCTATACAACTTGCCCATTCGGATCCGCAGCCGGAGAGGAGCGGACCAACTACCGACGAGTTCCGGGTTATAATTCAAAAATATACTCCAAGCCATGCATTTCAATGGATAGCGAAATAGTTGATGCTCTCAGAGTTTCGGAGAGTTTCAAAACGATGCCTCGGACGGAACTCAACTTTTTTTCAACTAGGTCAGTTGGAATTAATAGCTTGTTATTGTCGTGAATTAATTAGTTATTAATTTCAATGAATAATTTGGTTTTTTTTTTGTTCCGGCGATTTTGATTATGATGAGTTTTCAATCAATCAATCAGCCTAGCATGGATGTAGGTTTCCCCAAGGGCACGCCAAAGCGCACGATCACCCGCTTTCTTCATCCAGCCACCACCAGCGACCTTCCTCAGGTCATCAGTCATTATGATGATTTTTAAAATAACATAAATTATAGATATTATGATCAAAATATAAATTGTTCTTCTTAGATGGTTTAACTACTTCTGTAAATTTTAGAAGAAAAGAGTTATAACGTCAATGTAGTCCCAAGATTTGGTACTATAATGTCAAATTTACAGGATTAGATAGAAAGATAAAATCTTTATTCACAATAAATGACAAATATTACATTGAAATACGACAGAATAATATAGCGAGTTTAAGAGTTTAATAACAGGATTTAGATTTAATGTTTTCGATATTTCTGATCGATTTTAAAAACTCCAGTACATTTTAATTGTGGTGCAGTTACGTTGATCTAGTACCAGGGTGAATTGCCCAAGCTTAAAAAAACCACGGCGGTGCTGAGAACGGTAGTGCAATGTCTTTCTATATGGTTGATTATATTTTTTCTGGGCAGAATACATAGACCTCCATATGTGCAATAAATTTTATTAAGGTACGTACCCAATTACATATATATAAAAAAAAATTAAGTGCCATTTTATCATGTCGGTGACTTGTCCTGGACCTATCTCTGCTCATATAATGCCTTGTATCGGAAATGTTACTTATTAAATCAATTCAGATGTACTTAAAATATATTAATAGATAACTAAGCCATCAATGGAAATCATTTCTAATTGTTTAATTACGTAAGAATAAATTTGACAGGCAATCAACTTTTGTCCGGAGAAAAGTATTCATTCCAGTGGGGAGTTATGTTTGGTAAGATACCTCCGTTAGCATTGAATCTGTGTGTCCCCCTTACCCTGCGCCACCTTCGACCAGTCCCGCTCGAGAGCTCAGCGTGAACACACCGGTCACAACGTGTCGTGGTCTCCCGCCAAAAAGGTAAGTTCATCATTTCAGTGGTATAGGAGACAAAAATATTTTAATTTCGGTAGCCGTTATAACTCGTGTTATATTCATTCAATTTCTTCCTTAATTCGTATTTTGCTTTCTCTTTAAGTATTCTTTTATTTAACCAGTATTATATAAAATACAGATTTTATTTCGGAGTTTATATGCAATTAACTTAAAATTTTATCATCTCAGTGTTATCATTTCAGAGGATTCGGTGGACTTAAATACCGGTAACAGTCCATGGAAATTAAATATGTCACCGAAATGAAAACAACCATAAGTCTTAGAGTTCCTTGTGTGAAATATTGAGTCAAAGGGTTATAATTTTATTTTTGTTTACGTTTCTATTTATGTTACGGCTAATGGCCAAATAATTAAGAATGTGGAAAGAATCTTTATCCTACTTATTAGATGGCATCTTAGAAATTATTTTAGAATTTTATACAATCAAAATTTATTTCATAACTTATTTAAGTTTTTATTTTTATTTTATTCCGCTTTAGTCAACTACAGAATAAGCAAACGTTATATATTTAAGAAAGAAAGACGTTTGATATGGATAAAAAGACAGTCCTAACACAGACTGAACCCTGATTACGCTATACAACTTTCCTTGGCCGTATCATTTAAGTGGGCTAAATTAATTACGGTGTACAGTTATATCATCTCGGTGGACTAATTATCACAACGGTGGACACTTTTATCATTTCGGTTGACACTTTTCATTTCAGTAGCCTAAAAAAAATTCAACCTTAAATATCTCAGTAAGTTTTTATAATATTCGATTCCCATTCACACACACGAAATAAAATAGAATAAAGTTTTATTTGTCATCGAAACTGCGTAGAAAAACATTAAAATAAAAAATCTCACCGAAATGATAAAAAAATATCGCTTGTTGAAATTCACTCACCAAATGTGCAAATGCTGCAGCATAGGAAAAGGACTAACAAAAAATCACACTTCCACATTTGTGTACAGACAAATTAGTATGATACTCGTGCAACTAGAACTAAAGTGTTTTATCGGGTAATTCATAAAGGCTGATTTCAGGCATTTATGAAAGGCAGTAAGCTTGCAGAAAGGGGTGAATTTATGTAGGTATCATGATGCCCCTGCACCAGGCAGAGCTCACTTTGTCATGTCTGACCTAACTTATGAGGGGCTTGCGAGTGCATCCTAACTTATTACTTAGTTTGTTTGTATAATGTAGAGAAAATAAGATTTCTTTATGGGTAATCAAACATTATGCTTAATTCCCTGAAAAAAATTACAGCATAATCATTCATTAAATTATTCTGAAGAAGCTGTAAATGAATATCCATGTAATGCAAGAAAATACTAGCGCCACAGTAGGATGATAATTAAAAAGATTCGGACCGAACAAACAAACAAACAGACAGACAAGAAAGCGAGTTAATAAAAACGTGTTAAAGTAAATGTAATCAAATCGTAACCAAACGTTCATGGCATAATAACAGATAATATAATATTATTATATCAGTTATTGTAATGTCACCGTAACATTGTGAACATCATCAGTTTATAATCTGACTCGCGATATTATAAACCATTTAAAATTTAACGTAATATTTCTCGATAGTTTATAATCTAAAAATGTCAAATCGTCAAATTATGAAAAAATCTGCAGAGAGTTCATAATCTCTCCGGTGTTAAGACTCGTAAAATTGCAAACTGGTTCTGATTAGTCGATTTGGCAGTAGCTCGATCTGTAGCCATAAAGTTTTATTTTTTTATTCATAGCCGCAGCCAAAACTGACCAATCAGGGCTGGTTTGCAATTTGACGATTTGATTTATTTATATGAAAATACAATTAAACTTATAACTAAGCACAAAGGGTGCAAATACTTAATCAAGTTTGTCTGTACACCCAAAGAAAGTGGTAACAAACAAGGCGTCACTCATGCGAGCTACCGATAGATTATAAATAAACTAACGAGAAATAATACGTTAAATTGTAAATGGTTGGTTGCAGTTCACAATTTAACGTCAGTTTATAATATCGCGAGTCAGATTATAAACTAACGATGTTCACAATCTTACGGTGTCATATATATTCCTACATCGGTGTCAAACCTTCTAGATAAGTAGGTACTTACAAGATAAAGCAGTAAACGGTATAGAACCGGTAAATATCATGGTATTTATCTCAAACTGTACCAAAACTGGCGCCGTGTTTATACAAATATTGTTTAACTTAAAAGCTATAAATAATGAAAAGAAAAAGAATCTGTCAAACAATCACAAAAGTGTAACGCCGAACTTTCATAACTCTCGTTTTTCTTAGCCACTTGAAAAGTGTCGGGAGCCTGTAAAATTTATATTTGCAACAAAACGGAAGGAGCATTAATTCCGTGCTACTATAAATTTAAAAGGCGCTAGGTCCACAAGGAGAGCTGAAGATGACTAACACCAAGTACATAGTTAATTAGTTTTCACAATTTGTTTTTTTTTTCTAATTTTAATCAACGTTTTCCTTGTCTTCTTCATTTTATGTACTCGTACCTCGAAGTACTTTCAATATTAAGTTGACTCCTTAAATTTGGAATTTTCTTTAAAATAGTTTAAAACTTTGAGAGTGTTCATTAGTTCTCAAAGTTCAAAGGTCATCGGAATTATTATTTTTATTTCGTTTCACAAAAAGAAAATAAATATATAAATTGATAACGCCAAAAGGAAACTTGCCGCTGTAATGATTCATAGATAACTTATTGGAATAATCAATAATAATCTCCTGATTAGATATGATATAGGACTGTACATACAAGGCAGATTTATTTTTGCAGTCTAGCTAAGGTCAGTTAGTTAATACAGCTTGTGAAAAATATACTATAAAATGGACAAAGATAATAAAAATGAAAGTAGAATTACAAAAAGACACTTTGCGAAATTCCATGAACGTATACAAAATAAATATGCGCAAATGCAAATTAGACTTGAGAAATCGAGATCCATGGAATCAATATCGTGTTTGGGGGAGGAATTTGTTTCTGACAGGAGATCCGCTGGGAGTGAAGATAATGATAAAGAGTCTCGAAAAGCAAATAATGAAGAAAAACACGTTAAAATATACAGTATTCTTGTTGAAGATGTAAACAAACAAGATGCATTATTGCAAGATAAAGATTGGACGCACATTTATGAGTCGGAAGTCACCCCAGCAATACAAGATGATACTGATGAAACATTCTTTGGAAGTGAATTTAGCACGAGTCTTGATGAGTATGTTCAGTGATATTTTTAGTTAAATACGTTATAATTTGTGAAAAGATATAATATGATTAAAAATAATCGATCGACGTGTCTGTGCCATGTGCCGGTTATTTTTTTTAGTTATACTTTTAAACTGAACATGCTTATTAAAAATGTGTTCATACTTAAATTTTTACTTTTTCCAACTTTCACATACGTAGCTGCATTATTTCTAAGAAAGTAATTAACCGTTGAGAAGTAAGAAATTTAGAGGAAGATACAAAAAAAGGACTAGAGGACTTTATTATAATGCAGATAAATGACTAACACACATTTGACAAAAATGACTTCATATTCTGCTTTCAGTGTTCACGAAGCATCTACAGAAGCATCTGAAATGCTCGAAGACAAAACACCGTTAACATCTTCACAAAAAATTACCGTACGAGAAAAAATATTAGCAGCCACAAAACGCAGAAAAGAGGAAAAAAATAAAAAGAAGGAAGCGAAGGATGCTAAAAGAAAAGAAACGGATATCGATAACCCTGACAAGGTAGTAATCTATACCTTTGTAAGTGTTGCCAGCTAAATAAGACAAAGATGACATGAAAATCGTAAACTAGGTATTTGGTAAATTTTCTGTAAAATAAAAAAAAACTCCCATAGTAAAGTTTCAAAAGTTTTATTTTATAGGATATCAATAAATAGTATATCGCACTGCGGTTTCAGCAACATCATAAAGCGGTAAGAGTACCGAATTGTTCAATAGTATGTAAAATAACAGAATTCCTGTAAACAAATATGTTAATATGACAAAGCAAAACGCACTTCTCGACAATGCTCTGTGATTGGCAATGAGTATCGAAAATGGCTTCATTCTGTTGAATTATTCAACAAATTCGTTTATACAATTTTCAAAAAGTAAATATTTTTGTCCGTTTTCAGTTTATTCTAAGCAACAAACCTGGAATAGACTCTTTTAAAAAGAAGAATAAAGTTGCTTCTGTGATTGTTGCACTTATCGAAGCCACCGAACCAGAAAATGAAGCCGCACCGGACGAGAAACCCCGTCAACTTTACTGCCGTATCAGGTACATCCACTTGAAGCTGTAAATAGAAATCACTGAATAAATAACAATTAACAGAACAATAGCTGTAGTATGTTCGTATAACTTGTGTCTTTAAAATAATATCTATGAACAGTATTCAAATAAATAATATTAAACTTGTAAAGTTAAAATTTCAATTAGTGAAGTAAAATTAATGAAGAATTATATTATTCCTATAAATATTACAATCCTTCTGTTTTCCGTTGTTTTTTAGAGAAATAGAGACAGATTTATTTAGTATATTTATACTATAGGTATAAGCTGGATAATATAAAACCAATGTCCAAGTGGACTGATCTTTTTTTGGAACGGAGTGGGGCTAAGGATCAGCATTTTGCAAAAAATAAATAAAACCTTTTTAATATGTATTTTACGTAAACAATTTAAATAATAAAGCGTTTTACTTTTCAGATTGGGTCAAGAGAAATATAAAAGCAAGGCAGTTAAAATCAATAATAATGTCGTGTCGTGGCAAGAACTTTTTGATCTAAGTTTATTTGAAGATAACTTCTTAGAAATAACTGTATGGGAAAAGGAAAAAGATGCATTTGTTGGCAGGTAATGTCTTACTTACATAGTTTAAGCACTTAATAATAAAAAATATTAATAGTGATGTTCCCAACTTTTATTGAAGTGGGCGGACATTTCAGTTCTAGCTAGCTTTTGCGGTAAATCGCTCTGGATTTGAATGCTGATGGGGACACGTCAAATAAAATCACTAGGTGAGACTTTCCCCGATTTAGTTAGGAATTGTCAGGGTAGAGGCCTAAGGCAGCTCAAAAACTCTGACACTAGGGTTCGTGTGGTCGGTCGTAAACCCACGCCATAAGATAAGAAACTTTACGTTCAATTCACTACCTACTGCCTGCCTTACTGCCATAGTAGCTAGAACCAACAACGGTACCTATACCGAAGCAGGAAACCCTAAAAAAGCTATCATCATCATTATCATCGTGTGGGTTGTAAGGTCACTATAGGTCACGATTTCTTACCTGCTCACTTTAAAAGGTGAAAGGTATCATTTTTAACACACTAAGTTTGTACTCATAGAACTGAATAAAGTGTTCTTGCAAGTAGTCTAGCAAAACGTCTATTGTGTTCAATCGCACGGGCATCCTGTAGTTACTATTTTCATGATTTCATAATATGAGGTAGAAATTTACATTTTCTTAGAGCCAGCTAATTCAATCTTTAGTTTGTGTTAATAAAATCCTAGGGACGTGAATTTAAACGTTTTGTACTTTAAAATTTATTTTTTTTATTTATTTACATCATAACTATGATATATTTAAGTGACAAAGTCAAAACTTAGTCAAACTCAAAGACAAAAAAAATAACACTGGAAATCAAGCTCGAAAAATAGCAAGCACCTCGGAGGAAAAAGGACAAGCACAGAGAAAAATAAAAAGAACGTAAAGAGCTCAGAACTTGTTCTGTAAAGAGTACTTCGTAAACTTTTTAAAAGGACAGTGCAACACACCAAGGAGCAACAATACGAGTAATATTGTATAAAACCGAGTATAAAAACAATAGACAAATCGATAAGTTACTTTCGTATGTTCCTGTCTTAAGCCACTGCACGCACACCCCTTCAACTTCGTCCAGCGTTCTCTTTACCTAAAACGACCTGCACTGTAACGGCAACGATTGCTTTTCTTTAATTATGTATTAATTGTTACTATAATTATGTAAATTGCAGAGCAACAGTGGATCTATCTGATTTCAAACAAGACACAACTAATAAAATAAATTTGAGTTTGGAAGAGGGAGAATCGCCTTTCCAAATATTTATGCTAATCACTATAAGCGGAATTGTAACTAACACTATAGATCCCTATGATTGGAAAAGAACCCAAAATGAAGCTTTAGAAATGGAGAAAAAGTTTGTAAGTAAGATAAGAATATTTTATACTTTACAAGGAACTAGGAAATTCACAGTGACACAAAGAAAAAAAGAAGTGGAATGTGTTCTGGAAATTTAATACAGCTTAATACCAACGTATTCGTTGCCTAAACAATACGATGGGTCCATGGAACATTGTCGCAATAGCTATTGCGGCAGTTTTCGTGTAATGCCATATTCGGCATCTACGACCCCTAATGCACCTAGTGAATTTTTTTTGTGACATTCCTATGATTATTTATGAAGTTACAAAAATATACTACTTTATTCGAAACAAGCTACGGTGACTTTTACCCCCGGAATACTAACACTATATTGAATGCGAAAATATTTACCATAATTTTGTTCAGGTAACAGCGAATGCGGCTTTTTTCCAGGTAAGAGTTTTTAGTTGACAAGACAGTTATATCGAATACCAATATGAATCTTTTAAATCGACCACGTAATAAGTTGTTACCAGTCCATTTAATTATAATATGAAACACAATAGGTACTTACCTTTTTCAAAGTAAGGATTTTTTTCTCACAGACATGTTCATTTGTTCATACGTTAAATAGTTTTTAAGTATACCTACCTATTTAATAAATACAATATCAGCATAAAACCGTATGACGTATAGGTACTTGAAAACTTCAAAATTGAAAATGTACAACCTTTCAAACGGAACGTTAGTCATAATATTATGAAGCTAATATTAGGTCCTTACATATGAAATTGGCGTTTTGTCGTACTGGCCACTTTGATCACAAATTTCTCCTATTTGGTTAGGAATTCGAAATTCAAATTTATACAGCTATTTCCACATGTAGTTGTGTTTCGTAAACCGTCATTCATTTGTTTTTTTACTTATCTTTTTTCTGTTTGCATCGCTCGATTTACAAAATGGAAAATTTGAAATATCGCGTTATTTACGAGTACGAGTTCCACCGTGGCACCAGTGCTGCGGAAACGGCTCGAAGGGTTAATGATGTGTATGGCGGTTGTGTCGCAAAAGAAAACACAGTGCGTTTTTGGTTCCAACGTTTTCGTTCTGAAAATTTCGACCTGCAAAACAAGCCCCGTGGACGGCCGGAGACCCAAGTTGATAATGAAGCATTGAAGGCTATTGTGGAAGCGGATCCATCGCAAACCACGTCCGAGTTAGCTGCAGGCTTCGGTGTTAGTGATAAAACTGTTTTAATCCACTTGAAGCAAATTGGGAAGATTAAAAAACTTGAAAGGTGGGTTCCTCACGAATTGAGTGAAGCAAACCGGCAAACGCGCGTCAACTGCTGCGTTACATTACTTGACCGGCACAATAACGAAGGGATTTTAAATCGAATCATTACCTGTGATGAAAAGTGGATTATCTACGATAATCGGAAGCGCTCATCGCAATGGCTGGACCCTGGCAAGCCAGCCAAAGCCTGCTCCAAGCGAAAATTGACCAATAAAAAGTTACTTGTAAGCGTTTGGTGGACTAGCGCCGGTGTCGTTCATTACAGTTTTCTCAAATCTGGCCAGACGATTACGGCAGATGACTATTGTCAGCAATTGCAAACCATGATGGAAAAGCTAGCTGGTAAACAACCGAGGCTGGTCAATCGCTCTACGCCACTGCTGCTTCACGACAACGCTAGACCACACACTGCACAACAGACGGCTAGCAAATTAGAAGAGCTTCAATTGGAATGTCTAAGGCATCCACCGTACTCCCCGGACCTTGCTCCAACAGATTACCATTTTTTTCGAAATTTGGATAACTTCTTGCAAGGGAAAAAATTCAACTCAGATGGGGCAGTCCAAATCGCCTTCAAAGATTTTATTGATTCCCGTCCGAATGGTTTTTTTAGTAAAGGGATCAATGAACTACCTATGAGATGGCAAAAGTGCATAGATTACAATGGCTCATACTTTGATTAAATAAATATACTATATAAAAATTTTTCGACTTTTTGTTCCTCCCATACAAAACGCCAATTTCATATGTAAGGACCTAATATAAGAAGTACCTGAACTTATAACATAAAAATGTTACTCACCGACTAGACAATCGAAGTGACATGAGACTGATGATATATGCTATAGGTTCTAAATGTGTTGGCTATAGAAATTAAAATACACTTGTTAATTTTACATAAACTGAACTTGAATTAGACCAAAATCAGTAACAAGACATTTTGAGGCAATTTCTGTGGATTTGCTTGGACCATTTCCATCGTCAGGAAATAGATACACTTATTTGATTGTGTGCTCTGACTACTTCAGCAAATATGTTCTGTTGCATCCTAAACGGAGCGCAACAGGTGCTGCTGTAGCAAAGTTTATCGAAAAGTGTGTGTTTCTAGTTCACGGTGTGTGCAAATATGTCTATATGGATAATGGACCTCAGTTTATCAGTGCGCAGTTTAGGCAACTATTATTACGATATAATGTCCCAAACATTTATTATATGAAATATTATATTTATTATATAAAAATGATTTGTAAAAATCTTAATTCGAATAAAAAATTTTGACTTTTGACTTTTGACTTTTATAATCCTCGGTATCATCCTCAGGTAAACCAAGCTGAAAGGGCGATTAGGAATGTAGTCACAGCAATCGCTTGCTATGTGAAATCTGAGCATAAAAAGTGGGATGAGCATCTTGTGGAGATTCAGTGTGCATTAAACACAGCTGTTAATGAATCCACAAAATGTTCACCGTATTTTTTGGTACACGGTAGGGAATTTATTTTGGATGGATCATTGTATCGTGGTAGTGATGTGCCTATATCACACTCGCAACTACAGACTGATGATGCACAAACGTATAAGAAACGTTTGGCCCAACTTAATACAATTTATAACAAGGTGAAGAAACACTTAATAGTTGCTCACCAGCATAACTTAAAACACTATAACTTAAGAAAAAGGCACGTGGAACTAAAATAGGACAGATTGTTTACAAACGTACTTTTTATTTATCAAATGCTTCAAAGAAGTTTACTTCAAAGTTAGCTCCAAAATTTCAAAAATGCATAGTAATTGCTAAGAAATCATCTTTAGTATACACTTTAGCAGACGTAAATGGTAAACCATTAGGGGATTTCCACATTAAAGACATTTTAAAATATGATGACTGAAAGGTAAAGGAGATTGTATGAAAGGGTCTAAGTATGAATGAATTTTATTTTCTAAATTAATATGCGCGCAAATATTATAATTAATAAATGAAGTATGTAAAGGAAGTATAGTAGTATGGTCATGGTATTTTGATTAGTAATAATGAAGAAATCTGAATATTTTTAGTTACTGTTTGTTCATCATTCAGTATTTTTAAGGAGGGAGTGATAGGTTGTCGGTTGTTCTCTTAAGTGGATCTATCTTATCTTTAAGGAGCCGTTCTGTCTACTTAACTTAATGTTGTTGTGAGATGTGTATAATGGGTAGTCCAAAATCAGTAACAAGACCTTTTGAGGCAATTTATGTGGATTTGCTTGGACCATTTCCATCGTCAGGAAACAGATACACTTATTTAATTGTGTACTCTGACTACTTCAGCAAATATGTTCTGTTGCATCCTATAAGGAGCGCAACAGGTGCTGCTGTAGCGAAATTTATCGAAAAGTGTGTGTTTCTAGTTCACGGTGTGTGCAAATATATCTATATGGATAATGGACCTCAGTTTATCAGTGCGAAGTTTAGGCAACTATTATTACGATATAATGTCCCAAACATTTATTATAATCCTCGGTATCATCCTCAGGTAAACCAAGCTGAAAGGGCGATTAGGAATGTAGTCACAGCAATCGCTTGCTATGTGAAATCTGAGCATAAAAAGTGGGATGATCATCTTGTGGAGATTCAGTGTGCATTAAACACAGCTGTTAATGAATCCACAAAATGTTCACCGTATTTTTTGGTACACGGTAGGGAATTTATTTTGGATGGATCATTGTATCGTGGTAGTGATGTGCCTATATCACACTCGCAACTACAGACTGATGATGCACAAACGTATAAGAAACGTTTGGCCCAACTTAATACAATTTATAACAAGGTGAAGAAACACTTAATAGTTGCTCACCAGCATAACTTAAAACACTATAACTTAAGAAAAAGGCACGTGGAACTTAAAGTAGGACAGATTGTTTACAAACGTACTTTTTATTTATCAAATGCTTCAAAGAAGTTTACTTCAAAGTTAGCTCCAAAATTTCAAAAATGCATAGTAATTGCTAAGAAATCATCTTTAGTATACACTTTAGCAGACGTAAATGGTAAACCATTAAGGGATTTCCACATTAAAGACATTTTAAAATATGATGACTGAAAGGTAAAGGAGATTGTATGAAAGGGTCTAAGTATGAATGAATTTTATTTTCTAAATTAATATGCGCGCAAATATTATAATTAATAAATGAAGTATGTAAAGGAAGTATAGTAGCATGGTCATGGTATTTTGATTAGTAATAATGAAGAAATCTGAATATTTTTAGTTACTGTTTGTTCATCATTCAGTATTTTTAAGGAGGGAGTGATAGGTTGTCGGTTGTTCTCTTAAGTGGATCTGTCTTATCTTTAAGGAGCCGTTCTGTCTACTTAACTTAACACTACTTAACTTAATGTTGTTGTGAGATGTGTACAACATATTTTACTTAAGATGTGAGTTAATATCGGTACCATAATATTAACTTACTGATTCATAAAATGTTGAATATCTTAAATATTTCCATTACTAGTGTGGAACTTAATCCAAGTGGATTCAATAAACTTAAATAAATATTTGTTTGCTTTAACAAAGATTTGTCTTAAATATAATCTTAGTGTGAGAGTTTGTGATAGAGATCATTGTTGGAGAAGTTGACCGGTGTTCAACCAGGGTTTTGTTTCATCCTTCTCATAGATCTTTCTATCCATACTTTTCTAGCATACTCAACTTCTCAGTAAGTTTGCTGGCATTATCTTAGTCTTTAATGTTTCTTTTGTTCAGATAAAAGAATATAACAGAAAAATTTTATGATATAGCTTTCTACAAGTACCGTAAACCGTATTCACTAAAAAGTCTCTCAAATTAATTTACCGAATAAGACAGCAACACTCTGTTAACGTAATTGACCCAGACGTACTTAATGCTGTAAACAATAATTAACGTTCAATACTTTTACTAAATTTCTCTGGAACAAAGCCGTAATGTACGCTTGCGGTCACAACATATTGGCACAAAATGTGGCAATTTACAAATTCTTATTTATTTTCGTAACCGTAAAAGATAGAAATATGAACGTCTTATTGCCACTTCGAGTAAAAAATTAGCTTTCTGTTGATGTAGAAACCTTTACGATGCGCATCGTATATTGAGTTATATTGACAGTTTTCACGTTTTATTTTCTCCTGAACATTTTGATTTCTCCGGTTGCGGCTTTGTTCCATGCACCCATCGAATACTCCTTTTGCGCTGTAAGGAGCATTTAGTCTTTGCCAAAGAACTTAGGCCGTTTTGTTCCTTGGATTTGTTTAACTAAAGATTTATGATTTTAGTGGCCCAAAAGTGACTCAAGAACCATAAATTGACATAAACTGAACTTTCATCTATGACAATAACGTGACTCGGCTTTCAAAATGAAAACAACAAAAATAAAAAATAAACAATGTGAAATATTATATTCCTCTCTTCATAATACAATCACAATACAATTTAAAATGAAGAAATAATACGCACATCGACGATTTCAACACTTCTACGGTGTATGACAAAGCCGTGAGGAATCCTAGAACATGTCTGTGAAATTTCTCTAAGATTAAGTGTGAGGTAGACCAAATTGCAGTAGGGGGCTTGCGTGGTCATCTAAGATCTGACTGCCCTCACATCAGTAAGGTAGTCTCGAGCGAACCCCTCCTGTGTGGAGACCTATATTAAGTGATAACGAAAGAATACGTACTTCAAATGACATATTTTGCTAATTACATCGTTAGTAACGTATTTGAAACTGAAACTCATACAGAAGAGATTTTAGATCGTGTTCGAACTTTTCTTGTAAGTTGCAATAGAAGTTTAAGTTTTACATTATTAGCTAGCTATCCTCCAGAACGTTTAAGTTACTAAATTAACAATAAAATAGTGTGGTCGTAGCTAAGAGCCTCCGGGTTCGCGCGGTAGAGCGTTGGGCGTTATCGAGGTTGTGGGTTTAAATCCGGTGGGGGGGACATTAACGCACAGAAAAAAAAATGATTATAGAACATTGCAGGCTGAATCACATTCTTGCTTTAGTATATTGGAAGGCACCTTAAACGGTCTTGGTAACTTTCAGAGAAAATTGCTGTTGTGTGTCGTGTGACCCATATCAGATACATTTGGTGGCTCAGTAATAACTCTAGATACTAGGGTTTGTTTGCTCAGTCTTACAAAACACACTAAACTAGAAGAAAAAAGTACCTGTACATGTTAATTATTGTTTTCTTCCAGTCTTGGTTGGTGCTGAATGATGATTTTGAAAACGTTGGTTCGTTAATAGTAATTGTATTTGAAGCTAAGGGTCTGTCCGCCCATGATTGCTTTGCTTCAATTGTGCTAGATAATACCAGAGTTGAAACCCACGCTGAACATAAAACAAGTGATCCTTGTTGGATGAAAATGTTTACTTTGTAAGTATATTACCACGGTATATATATTACTACTAACTATTACTACTGATGTAATTTCCCAAAAAATAATAGCTAAATAATTATTAGTAAAATAAACTAGGAGTTTCTAGATAGCGTAGTTCTTTGCCATTCAGAAAAAATATATCAAAAGTCAATAGTTGCGCATCTAGTGAGTCAAAATAAGGGTATAATATTATACTGGGTGTCCAAAAAGGGTGTTGGCAGTTTATATACGAAAATCATAAATGAAAAATATATCATTTCATAATTTTATTACTATTTGCAAAAAGTACATACAATGGAAAGTTTACGACGAAAAAATAATGTTGTCCAAATGACGTCCATTACGATTTTGACACTCTTCAAGTCGTGGCCGTAAATTGCCTAAGACGTTCACATAAAACGTTAGTGATTTTTGTTATTTCACTTGCAATATTGTTTTTCAATTGGCTAAGAGTTGACGGCTTATTTATGTAAACCTTACTCTTTAGGTAACCCCATAAAAATGATCAAGTGGACTTAAGTCCGGGCTCCTAGGGGGCCATTTAAGGTTCCCGTTTATTGAGATAACTCTTTCTGGGAATAACTCATTCAATGCTTCAATAGACCTTCTACTCGTGTGACATTTGGCACCGTCCTGCTGAAAAAATGTTGCCGAATTGTAACCTCTAAATTCCTGTAAAGTTGGTGCCAAAAAACTTTCAATCATGTTACAATATCGGTCCGCGTTAACTGTAAGTGCATGTGGGGACATGGTAGGGGTACCGTCCTCAAAGAAATAGGGGCCGATTATGCCCTTGGCGGACATTGCTACCCACACTACCACCTTAGGGCTGTGAAGTGGAGGCATATGCTTATAACGAGGATTTTTATCACACCAATAGCGACATATAAGTGGAAATTTGCTTCATCGCTAAACAAGACATTGTTGAAATTGGTAAAGCGCGCAAACATCTCCTGAACAAAATTTAGTCGCTGTTTATTTTGTCGCAGATTATGATCTGTGGGTTTTAATTCTTGCACTAATTGAATCTTGGAAGCACGTAAATGCAAATCCTTCTTTAAAATCAGGTGCAATGTTGATTTTGCAATGTTTACGGATTGACTTCGCTTTCGCAGTGATAGTGAGGGATCTTGCCTTACCGACTCATGAACTTCTTGAATAATTGCAGGTAGCCTTATTTCTATCGGACGTCCGCAATCAAAGTTTTTTAAAGTTGACTCTGTAGCCTCAAATGTCTTAATCCATTTTCTAATGATATTCGCACTGGGAGATAAAGAAATGTCCCGTACATTGAATTGCGCGCGATATAAGCGGCGAGCTGTTATTATCGAATTATTGTTTTGATAATGAATTCCACGTATGACATTATATATTTTTTTGTTATCTACCCTCATTAAGACAATTTATTGATATTTAAAAGTGCAAATACTCTTTTTGGACACCTTGTAATAATAATAATAATATTCCTAGACTAAAAGACAAGACTACGTCTCGGGAAACGTAGTGTGGGACGCCCCCCTGCCAAGTGGACTGATGACCTGAGGAAGGTCGCTGGTGGTGGCTGGATGAGAAAAGCGGGTGATCGTGCGCTTTGGCGTGCCCTTGGGGAGGTCTACGTACAGCAGTGGACTGCAATAGGCTGATTGATTGATGATTGAAAAGACAAGAAATAAATTAAGCAATTAAAGTTCTTCAAAAAGTGAAGAATAAGCGAAACCATGTAACACATTCTGAAACATTTAATAAACAGTAGTATTATCTCACTGTATTTGCTTTTTAGTACAGTACACGATGTGACGTCTATTTTGCACATAATAGTCCATGATCAGAAGAAAGCGCATATAGTGGGTCAAGTCGCTATACCTTTATTAAGAATAGTAAACGGAGAGAAAAAATGGTATGCTCTTAAAGATGTAACTTCAAGAGACCGAGCCAAGGGTCATAATCCAAGAATATTTCTGGAAATGTATTTATTCTATAACGTTGTAAGTTAATCTCTTGTGTTCATAAACGATGTATAGTTGGATTTGAAAAGAAAAACAACAAACAATAAGAGAAACAGAAGAAGAGTCGAAATGTATGAGTATGTAGATCAGAGATGTGACAAGAAGAAAAAGTTTACAATTTACTAGTAAATTAAGGAGTGCGAAACAAGATGATGATTTGTATAAATATAAAAAGACATAGTGAAGGACGCAATAAATCAGTTGAAAATGTTACGAAAGTAAATAAAATGGATAGTCCGAAAAAATATGCAGCTTATCACCAAAAAACAAAATAGTAACATTTCATAATCACTTTTATAGGTAAAATCATCTGTACGTGTGATTAATCCGAAAATGAGAATAATACTGGAAAGAGAGCCGGATTTCAAGAGACAGCTTTTAGCCAAAAATATAAATAGAGCCAGAGTCGTTGTTGATTGGCTTACAGCAGCCTTCAGAATTGTCAAGTAAGCAATGTTCTCGTTTCTTATGTATAAAGGACAAAAAACTGAAGTAACGTGAAGTAAGCCTTTTGTAATAACGTTAACATATAACTTCGTTTTAAAGAAATAATAGGAACTAGCGTTTTGTTATACAATGACAATCTTTTTGAGAGAAATATTGGTATTAACGTTAAAAAATATGTACATGATAACAGAACACTGTTCGAGTGGGAATCCCGAAAGCTGAATGTGATTGCGCTGATAGCATGGCTCATTTTCTGGTGGTTCTACAAAGCATGGATGTTACCTCTACTATTTCTCATACCATTTTACTGGTACAGGCCTGAGAAATACCATTTCACGACATGTAAGATTTTTATTGATCAATTTATTATTGCTATACTTATCAAACAATATTACCAAAAGTGGTTTAAGTGTGTGCTCCTTGAAAGCCAACTATAGCTTTGCTTACTTCTGTAGGGATATGAGCGTGGTGTTGTTTTTGTACCACATAATTAATTCTATTGGAGACTTAGTTTTCACAGAGAAGCTTTGCTTTAAGAAAATGTTACAAGGTTTGTTACTAGTTAGAAATTACTTACTACAGCCATTTGAAAAAAAACTGCTTATTACGTACCAGAATTCATCTCCTGCACAAAATATTGCATCGGAAGAGTGGGTCCTGCAGACTTACCTTTACTTTTTGTACATTTTTTTAAATTGAAATATTGTTTGAAGCTTGTATCCATACAGGGCAGCCTGACTTATTATGGAAACCATTCCGCACATTGAAGAAAGAATTAGATTTATCCTCAACCTCAGACACATCTCTTCATCCTAAGGTAAGAAGATCAGTAATTAAGAAAGGAAGAAAGAAAATATTGCTCATAAAAGCCCGACCAGGAAAATAAAAAACCTGCATTGGGGCCGCCACATGCACATTTTATCTTTTGATAATTATTGTCATTAAGAAATTAGTTATTAGTATTAGGAGAAATACGTCGCATCGCAAATGTATATAAAAAAACAATATTAATAAAATATAATAATAACTAACAATGATAGATGAACCTTTATTCTCTTTCTTGAATGTTTCAATTTTTAGTAACTAATTATATCTGTTTCTATTGATATTTAAGACTAAATTCCCCTACTCAAAGCTTTTCTGGTCTTCCAGCCAAATATTATCAAGATCAATTAAGTGGATAGTAACGAAAAGAAAAACAGATTGACAGAATAACTAGTAAGGCTGCATGAGCTTCATTTTGTTACGATCATTCATTCATTTTGTTATATTTCAGGAATCAAAAACAACGCTCATACAAAAATTCAACACCCTTCAGGAAATGGTAACAACAGTTCAAAATGCCATTGGATCCGCCGCTAGTTTAGGTGAATCTGTTAAAAAGTAAGTTTGTTTATTACATTAAGAAACAATTTTAATTGGTTTGACCTAACTATGTTTCTATGATTGTAAGTACTTGCACCTCTTAAACAGAAAAGAATGTACTCAATGAAAAGTTGGGCGCTGTTGGTGGTATAGACGCTGATTTGAACTCCACCACCACGTACCAATGTGTTTACAAATTTCGAATTGCTAAATGTTTATTCAACGCTTAGGAGGAAACTTGCACTAGCCTGCTAAGTAATTCAAAGTTTGTGCCTGAAGGTGGTTAACCTGTGGACTCAACTAGAGCATAATTTTATTGCCCTTATTGGAGATAAAGCCCCTCGTAGGAGAAGGCGTAGATTTCACGAAAAAAGGAGATGAAAAAAGGAGACACCAGTCCCGCAACAAAGCAAATTAGACAAAGTCATGTTTATGTTTCCTGTATCATAGATAAATTAATAATTTATCTATGCCTATATTTAATAAATAAATGAAATAGTTTGGTATTTACTTTGAAGGACTTTCGTATGTTACACTTCGTCTAGCGTTCTTTTTACATAATATAATGATGTGGCAACAGTATCTAAAGTCACAGGTAAAATATTGGAGCGTAATATGTAAATTCTACTTGTGTATTTTTCTTCTGTGTATTTCTTGTGTGCAATAAAGTATATTCAATTCTATAACCACTTTATGTGTGATCCCCACATATTTATCATTTAGTGAATTCTTTGTTTCAGCCTTTTTAACTTTACGGTACCTTACCTAAGTTATTTAACAATTTTCGGAATTGTGGGGATAGCTTTCATCACGTACCTTATACCGTGTAATGTCATTATCATGGCTTGGGGTAAGTGGATAAAAACAAATTAAAATCAAAGTAACAACATCCTTTGGAAGCATTGCACAAATTGATGGATGTGCTGGATGCGGGCAGCGCAGGACCGGTCATTGTGGATACCCTTGGGGTAGGCCTTTGTCCAGCGTAGACGACTGGACGTCTTTCAGCTGAGATGATAATGATGATGATGATGATTGTAAATTACAAGGCAATGTAAGGTTTGTGAGGTTGGTCATCAAAAATTTTTACTAAAAACATAATTTATATTGACGGCACAAAGAATAAAGTTCATAATTTAATTTCAAGAATTGTGTTTTTCTTCGCCACAAATATAACGTGCCAATAGGGGATCGGACTACTTTTTTTATTTTATAAATCCAGTCTTCTTAGTTTCTGCTATTGATTTTGCTCTATCTTTAAAATTGAGAGGCACATACCCACTTCTGACGTCATCTGTTGGTAACGCCATATAATCTCCTTACAAAAAATCGTTTTTGAAAGAAACAGACATATTGAAACTCTAAAAAATCACTGTAAATTCGTTTTTTAACCGATGCTGTTTTTTTCTTCGCGAATCGTCTGCTACTAATCTATATTTTAAAAATAATTCATAAAATATGGTAAATTCATAAAATGTGGTGAACAGTCCGATCCCTTATTTATGTTAGGCTCTAAATAATTTCTGTAATTTAATTACGATAAAAAAATATATAGTTTTGTCAATTTTAGGTGTACACAAATTCTTGCGAAAAACTTTGCGTCCAAACAGGATACCTAACACCGAAATTTTGGATTTATTATCTAGAGTGCCTGATGACGAGACTTTGGTAAGATGGTTTACTTATTTACTATTATAGAACCCACGGACACAAAAACTGATATTTTTTTGTTTATTTTCCAGTATGACTGCGAGGAGCTACCTCTTGCAATTTCAGATAAAAACGAGATATTACAGCCGAATTTCTGATTTTATGAATTTGGCCCAGAATAATGAAAAGAGGACATGTATTCGATAATCGTAAGAAATACCAATAACTTATCAACTTCGTACAACGCCCCTCGGTGAAAGAACGTTTATTTTTTAGTTTCAGTGTGTCAGATTTTTGGTCCATATTCAATAGTATAAAAGAAAATGTAGGGTAAAATCTGAAATGGGTGTATTTATGGTGATAAATTTTTTTTTACTATAATTTGTATTACTTATTCATTCATGACCTACGTTTCCTTTATACTCATCTAGCGCTATGTTTTACATAAAGGCTAATGTACACTTCGTAGTAAGATACAACTTAATTAAGTTAAGTAAGTAGGAACAAACACAAAATAGAAGCCCGATCTATTTTTACACTACCTAACTACCTGCTGAGTTTAGTTGACGGACCACCGCTGTACTTGTGCAAGTGCCTTTATAAATCTTTGAAAACAGAGCAGTGGTCCGACTGCTCTGTCCAACTAGTTGGACTGTGGGCCTTTATTAGAGGCAAAAAGTTGGATCACAGGACTTTTACTTGTATACTTATTTCGTCTCAAAACAATATCCTCCATAAATACCACCTCTGATTACCCAAAGTCAAACTAAATCGATGTTACTTTATTTAAATACTATGCAATTACTCGCAATAGTAATAGAGTTATTAGATAGTATTGATATATTCTCTGCCAAAAGTCTAATGCTACTACTCGTACATACTCGGATGTGATGTGGCTTCTCGAAGTGTTCCCATTTTGTAAAGATGAATGACGATTCATCACTTAGGTCCGACACGAACCAGAGCTATCTCAATTTATCCATATAAGTATGTTTTTATTATATCAGCTGTCTGATACCCGTAACAGTACAAGCTCTAATACCAAAATATTGCCTTGTAGTTTTCTTCAGGCGAAATAATAAAGTTGAGCCTGGTTGCAACCATGCTGTAACAGGCCCGACCTGTGCAACATTTCTAAAAATAATAGACCAAAGATGTTGTAGAATAGAGTCGTATATCAAATGCTGAAGCGTCAAATGGAAAAGTGGATACGTCAGAACACATAATTGTTCTACGATGGATATCCATATCCTCTGGGCTAGCAGTTAATATTGACAGATGAAGATGTGGTGTGTGTGTTGACAAGGGAGCCATCTGTTACACTGCATTTACCACCGAGTCCTTATAATATATTATGCAAACTACACCACAGGGAAAGCGACTTGAGTACTCTAAGCTAGCGAATCAGTACATCCCCAATATGCAGCTGCCAATCTGCAGTCACTATTTGTAATTCGTGTCAGTTATTTGTAATAGAATTTATACCATGATTTTTTCTAAATATTTACTAAGATTCATAATGCCACTTGGTAACCCCTAATATCCAGAAGTAATAATAATCGTAATTATGTTTTCACCTGTCAAACCATATTCTATTTTATTCCCTACTGGCATGAAAATCACTTGATAGCATCAATAAAAAAAAAACAAAAGAAGTGGGTTGTAAGTATAGTTTTATGTCGCTGATAACTTTAAAGAAACATCAGTGGTTTTTTTGTGATATTTTTCTACCTAATTATTAATAAGCAAATTAGTGATCATTAAGGCCAAACCACCTTGACTCGGTCAATGAAACGAAACCATGTTTAAATAAATATTATTTTATTCTTACTAAAGCTATATTTTTGCGTACAATGTTTCCACGCTACTAAAACAGCAGGAAGTAATCCAATGTTTTCTACAATCACCTACATTACTTACCTACGTCGAATTTATTCGAGGATAGAAATCACAGATTATAATGACGCAATTTTTGTACATATTTTTACGTCTACTTCTTATTAAAGAATTTATACAACAACATCTTTCCCTAGCCTTTCGAACTCGTTAGCGAAGTAAACCATATCCTTATGGTCCAAAGCTGAATTTTGAAAAACGATACGGAAGAAATTTACTAAGTTGCCTTGCGGCTGGTACGTGACCATCATACTTCCTTCCTTTATCATACGCTCCTTAATTTTCGGTGCAACCTTGTGCAGCCTTTCTTTATAATCTGGGTCGTTCTCGCGGCCGCGTAGGCAAGTCGGAATGTACCAAAACATTATGTTCGTGCATTCGGGTTTTTCGATCACGAGTCGGAAACCGTCTCGCTGTCGGATGTGATCGAGGAAGAATTTTGCGTTGTCAAACAGCTTGTCGATATGTTTCTCGAAGCCCTCGGTGCCCTTAGCCTTCCACATGAACCAGAATTTGAGGACGTCAGCCCTGCGGCCGCATTGGATGTGTTTGTCGCCAGTGTCATATGAAGTGTCGTAGAACTTGTCCTTCTGGAAGAGGTACTTGGCTTCAGACGAGTGGCCCTGCTTGAGGACATTTCTGTGTCTAATTAGAAACGTCGAGCATTGTTGCGGGGCCGCCAAGAGCTTGTGAGGGTTCCAAGTCACGGAATCGGCCCTGGAAATGTAAACGTTCATTTAACCTTTTTATATTTAAATTGGGATGTTGAATTTTTAATTTACTCTTATATCGTGTTTTATTGTCAAGGTGATTATATCAAGGATTGTGATGTTGCGCAATTTGAGATTATGTGGAACAGTAGAAATAGTATAAAATATATGTGCATTGCAAATTCGTCCAACCCATCTAATTTACAGCCGTCAAACGCAGTTAATTAAACGCCTAAAATCGTTAATTAGCACAGATATTTGATTTTAGCCGCGTTGCCTTTAATTATCGTTATGTGATTAAATTAAAGAACGGGACAGGAGCTTATTATATATTTTTTTTAACGCCAGTTTGTCAAGTTATTCGAATATCTTCCAAATTTCAAATAAGTTAGTGTATATCTTTCCACAGGCAATGTATCTTGAAAGTGCCTGATTGCTCAAACTCAGTCAATTATTACTGTATATAAAATGGTCTAAATAAGAGAGTTCATAGAGTAAATCTTATAGTTTTTTTTAAGGGAACAGGGCAGGAGAATTATTATCGTTTTATCTATCTACCTATGTATCCCTCGACGAAAAAAAACGCATAGCCGACACTCAAGTTTCCTTGATGGATCTTAGATCCCTTAAAAAAGAAGAAAAAACTCTAAAAACCTGCTAACCTAAAATCAAAATATTTTTTACTTACAATTCGATTCCAGCAAGCAAATGTCTGTGTTTCCTAGACATGAGAGCTCCTCCGCCCCAAGCCGCGTCTACATGTAACCACAGGTTATATTTCTTGCACAGCGCCGATATCGCAAGCAGTGGATCGAACGCCCCAAACACAGTTGTTCCTGAAGTCGCAGTCACCAAAAACGGAGTTGCGCCTTCTTCTATTGCTTCATTTACTTTAATTTCCAAATCTTCGGGGTCCATTTTACCATTCTGGTCAGTTTTAATCAGGATGCAGTTGTCAGCACCAATGCCCATAAAAGCGCAGAGCTTTTTTGTGGAGTAGTGGGCTAGCTCTGACGTAAAAAGTACCAGCTTTGGCACTGCATAGACGCCTTTAGACTGGAAATTAAAAAAACTAGTATTACTATGCGGAAGTTATTAAAATGAGTTTATTAATAAAAACGGAAGGTGTACTCGAAACTGTTTCCTAAATGCTATTTTTATATGCTTTCGTAAAGTCGTATTTTACTATAGTTAAGAAGGCCAATGAACCGAAACTGATTACTTAGCACAACCAAACTATTGGCTCTGTGAGCTGTAGACCTCGCGAAAATATATATATTTTTAAATGGCTGATTTATGATTTTGTTACGTTATCAACCCTCGTAACTCCGTTATTTTTAAAATTTCCAAAAACTGACTCGACTAAAGGAATCGATTAATTTATCGAATCTGCTCACAAAATTTTACAAGAATCGGTTGAGAAACGCGACCTGTAGAGTGGAACAAACAGACACGTAGACAGATGGACAGATAGACATGCAAAAACAATTTTGGCCAAGCTGAAATGAAGACGTTTCGCTTGCGCTTCGCGCTCGCTCGGTCAATTAATTCAAAACCTTGAGCGATTTATTTCATCAATTTTATTAAAATAATTATTTTATGGAGGTTATAGTTCCAACCCAGGCACATACCAGTCTGTTTTCTAATTTCGAAAATTGTACGTTTTTTCTTACTCCATCGAAAGAGGGTTGATGATGATGATGATGATGATGATGATGACTTCTTTTCTCTTTTTCTATCACGTAGATTACGAATATTAAAAAGTATTGGACAAGTATTTATTTTTCTTACACGTAATCAAAAAACTTCGGAGATATACCTACCGAGTTGTCACGTAGTTAGCCAACTTTAATGAGGTTTAACAAAGCCATTTTTTGTTAGTTTGAGAGAATAAATAGTACGTGTCTAATATTTTAGTAATATCTGACTGACAGACTAAATAAAATTTCGTTTTTTACCCAAGAATTATCCTTATTATATCCCTAAAAGCCTAGTCGTTTTCTACCCAGAAATTATCCTTATTATATCCCTAAAAGCCTAGTCGTTTTCTACCCAGGAATTATCCTTATTATATCCCTAAAAGCCTAGTCGTTTTCTACCCAGGAATTATCTTTATTATATCCCTAAAAGCCTAGTCGTTTTCTACCCAGGAATTATCCTTATTATATCCCTAAAAGCCTAGTCGTTTTCTACCCAGGAATTATCCTTATTATATCCCTAAAAGCCTAGTCGTTTTCTACCCAGGAATTATCCTTATTATATCCCTAAAAGCCTAGTCATTGTCCGATTGCCCTTTTTTAGGATAATCTCTAACCCTTTAAAGGTAATGTTATTTGTGCTGATAATAAAATAAAAGAAGGTAAAAAAATTGTCCTAAATACTTTACAATGACGTGTAAAAATTTAAACTAACTATTAAAACTTACAACAAAGAAAATAAAGATAAATTAGACATTATTAAGGTTTAAAACAAACTAGCCGGGTAAGTACAAGGTTTGTTGGATGAGTGGCACAGCACGCGATTAACGTTCGCTAACGGGGTTAAGGTGACCACAGAGTGCCAGCCATGCTTCCTGCAAAACTACCAATCTGTGGAGCCTGTCATGTGGTTGTGGACTTATACCTAAAAATATAATAATTGATGTAATGACGAAACTAGGAGATATACCCTGCAATAGTTAATAAACGATTTATTCATTGATTCATTATTATGATAAAATGTCGTATTGAATAAATATAAAATTAAAATATGGCATAATACCTCCGGCTGTCACTTGTCAGCAACCGAGGACATAGTTGGTGTAGGTCTTGAAGTCTGTCGATTGTTGCAGGTCAACTGTACCGACTTGTATTATACATTTAAAAGAAAAGTACAAAATATACGAATCATGTGGAGTTTATTTCGGCACACTAATAATAGTACGTGCCAACAAGCCAAAACCAAACTCGTTTTTAATCATTTACATCAGGTCGTATACAAAACCAGACAAAATTTAATTATATTTTTTAAACATAAAAAAAATGAAGTTTCTATTAATTTATATAACCGTCGTCATTTATTATTTAGCAATTAACCTATTTATCTGTAAATACCTAAGTATTCCTAAATGATAGGTTGAATGATAGGTTGTTCTTTGACTGAACGATAATTTAATAAGCAATTTAGACTTTATTTTAACTCATTATTCAATCAAGATAAGTTGACTTAAAAGGGTCGATCGACTATTGGCACGCAATATCCAATATTATAAAGAAATTCATCATTACTGTCGACAGAATTATATAACTGTAAGGAAAAATACTTCGCATAAGCAAATTTAATAATGGATTTATTGAAATGTTCATTGAATCGGAAGCATTGTTAAATCATAATTGTAGCCTTTGTGAAGTTCAATACCAAAGATCAATTAAAGTAATCAACAAGGTTAATTTTATTTCATTAGCCCTTCACGAAACTAATGTAAATGCGGAAGAATTAATTCGGCTTTTTCAACAATATAACAAAAATATAAGTATTAAATTAACTAGGTAGGTAAAGTAGGTATATTTAAAAACTAAATAAATCGTATTTAACTTCCTTTTTCTGGCAGCGCAAAAACATTTTTAAAAAGGTACTTAATTTTCCTTAAAAATATAGAGTCATGAGCTAAGCCTCGATCCCAACCTGCCCTTGCACTGATTCATTCTCTCAAACTGTCCGGCAGCTTTGCCGGTAGGTTTTCCCCAACAAAACAAACTCAGCCAACAGCTTAACATCCCTGAATAAGTGAAGTCCTCCGCAAAAATGTTACAATATTTTAGCGAGAAGGCAGGAAGTAACGTCCGGTGCATTAATTATGCAGATTGCAATCTTGGGACGCGGTCTAGAGCACTGCTGCAACCTGGTTTTATGTGATGGTGCACCGAGCGACGTGTGCTGACATGCGAATGGGTGAATTTTGCTGTATACCTCCTAGTTTTAGGTCGTAGACAAGTGTGTCTCTGGCGGGACCACGAATTTTTTTTGTCCTACCAGTGGAACAAAGAAGTGGGACCACGGATCCGGCGTGAATTTTTGTAACATCCATACAGGTGGGTTAGAATACTTTTCAAACATTCCACTTCAGAAAATAAGACTGCCAAAAAGACTTTATCGACACCCACCCTAGTGTAGTTTGGTAGTGTGTCTGGCTATTGAAGGTTCAAATCCTAACCAGAGCAAAAAAAATGAGAAAAGAGCATTACTTAGTGTCTGTCTTGAAGGGCTTCCCGCACATTTAAATAAATAATTTAACACGTGCAGTTGCCCCGCTTCCCTGATATTTCCCAAACTATATCTTACCTTAATTTCTGGATAGAAGTAAAACCTGGCGCAGCTGATGGCATAACCGTTGGCGATGGAACCTCCAGGGCAGAAGATGCCGTCGCCATCTCCGTTTGGCCATCCGACTATGCCTCTCATTTCCCTCAGCACTTCCTCTTCCATGAGAGTGAAGACTGGAGCCACCTCGTAGGTGTAAACGCTAGGGTTCAGGGCATCTGTTAACCACTGGCCGACGAGGCCGTAAGGATCGACTGAGGAGAAGAGCTGGTTTACAAAGTATGGGTGGCTGGTGTTGACGGAGTAGCGAGCAACCTGAAAAAGTAAATTTATGTTAGTATCGAAGAAGAAGATCGTTACCAACTCCTATTTTATGTCCCCACCAAGAGGCTTAAGCCTATCATACTTACTAATATTATAAAATATGTGAAAGGATGTGTGGATGTTTGTTCCGCTTTCACGCTTAAACTACTGAACGGCTCTGAATGAATTAAGAATGGAACTAAGTAGTTTGCACCCTAGATTAACACAAAGGATACTTTTTACGGGAAAAAAAAATATTCCCACGGGAAAAATCTTGCACAACGCGAGCAGAGCCGCGGGCGGACAGCTTGTCCTGAATAAAAGCCAGGCTTAGTCACCCACGCTCTGACCCGAATTCAGTTTTTTTTTCGCGAGCATTTGCAGGTTTCCTTCAGCAAAGCGTCGCGTTGAATATTACTTATATATATATAGGTAGATACCTAAGTAATGCACGTATACGACTTGGAGATGGGGGTGCCATCAGCAACATTTAAAATACGAACAAAAAAACAAAACAGTTCATTTTCTGTAACAGCATAAAAAAACAGCGGTACTTGATTTTTTTAAGCATGACAATGACTGCACCACGACCATTTTTTCTTATACTTGCTACTATTATTTCTTCTGTGCTTATACTAAGTACCTATATTAATGTTTTAAAAACGTTGATTGTTATTGTCAAATAAGTTACTTTCGAAGAAAATAATAAATCTAACTTTCTATTTATGCGCTTTCAAACCTATTTTCAGTAGCTATGAGATTTTGCTGAAATTATTCATAAATTATACATGAAGAACATTTCATCACATTATTTGTTCTTCCAAGAGTCTTATCAATATGTATCTTCCATTCGTATGTAAGTATTTCTTAGAAAAACTCCAGTTATTTTGTCTACCTACTCAATCTTGGCAAAGTTTTTAGTTAATACATTATAAGTAGGTTTATTACCTACCTACTTTAGCTTGTTTCATTATAGTATAAAAAATTGTTGTTGATTTATCCAGTGCGAATAAGATAATATCCCGCGGTAAAATGTTCCTTATGAATGAAAGACTCCGGCCTTCGACTAAAATGACGTCAATCTAGTAAGATAACTAAATTATGTACCTGTTTTATTTTTGTTTCATGTTGTATACTGTGTGCTGTAAATAAATGCTGCGTGAAAAAATTACAAACCTAAAAATCCGAGCCTTAAAACAAAATTTTACAAAAACGCATTTGTGAGGACTGTCAAAGTTCCACTATCCACATCATAGTACGTGATCGATCACTTCTAATTTGTGAGGACTGTCAAAGTTCCACTATCCACATCATAGTACGTGATCGATCACTTCTAATTTGTGAGGACTGTCAAAGTTCCACTATCCACATCATAGTACGTGATCGATCACTTCTAATTTGTGAGGACTGTCAAAGTTCCACTATCCACATCATAGTACGTGATCGATCACTTCTAATTTGTGAGGACTGTCAAAGTTCCACTATCCACATCATAGTACGTGATCGATCACTTCTAATTTGTGAGGACTGTCAAAGTTCCACTATCCACATCATAGTACGTGATCGATCACTTCTAATTTTTTTTTTCCATTTGTATTTTCTCCTGAAAGTATGTTTCCTGACTGAACTTCGTAGTTTTGGAAACAAAACAGTGTAGAAATGTATAAAAACTAAAATGACTACTACTCACGTCGGCCATAATTCCAAGAAGCACATCATGGGACACTGGCTGCTCCCTCGGTTTCAAATCGATGGCTCTCTTGATGTCTGCTGGCTGCGCCCATTCCACCACCTTTGCCGATCTCAAGGACCTCCCGAAGACCACGCGGTCCACCAACAAATCCACTGCCCGCCGGATGAAGTCCTCATGTTTAGATCTCTCAGCGAGACTTTGAAACGGACTTACTTCCCTCTCTTCCCCTCCCACGATAAGGGTTGAATCGGCCGGCATTTGGAATGATTTAACGATACTAAAATGTATTCATTTATCGTTATTTTTTTTATTATTGTGACTGTGGTAGCGGGCGACCGCGACCGCCAATGGCGTGTATTGGCCCGCCACTCAATGCGCGGCCTTCTTAAATACTCTGTTCGGCCAATTCACTTCGTAAGGTTATACTTAGACGCACGGTTCAGAAATATCTGCTAATTTTCTTTGTTTAGTTCTAATTTTATAAAAACGGACAAGTAAATTGTTCTTTTTCTACGAGCAAAAGATAAATCTTAAACATCTAGTTCTAAGTTTAACTTGAATCTTGTATATTTATTTCCGAATATTTATAAGTTCCTTATCATATAAATTAGATGTAGATAAAGGAAGGCAAATGTAGAATTTTTGCCGAATAGCCAATATTATTTTAATTGAGGTAGGGTTTAAAATGTTTATTATTTAAAGTTGCTTACCATACAGCGGCCTGTTGTTAAAGACCCAATCTGTAAATAGTCAACATTTTTAAATTATTTTTACTAAAGTTAACTCTTCCTAGCGAACAAAACCCATGTTTACTTACACATAGACACACAGGTAATAGAATCGCAAAAATTAAACCGTCAAATTAAGCAAAATATTAGAAAAAATATTTCGATAGAGTTAGAAGAAGCTAAGCTAAGCTAAGTATGGCTACTCGTGTTTATTCATTTCATTATTTTTGAGGGACTGTGATATTCTTACGAAATCATGGAACATATTGGCCCCGATTCGGGAAGTCATGCTCTAATTCTAATTTTAAAATCCAGCTATCCTTTTCGATTTAATGACTAATAAAAGAGAGGTAATGAATTCATACAAACAAATGATATTATTTTGAAAGAATGATAACATGAAATAAGGTCATAGCTGTCAGATTTTTAAGTCGCAGGTGTTTTACGTGCTCTTTAAAATTGGGCAATCGACGCGTCCATATAATGTTCAAATTCAATGTTTGACAGCTTTATAATACGTCCCCATCGAGGAGATCGAGCCTACCCTGAATTAATAATACGTCCTCACCCGTGGTCCTCACCAAGGAGATCGAGCCTACCTTGAATTAATAATACGTCCTCACCCGTGGTCCTCACCAAGGAGATCGAGCCTACCTTGAATTAATAATACGTCCTCACCCGTGGTCCTCACCAAGGAGATCGAGCCTACCTTGAATTAATAATACGTCCCCACCGAAGAGATCGAGCCTACCCTGAGTTAATAATACGTCCTCACCCGTGGTCCTCACCAAGGAGATCGAGCCTACCTTGAATTAATAATACGTCCCCACCGAGGAGATTGAGCCTACTCTGAATTAATAATACGTCCTCACCCGTGGTCCTCACCAAGGAGATCGAGCCTACCTTGAATTAATAATACGTCCCCACCGAGGAGATCGAGCCTACCCTGAATTAATAATACGTCCCCACCAAGGAAATCGAGCCTACCCTGAATTATTCCTAACCCTAAGGTGATCAGGCCTTTGTCGACCACCTATTATGTATTCTGTGGCGAGTTGGTCAACTTCTCGCCGGAGTGTGCAGGATTCCTCACGAGGTTTCCTTTAAGAACGTCAAATGAACGTACATAAGGATTTAAAAATCAGTATGGAAGGAGATTTTCAAATTGACCACATAAAGTAATCAACTTTTCAGTAGATATTGAAATAAAATTAAAACTTAGTTTGGCTTTTAGAGTTCAGCAAAAATATTTAAAACAAAAACTAGCAGTACCTTTCAAATGTGCTAATATCAGATGAGAGAGACGTTTTATATCTACCTTGTATGTATATCATGATTTTTACCTCTGTACCTTCTCCTCTTAACTCTACTTATTATTTTTAAATATTATACAGCATGATTTTGCGATCCCTAGCAAAATTTAAATATACTGTTAAGACCATCATAAGCAACAACTTTTTTCAAGGAACATACATGGGTTGAAAGCCCTCAAAAAAATCGTCTTTTGATACAAAATACATAATCAACTTTACTAATTTGTATGGGAGGTCGAAATTTTTTTGGGGGTTTTCAACCCATGTTCCTTGGGAAAAGTTGTTGCTTATGATGGTCTGAACATTATATTTAAACTTTGCTAGGGATTGCAAAATCATGATGTATACTTACAATCATTTTATTATATTTCGATAATGACAAATTGCATTTCCTCTTTTTGTATTACCTTGGAGGTAGTTTTTGTCAGTTAATTAGTGTTTAACTGTTGGAGGTTGAGAGTGGCCTTTATTACTTGGCTAATCAACTGCGAACTAAATAACTCAAGATAATAAAAAATATTGATGTATTAGAAGGAAAACCTGCAGCTACATACCATCAGGTGTTCTTAAAATTTCAGCGCTAAAACTTCATTTATCTATGCTAAGTATAGATAGAACTTTGGCAGCCACTTCCCCAGAAATACAGGTGTACAATTTTTTTTGTACAACTTTATTTATGTACTTTAGCCTGGGAGGTGCATATTTTTTTATACTACCTGTAAAAAAACAATAAAATATAGGTCAGGTTGTTCATAAAAGTACTTCATTAAATATTTACTTCTCACGATATGTAATTACAACAGTGATCTGATTTTTATTATCTGTGTGTGCCCTTTCAAGTTGAAGAGATTATGAACCAATTATATTATCTAGGATTAGATCTAAAGCATGAAATATTTACCCTCTTCTTTACTGGCTAACACTTAGATACTAGGTATTGACAAATTTCACTTTTTTAAAACAAACCAGCAGTCTTTTGTGTTTTGGTTGTCGCAGTATTAATAATATCGGCCAATGGTCATCGATGTAGCAATTGTCGCCAAATCAAGTTTCGATCTCACGTTAGGAACCCATTTATGGTAGGTAGGTACATTATATTTCTCGTAACAATCACGACTTATTTGTATTAGATTTTTTCCATCTAGCATAAAAAAAGTAACAGGTACGTATTAAATTTCGCCAGATTGCTACTTATAGTAGTGCAAAAGCATAAGTTGCATAAATAATAAATTGACCACAAGAATAATGCTGAAATTCAATCGGAAGTGTCTACCGAGATACCTACCTGCTCCTGAAAATAACAGTCGTCATTTTATCAATTGACATTGAATTGAATGATTTCTCAATCAAGGCTCCCCTTTTAACTAGTTTAGTAGCTTTTAACTAGTAATTAATTTAATTAGTTGCAGGACATTGGAAGTTTGCATGCTTTTGCGCACTACCTGTATCTACCTACACTAATTTTATTAGAAAAGTAAGTACCTAGGCACAGACCTTGGGTTTTAGGGTTTTTTTTTACTTGTAGATTTTATATACTAGTTTAATGCTCCTAATAAATAAGATTTACTGTATTAGGTACTGTATGAAAAGAAATGCATCCAAACAAGTGAAAATTTTAGTACAATGGTACCAACTATTGTCAAAACGTCGTCGTCGTCGGTTTGATCGACCTGGCGAGCCCTCAGTGGGGCACACACACACACACAACAGGTGGGGACGTAGTACCTACTAGCGCGTTATTATATTACACCCATATTAGAACAGAATCATTTAACCAATTTTATCATCGGAAATATCAACAAGAACTTATGAGTAGCGAGCGTGTCTTAGGATTTAAGAATCAAAATTATTATTATAACCCAATTTTTATAACTGTGCGCCTGTCAACGTCATAATATTTGCATGTTGGTAGGTTTGGTATCCGTTTTGATAGGCGTCGGAGGAGGTGAGGAAGTAAGCGGGCGGGTGAATTCAATGCCACCAACATGACGACTTTGACAGCTCGAAGCGCACAGTTAAAATAATTAAGTTATATTCAGACCTCATTCAGACTCACTATTATTAAGGTTAGAATAATATTATGCGATAATCATCTAAAAATTAAAAACACGACAAAAAAGATTAGCCAGTCAGTGTCACTCGGTCTGATATGTAAGGATTCTCACGATAAATATGTTCAGGCATTAAGAAGTTATGGTGGTAGGTACAAAGAAACTCACATACATATACATACATACCTACATACATGAACCCTGGACATTTGACACTCCTTTTTTGGGCAGTCGTGTAATAACCCAAAAATATTTGACGTGGTTTTAGTTAAACTAAAACCACGTCAAATATTTTTGGGTTGTGCTTTAGTTAGCTCCCAATTGGGACATAACTAAAGCTCTGGTCCACCTAAGAATAGGGAATGCATGCTCCAAAGAAATTAAACCTCCTTCGCGGCACAAAAAGAATTTATATAATCTGATAAAAAAAAACTATGCGCACTCAGAGGAACAAAAGACAATCGCTTCGCTCACTTATAGGCTATAAGTGTATAAAAAAAACTTCAATTTGACAACTTGTATAAGATTTATCAATTTGTATAAATATATAATATAGAGCATTCTAAGCATGGACCAAATAGGTCCGTATAATATCCGTATCTAATTAATTTTATATCTATACCTTCTATTTTCCTTCCTAATAAATTTCTGTTCATTAAACCAATCCTATTCCTTTTCCGAATTCCGTTTTTCCTAATACTTTAAATCGCGTTACGTTTCCTCACTTTGTATGTGGCAATGTGCAAATAGCATTATGCCAAAACGAAAAAAAAAAAACAGTATAGCGCGAGGCTTTTCCTAGCATCATGGACCAAATTATTTGGTCCATGCTAGCATGAAAGGAAAGAACTAAAAATGCATGATGCCAAGCTAAAAAAAACCTACAAAATTAAAAAAATACAGTTGTCATCATCAGGGTTGCTAATTTGTAGGAAAATCCCCAAAATGCAAGGAATTTTAAAACTGATTGGGGAATTTGTGGGGAGTGCTTGCGATGATAATGCGGGGAATCTAGGTTTTCAGAAATAACTCTTCCAGTATTGACGATTGATTGGAACCGGCTATATTTACCTAAACTTTGAGGAACAGAATCAAAAAAATTGAGACTTCTTTATGACATAATTTTATTTTTTACGGAACAATTGGACATCACCACCAAACAAACTTAAGTCGAAAAATGGCTTACTTCAAATAAACTAGTTTTCTTCTTTCTTTTTATTTCTTATACATCTAACACTACTTACTTTTTAAAATATATTTATTATTTTTACCTAAAGATCACGCTGAACAAAAACAATTAATATTTTTACTGTGGTACTGACATTTTAATGTACTTAAGTAATGTCCCGCAAATGTCCGGTATAAAAATATTGTCATAAGGAAGTCTCCCCTTTTGAAATTTACATTTTGTTCCCGCCGTGTAGTGATAGTACCCGTCAAAATTAACAACTTTTCACGAAAAAAAAATTCCAGTGACAAAAAATGTTTAGTCTCTCCATACAAAATGAGTCGCTCGGGACTCCCGAGTCGGGAGTCTCACTTTGTATGGAGAGACCAAAAATTTTTTTGTCGCAGGAATTTTTTTTTTTCGTGAAAAGTTGTTCAGTACTATCACTACACGGCGGGAACAAAACGATGTGAATTTCACGATGTATTTAGAATTTTATTCTGAAATTAAGGACCATGACAAATATATCTAGACAGAATGGTTGCAGTTTGTTTTTGACTGGCATAAAATTAATATTAAAGGAATGGTGTAATCATGTAAAAAAATAATCCACTTGATATCTTACCTCCTCCCCCCCCTTGTGATATTTCGTCATTTTTGCTAAATCCCCCTTTCAAGCCTCACGTGATTTATGGACGGTCCCTATCTTTATTCCAAATTTCGTTAGGACGTGAAAGCGGAACAAACATCCAAATATATTTTCACATTTATATTTTATATATAATAATAAGTAATAGTGTGTCTCAACTATAATACTTTTTACTATTGATTGAAACTATGTTTTTTTTTTTATATTAGTGTGATATAGTATTATCATAGTATTATAGTTGAAAGAAATGAATTACAGATGGAACTGAAATGAATACCTTGAAAATAATGTAATTAAATAAATACATCTTAAAAAAAATGTACAGTCAGATTCAAACTCGAATTGCACCCATTTTCAATTCTTTTTTTAAATTTTGGTTCTCACTTTTCCACTAGATGGCTGTTTGGCCACGGTGTGTTTTAATTTAGTTATCAAATTGAAGTAATGGCAGTGATGCCGCGTCACAAAATTTAAAGTCCCTTAACAATATTACTTGTTTCTTTTTGTTGTGACACGTAACATAAGCTATCAAAAATAATTATTTTTATTACATTAACTACTAAACTTTATTAATTTTAAAATGATAAAAAAACTAAGGCTAATTTTTTAGTCAAAAATCGTAAACTATTACACTTTTAAAAAGGCTCTGGTGGGAATATTATGCATTCTTCCAAATAAACATTTTTTACTCTTATCAGAAAGAAATCTTTTTACAGAGTCTCTTACTTTAAAATCTGAAATTTTGACCTTAAGCCGCATTTCCATTATGCAAGTAGCCTGCATGCAAATTGCAAGTTGCATGCAGCTTGAGTAATGGAAACGTAAACTTGCATGCAGGTTGCAAATTGCATGCAGGTAGCTTTGAACTTGTAAACATAATGCGCAACTGACGCTTGTCTGCGCAAGTGATATGCAAGTTGCGCGCGCAAGTGCCACAGCACGTCCTTGTCCTGGTTCGGACACTTGCATGCATGAAACTTGGATGCGAGGTTCAAGTTCTATAAATTAAAGTTTACAATTCAAGTAACTTGTACGCAAATGTGACGTCATACTTGCATGCAAGCACTTGCACAATGGAAACGCGCCTTTAGGCGAACGCTACACGCAAGATCCATATCGTGATTTGTCAATATATACTGTTGGATCAAGATATTTATCGACGTATAGGGTAGTGTATTGGCAGATCACAATATTTATCGCCGGATTTCTGGAAATCCTGTGATCAGATCCGAGATCCAGATCATGATATTTATCTTGCGTGTAGTGTCGTGCGTCAATATTTATCGCGACCAGTACGCAGCGAGACGGCAGCGATGGAGGACTAATCAATCACACTAATATTATAAATGCGAAAATATGTTTGGTTGTTTGTTCCGCTTTCACGCCTAAACTACTGAACAGATTTGAATGAAATTTGGAATATAGGTAGTTTGTATGTTTATAATTATATTTGCGTTTTTAAGTACTTTATTAAAAAAAGGTTTATTTCTAGAAACAGACCAGACGTCATTATATATACATTACATGACAAATTTTATTTTACGGCTGCCAATGCTTACAATCTAAAGAAATAATAATTTAGATAAAAATAATTAATAATAATAAATAATTATTTTTATTATTATGGGGAAACTTATTCAGTTCACCTTTAAGGGGAATTTTGACGACGACATCGGCCAATGACAAGATGTCGCCGTATTTATTAATAATTAATAATTTTTTTTTATATAATAATGCCTCCAATTATTGCCACACAAGCTCTAATTTTCCTCCGTTTAGCTAGGGTCCATCGCGTCTGCCTCGTATCGTACAAAGAACGCTTCAGTACTGCCGTGATCCGTATTGATGGTGTAGGGTATGCTGTGATCCGGCCCAAGATACATCAGTAAATATCACGATATTTATCACGATATAATATTGACGTGTAGGGTTCGCCTTAAGCTATGGGAATTTAGGACATTAATATTGGCAACACGCTGCATCACATCTGTCAATGACGTCATTGTGATGTGACATTATTGTTTTTTTTAGTGGCCTACCTACACGTGTTTGAGATATTAGTGCAATATTTACAAAAATACTTGTGTTTAATGCAAATACAAGCAATTAATACTTAGGAAAATGTGTGACGGTCAATTCAGTGACTTAGAAGAAGAGCTAACCGCTAAGGTTAAAACAGTACGAGTAAGTACGTTCAGCTATTGTTTTCGCGGTTTTCTATCATAAATTGGCTATAACATTTTAATCAAATTATACTTTCATCTTACTAGATCAACTAATACCCTTAATAAAGTACGTTTGATGTTAAATAAATTTAATTTTTACGACGAACAAGTAACCATAACATAACCTAAATTCCGTATATAGGTAATACAAGATCTAAATCTTATTTGAACTTGCCACTACATGTATTAAATTATAGCTTTAAATTGTAATAAACCAACTTCATTTTTTATTATTTATTACAGTTTGCAGAGGAGCTGTCCATTAGGACTCTTAGCAGCGATGACTTGGATTCAGACGATTATTTCTACGACTCCGATGACCCTGCACGCGGAAATAAAAGGGAACGTGCCAATGCACAAGCTCCATCAAGCAAAGTCACCACTTACCAACCATCAGAGAAGTTATTTAAAAAATATGTCAATAAAATAAATGTGGATCACTATGAGCCTATGTCCAATAGTACAGAGAAGTTTATAAATCAAAACGACCGTAAGGCTGATAGTGGTCGGATAAGGACAAAAGACAAACATGATAGAGCTACAGCAGAACAAGTCATGGATCCTCGCACTAAGATGATCCTCTTCAAACTATTAAACCGTGGTGTTATTAATGAAATAAATGGTTGCATATCCACTGGTAAAGAAGCCAACGTGTACCATGCTACGTCTCAGGATGGAAGGGATTATGCTGTTAAAATATTTAAAACTTCTATTCTTGTTTTCAAAGATAGAGAGAAGTATGTGTCAGGAGAATATCGGTTCAGAAATGGATGGTGTAAATCCAACCCACGTAAAATGGTTCGTACTTGGGCTGAAAAAGAAATGAGAAATCTTGTAAGAATGCACAATGCCAACCTGCCGGTTCCTGAGCCCATCATCTTAAGAAGCCATGTGCTAGTGATGACTTTCATGGGAGACCAAGGCTGGCCAGCACCTAAACTAAAAGAAGTTGAAATATCCCAATCAACAGCTCGAACTTTATACAGAGATTGTATCACTATGATGTGGAAAATGTTCAACATCTGCAAACTAGTTCATGCAGACTTGTCAGAATTCAACCTTCTTTACCACAAAGGAAATGTGATTGTAATTGATGTCTCACAATCAGTAGAACATGACCATCCCCACGCTTTTGAGTTTCTGCGAAAGGACTGCACAAATATATCAGATTTCTTCAGGAAGAAAGGTGTGGCAACTTTGACTGTGAAAGAGCTTTTTGACTTCATAACAGATACAACAATAAATGAAGGGAATCTTGAAGAGTGCTTGGAAAAGTTATCAGATAATGCAGCATCGAGGAACTTTGAGGAAATGACAGCTCAGGAACAAATTGAAGAGGAAGCATTCAAGAATGTTTATATTCCTAAGAGACTAACAGAGGTGAGGTTTTTAAATGATTTCAAATCTGTTTCTTACTTTTTGGAAACTTACCACATAATATCTGAGTTACCTTTTGAGATTGATTTGATTTTAGTTAATATTTAGATAAAATCGAATTTTTAAACTGAGCTGAGTGATAACTAATTAGTATGTTGCCCCAGTAGAGATATTTTTAAAGTTCCCCATTTTTTATTTTATTTAACTAGGTTCTTTTGCAATCCTATGATGTTCAATAATTCTTTGTTTCCAGGTTATCAACTATGAGCGTGACATCAACAAAGCAAAGGAAGGGGACACAGAAGATCTGATGTACATGAAAATTGCTGGCTTTAATGAGGACATGACAGGAACTGCTGCAAAACCTGATATCTTGCAAGAAGATGAACTGATATCTGATAGTGGCTCAGAGGGGTCTGATGAAGATGATGAGGATAAAGGTAAAAGTTAACAAATAAAATTGTTTTTTTTTTGTTTATCATTCATTACTATTAATCGCACCGTAAGAATGCCGTCCTGATAGCAGGCAGGAAATATGAAAACCAAATAAGTGCAAAAGAGACAGAAGAAAAATTTTACGTGTATGACAGCTGTCAGGACGGCATTCTTACGATGCGATAGGTGGCTAAAAACATGTAAAAATGTTTACTGAAGATACTTGTTAAAAATATTTTAATATTTATGTAACATTTTTTCTTATGATCATCAGTCATCAATCACAATAACATTTTGGAAATGTGTCATTATTGAGCTCTGTTAGACTTGTGCTTCTGTCTCTTACTGAATATATCTTTATATTTTATTGCGCCAATATTAGTAATAAACCCTTATACTTACAATTTTACAGGGGCAAAATTCAAGAATTCAGCTCGCCCAAAAGACGAGAGTGTAGAAGACAAGAAAGCTAGAAAGAAGGCCCTCAAAGAAGAGAAAGCTGAAAAAAGGAGATCTAAAACTCCGAAACATGTCAAGAAAAAGCGAGACAAGGGGCATGGAAAGAAATAGGTATCTATTTTATTGGTTCTAAGTAATTTAAATCAGAAAGTATATGAATAGACCACCATATGTATCACACCAACTTTTCCCAAGGAACAAAGGTTAATAATAAGTACATTTTGTTGGAAAAAAAAACACTATTTTAGTTAGTATAATCTGTGCAGTTAAAGAATAGATCTGAAAATGGCGTTCGCTTGCATGCTAACTCGCTCACCATCTATCGCTGTCTATACTCACAAAGTGAAGTACGGGCTGCAAAAAAAAAATTACAAAAATCTGCGTCGCAAACAATGTTAATTGTCATTGATGTTGATGACATTCTTCCGGAAATCGTACATAACAATGTAAAATAAATAATTATAAACTTATCCCATATTGTTTTTTCTTATATTTACCCTTGTTCCTTGTTTATTTCATTAATATTTTTTGTAATTATTATTAGTATCATTGATTAATAATAAACCCGTCCCGTCCCGTTTTAAATCATAATAATAAAAAAGAATAATTAATAACAAAAAAATCGATTCGAAAAGAGTCGATTTTTGAGAACTTGGCAAAAGCCAACCGTACCATAAGTACCCGCCGCCATTTTCAGATCTATTCTTTATCTGCACGGCTTATACTATAATCTATACTGTGATTTAGTACTTCAAAAACGTCCTAGCCCTATTTTTTGTCTATGTTATGTTCCCTAGAGAATGTTGTTAAGACCGTCGTTATTCTGTGTGAGTCTACTGACCCTGCGTTCCGAAACGCGCTGAAATCGATTAAAGCACCCGTAATCGCGTTCCGAATTACTGTCAGCTGTTAAAACTCATACATTTTTTTGCTTTTCTGATCGCTGACGGCGCTGAAAGTCTGAATCGGAATACGCCCTTAGTAGACTACTATTTGTGCATTCGCATAAAGCTAGCATATAAAAACGCAACATATATTGCGTATATTCAAATTTATAGTTAACATATTTATTTTATAAGAGGAGTTTCGTTATCTTTCTTCAATATGTACCCAGTTATACTGAAAGTAAAGATAAAAATAAAATAAACTTCATTCTATTAATAATTATTTTATTCCACCTCTACTACAAAAGTATAAAACTAAAGCTTTATCTGTAGCTTAACATACAATATTACGTTGTATAAATTTACAACAACACTTGATTTTACTTTTACAGTAAAACAGTCCGATTTGGCATTGACTGATTTCTGGATCAATAAGTAATTCAAAATTGGATTATTATATATAATAGTACCTGAAATAATTAATTCTCCAAGACCATTACGTCGTTCGTCCGAACATATTCAAGCCGGTAAATTAAAATCGATAATATTTTTCAGTGATTCAGGCAATCAGACCTTGCCAAATAGGATTGATTAAATTCTGACCATAAAATTTCTAACAAATGCTTAAAATACACCCGATTAAAAGCCTACCCATTTGGTTGATTAAAAATAATAAAAGGGAAACTAGGTTTGCAGCAAGCGACAACTACACTTAATATGCGGAAGGGAAAATTTTCGTAATAGGCGAAACGGTCATGTCTTTTTTGTTTGAATGTAGGATCGACTAGCGAGTGAACATCATCTATACCACAGTTTACCATAGAGCAGAGACCTAATGCAAGGATGTGCTAAGCTACCACACGACATGTGTATGTGGTGCGTAAATTAAGGTAATATATCACCACTGTCAGTTTTTGTCGACCACTGGTTACTTTGCTGGATTAAAATACACCAACAGCGTTTTCTTGTGTTTCTGACATCGTGGTCGCGTCGCACAGCGAAGCAATCCTATTGGTGAGATATTATTCTTGCTCATCGTACCGCCACATCCCACAACCTTGGTGAAAAGACAGCCTTCACAAATGATTAAGAGAAACTGTGCCATCTGATGCGCTCCATCCTTGTTGCATTCTATCTCACTCATACCTGTTTCCGTTGCACTTCAATATCCTTACTGGCATACACGTTATAAGTACCAAAACTAACTACTTAAATGTCGGCAAGATTAATAAATGTCACACACACATACACACATACTACACTGTCATAGTAGTGCCAGAAGATGTTTCTTATAACTAAATGGTAATAAAAGTAAAGTAATCTTTATAGAATATCTCCCATGCTCCACATTTAATAGTTCCTATCCTTTTTTTATTTTTTTAAAGAAAAGTACAGAGATTACCTAATTTTAACTTAGAGCATGTCCTGTTCAGGATCTAGGTTACTGGTGACAATGACCTTGATAGTTAACTTCCTTAAAATATATTAATTACTTATACAAAATCAGTCGCAATATAGATAGGTAAGTACGATAGATAAGTAAGTAGTAGGTATATTTTTAAGGACCATAGATTTATCTTTGGCTGGGCTATGTATACTACTTTGATTACAGGAATTTTGATTTAAGTATATAATATTCCATTATCCAATATAGTAAATACAAGAATGTAATAAATAAGTGTTTTTAAAATATCACTACAGTTTCAGCAAAGTATTTTTACTCATTGAATATCACATGCCAAATTTGTACTGGCTCAGCACCTAACAAAATAAAGCACTTATAGAATACAATATCACATGTAAATTACATTAAGCCTACTGCACATACGCCACAAAAATAACTATCAAATTATTCAACGTCTATAATTTAATAATTTGAAGTTTTTTTCTTTGCTCGCACATTTTTAAGAATATTCCTTAAAATTCCTTCTTGGTTTCTAGAATAAACCCTCATGATCATGTTTTAAAAGCTGAACAGCAGTTTTGGCTATAATGAAAAACGATCCAAATCACTGATGCCTTCTGCTCACAATTTTCTAAAACTTGACTCTAGTTCGCATACTAAAACCAATTTTTGTTAAGATTTAGAGATGCCGCTTTTCAAAATAGTAACAATAAATTATTACATGTTTCATTCAGCATAGGTGTAGTGTAGTAGGCTTTATTCTTAAGTTTACTTAATTTATCCATAAAACTTATGATCATAATTAAAACGATCACGTGGCAAAACGCCACCTAAGGCCGATGTAGCACAAAGACCTAAACACCAGCATTATGGTAACCATTATACCAATTTCCAACCACACCGAGCTGTTGTCGATGTCCAAATAGTGAAACAAGACTTCTGGTTTGGCGAAATGACAGTAGAATTCCTTGCATTCTAAAGGGGTTCTGTCGAAGCCGAAGATGGTTAAGACCATGGCGACGACTCCGCAGCGGATGAAGGAGGTTTTCATGAGAATGCGCATGGCTAAAGGAATTCTGTGAGCGAAGTCGAAGCCGTAGATGGCCAGACCCAGGAACGGTGCGATCGCCGCTGGACCTATTGCGCAGCCGTTCTGCAAAAGTAATACGATATATTTTTTTAATTTCTCATTACGTTCCTGACCTCCAATCTCAACCCTCCCCACCGAGGACTTAAGCATACTTTTTTCAAAAGTTACATCTGCGATTTAAGAGAACATTACACACAGCAACGGCTTTCTGAAGTTTTGAGAAATTAGTGCCTTGTGAAATACGCACCTGTATATTAAATACAGATCCGATAGCGAGTCCAAATCCTTCTGAAACCAACGAGACGATGTTCCCGATCAGGCAGAACACCAGGAACCTCGTGACTTGAAACGGCACTCCCACCATGAAGTACACTATGGAGCTGAACACAATGTTCAAGGTCACTTGCACTGGAAGCTTGGATACTGTAAGCGCTGCGTAGTACGGAGTCAGACTGTACCACCGGTTGAAATGCTCTTTCTTTACTAGTTTCACTTCTTGTGGATCTGTGGACGATAGAAAGTGATTGTGAAAGCTTCCTAACTTGATAATCTGAGCTTATGTACAATCTTCGATATCTGTATTTGATGTGACTTTATCCCGATACAAGAATAATCCTGTCTATGTACCTCTACTTTTCACTGAATGCCTTGTAACGCTTTCGTCCTCTTTCCTGTTTTATTACTGGCAACCTTTCTTGCTGGCAGTTTTATCTTTCATTTTAAATTCATTTTCAAATTTAGATTTCTTACGTTTCGATTGTCTTTTTTTCTGCCAAATTCTTCACTTCATGTCCTGATCTCTAACAGTAAACTTACCCATGTTACTTTTCCCTACGTTAGTTATTTTTTCAGTTTTATAAAATATATTATATAAATACTTAAATAAATACCTTTTTCTTCGGACTGAACCCTGTTTTTTGCCACATTTTATACGAGTAATATTATCTACTACAACACACACTTCGTGTAGTGCTCAGCAGCTCCGTGGCGGCTGCTGGGCCACAGCCTTATTCGAGCTGTCAATTTTATCTATTGAAAAGAAGACGATCTCGGCTAACTGTGCTTACATCAGTTGTAGCTTCTTCTGATTCACCCTTTTACTTAGATTTTCAGCCAGCACTTTTTGTCTTTGTAAGAAATAAATTATTTAAAAAAAATCTAGTATGCGACATAGTGAAATACTTACAAACTAACACTGGGACCATGATCTGCGTGTAGGCAAAGAAGATGACCAATCCGACGCACATCTTGAGGTGGTTGAACATCTGTTCGCCATCGTTTGCCATGTTGAAGAAACATACTCCGATGAGCACGCCACACATGACGTGGTGCACCGTTTGGATCCAAAGACCTGGAATAAAAAAAACGCACTCAGCAATAGCACAACGCAATAGGTTTTTTGTGATTTCTTTTCAAGGTTTTCAAGCAGGCGTTTCGGACATCATCGTAAAACCAAAATCAGGTTTCCAGTGGTTTCTTTTTGTTGACCTATATAATGATTATGTTGATGTTAAAGTGGCTGATACAACTATACGCGGACAAGATAAAAAGGTGCTGTTATTATTAACCTACCTTGCGACTATTTCTTCTTGTCTCTGCTAAGGCAATTAATTTATACCAGATCAGGTCTTACTGAGAAATATTTATAAAGAAATTTGCAAAATGGAATAATTTCATGGTCAAGAGCGCAAAGATCTCACACGATTACAGTCAACATCGAAATTGCATTACTTAATTTCTTTGTTCTATGAGTAATGTTAATTTCACTGCTTAAAATACGGGAAAAATTACAATAGACTTTGATATATCACTTCAATATTCATGTTGCTTCTTCCTTCACTAGGATATTTTGTCGATGCTGTACTTTAAGTTCTGAATAGGGCAAGTGCAACCAAACATGGAAAGATAAATGCTATCAGTCGTGTCTCTCGCCCATTACTCACTTTGAAATAATAGTAGCAACTTTTAATTTACATTACTTTAAGTTCCGAGTTTGTGTCGGGTACTAAGTATTCGTCCACATTTGTCTTTGTAGGCAGAAATGTCATGTTCTTGTAGTACATCGTAGTTTCATTTTAATAATTGGATAATTTGCTTTCGGTCTGAAATACTTTAAGTAATTGACTAGGAAGAAGTAGGTTTGTTGTGTAATTTTTCTAAATGTAGTCTTTTTATTTTGTTTCATAAATGGTTAAATAAATCGAATACCAACCTTGCTTATTCCTGGAAATTTGTATCAGCATCCGAACCAGCAATATGCTGAACTGCTCGCAGTAAGATGTGGCGTATCCACAACATTCCGAAGATTTCTGCACCTTCATCCACGCCATAGATGAGTTCATAGTCTGCGACTCCTGGGTGGAGATCGAACTGGAATCCGTTTCGTTGTACTGTGGAACTTTGTACACACATTTCTCATTGGAGAGCATTATTTCTGTCTCATTGTTATGTTCGTTCTGATAGCAGATCTTTAGTTCCATACTGTTGGTCGGCTCATTCGGCGTGTTCTCTAGTTGGGCTGACTTGTACATTTTACCATTGAGTATTTCTTCACTAAGCAGGTCGATGTTTTCAGGGTTTTCGGTGAGTTCAATTACTGGAAATTGGAAAAGACAAAACATTTACTACACAATAAATAAAAGGTTATAATATTCCCAGAGTTTGAAATTATTCTGTCATACCATGCATGAAATTGCTAACGCTTTGTACAGCTACGAAATAGTTAAAATCGCATGAAAACAATGGGAAAAACAATGACTAATAATGATGATGACCTACCACATTCCCAGATCGTTCGCACGCCGCGCCGCACGCTTACCAAACTATTTACGTTAGGTATAATTTAAGGTCATTTGCATTCTTTTCTCTGTTTAAACTATTATTCGAATGATTGACAGGACAATGCGTTTTTTATTTACTTTATGCTAAGTTAGGTAATTACTCATTTATTTTTTCTATCTATTATTCGCACCTACTGTCAAAAGCATTGCCAAAATCAGAAGAAATCAGGTGAGTCAATTTACGAAATAGGAGTCAATGCATATTCTCATAATAGTCTTAGATAAATGAAAGGCGAACGCCGCGCGAGCCTTTCATTTATCTAAGGTAATGTAATAGTATTTTTATCTTTGACGCTTCGATCACCCCTTCTGTGATCAAAGCTTTGACGTCTAAAAATCATTTTGTAAAACTTCACTTCGAATAGAGATATTTTTATCTTATATTTTTTCTTATCTTAGAGTTTTTCCCCAACCTAATATTTCCTACTAGATGTAACTTACTTGTTGGTGATGGTTAATTGTTAAGTATGTCTCTATTTGTGTGAACCTTTAATTGGTTTTTAAGTAGCTATGTTACAGTCTACCTATTGTACTTTTAATAACTGTTGGTTCTCCTATAAAAATAAAATAAAATAAAAATAAAATATTTAAACTAAAGTATTATCTACGAATACAAACTCAAACAGACACCATAATATTTGCCATTCGTTAACCATAGTGACACGCTTCATCGTCATCGTTAAACATCGAGACAATATTTACCTTTTGTCAAAATACCTTTATTATTGCATTATAAATACTGTTTGTTCTGGTGATTTACGCCTCAAATAGATTTACCAAGCATAAGTACAGCTAAATCACAGTCTAATATTGTCACGCTACATTCTCGTTAACGATGTCGACACTTCTAGGAACGCTTTAGGTAGATGATAATCTCACAGTTACAATAACACTGTGGTTATATTTTGACTTTACCTCTGTGAAATTGCAAAGATAGGAAAGCAAGAAACCTTAGACAGGCATTTATAGGGAAACTGTTAATGCATAAAACAACTACCTAGTCTTAGGTCAAATATAGTGGTAGATACACGTTCTCATACAAAATCTAACGTAAATCGTGGCACCGCGTCGACTATACATTATACATGCTTATACAGATATTATACCGCTTTAGTTCTGTGCAAAACAGCCGTTAAGTTGTGTACCCAAACTTGAATATAGACCTTAATACTTAAACAATAACGTTTAACATAGCGTTGTAGGTTTTTTACTTATCACCTTTTTCTACTAACGTTATGAACAAGTATGATTTTCAGAAATTAAAGACAACATTTAAAAATGTCATTAATTTTAAGGCCGGGTTATGGCAAAAATTAGCAACTCAACGCGATTTAGTTGAAAGTTCAATCGACGCATTACTGAAATAACGTTCATATTTACCTTAATACTTAAACAATAACGTTTAACATAGCGTTGTAGGTTTTTTACTTATCACCTTTTTCTACTAACGTTATGAACAAGTATGATTTTCAGAAATTAAAGACAACATTTAAAAATGTCATTAATTTTAAGGCCGGGTTATGGCAAAAATTAGCAACTCAACGCGATTTAGTTGAAAGTTCAATCGACGCATTACTGAAATAACGTTCATATTAGCGTGCGATGCTTCACGATAGTTACGTCCGACACTGCGCAGGAATCGTGCGAAAAACTCGTTTTTCTTGAACTCTTTTGCTTATTAATAGAAAAAGGCAGAGTTTATGAAAAATGTAATCGATTTAAAATCTGTCAATAGTAGGCAAAATATACTGACGAAAAAAAAACTATTGTTATCGCTTTAAGTTACGAGATTAAGGACGTCAAAAAATAATTTTGCGGCTTTTTTTTTAAATCTTGTGCTTCTTATTTCTAAGTTATTATAATGTATTTTAAAATTCTACTCGATTTAAAATTTAATTAAGGATATATTCTGTTACCACATTTCTTTTTACATTTATAGCATCAGTAGAAGTGCTAGTATTTAATCGTCAAAGTAGCGACTATGGGCGGTATTTCCACATAACCCCGCCTTAATACGAACTTTAGATCATTGCAACAAAGTACAAAATCGCCAAATAAGATATGCGCGTTATGTTATTTTGGAGCTGCGTATACCTTATCTCAGTGGCGTCTAAAGAGTGGAGTGAAAGAGATAGACACGCGCTAGGCAGATGATGATAATTATTACAAAAAATATAATTAAATGCCAAGAAAAGCAAACAATACTTGATAATATCATAATTACAAAACCATACTAACTGAAAATACGACGCACGCATCTTTTTTTTTTTCACTTTTAATGTATAGTTTTTGCACATTCACACATCGTAACGTTACATACATCATCGGCGCTGTCGATTAGCGACTGAGATACGCTTAGTTTATGCCTTGTTATGATGGTGCAGTTTTTCGAGCGGCGATCGTGTATCTGTCGTAGCCATATGGTAGAATTGATCACATCATGAAATTTTCGATCATTTCATGAAATGTGACCAATTTTCACTGTCCATTGGCCACATCATGATGTGCCTTGGCCAGTTCAATGATAAGAAATCGTTTGACGATATGTTCAACTAAAACGCAGCTACTTCATGTAATGGTCAAGATTATTTGATCATATCGTAAAATTATTACATTTATTGCCGATAGAGGCGCTGGAAGCACTTTGTTTATGTACCAACATGGCGGCCGCGTTATTTCTCGCAGTGAAAAAGTGAATTATTCGTTATTAAAATGAGGAAGAAAAAAAGAGTTATGATGAAAAAGTACTCTGAAAATGTCTGTCGGACTTAGATAACAATAAGTACCAAACATAATTTAGATTATTTTTAAATATTTCATGGACGCCCTATTTTCACGATATGGCCAATCGTGGACGACAAAATCGTGAAATGCACACGATTTAATGATCTGGTCAAATTTAGTTGGCCACATCATGAAATGGTCACATTTCATGATGTCACATTTCATGAAATGATCGAAACTTTCATGATGTGATCAATTCTACGATATGGCCACGATATATCTACCACTATATTTGATCTAAGTACCTAGTAAATTTTATGCACTCTTACTAGCATATCAAAACTTCTGCACTTGCTTCCAATCATCCTGTTAATAGATACTTACTAAAATCAGCTGGGTTGTGATGTCTCGGACAAGGCAGACCCACGCTTTTAAGGTAAGGGATCATGGCGGCCTGGTCACCTTGGAAGATGCACCGACCATCAGCTATGACGTAGACCTGGAATCCAGAAGACAAACTGGTATATTGACCTATGCCGTCCAATGCTCGGAGATTTATTTTATTTGCATTTCATTAAGTTCGTCTCATATTTCAACAAAACTATTAAAACATTTTAAAAAACTACATACAATTATAATACCTGACATTTTATGTTTATCGTAAATAATTTAGAAAATAAAAAGTTTGCAGTCGTACACGTATTAGTCTTGTAGGTAATATTTCAAACAGGATGTATTTTGAAACTGCTAATTAAATCTGAATTTAGGTGATTAACACACACATCTTGTTTGCATATTAGTATCGTTACGCTGCTAACTAGATTAAATAGTTAAGTTCTCAGTGTGTATCAGTAAAAAGATAAAGGTACATTCAACTTTTTACGACATAATGGAGCAAGTTTTTAATAATATTCAAGTTACAGTTTTTTTTTCTGGAACATGCTTTAACATCACTCAGTGGACCAAGACGGGTTATAGACGACGATGCTGAATATCATTCAAATGATAATGATCTCTATTGGTATGTTTTAGTTTACATACTTATTAGGTATAATTTCGTACTTAAGTCGACTTGGTTGCTATTCTATCGGATATTTTATTATTTTCTAGATTAGTATTATTTTCATTTACACTGTTAATTTATAGTATTTATACCTTTATTAGAGTAGCTACCATGTTGCTTTTACTTATTCATCTATCTATACTATGCATGCTATGGCATAGATGGGCATAGGAATGCGTTGCCCGTAAAGGTTGCTGAAAAACGTTTGTTCTGTTTTTGTATAGGTAGGTATGATCGTAATATTCAAATTATGACATGTGATTTAATTATGACCGACACTAAACAGATCTATTCAGACTAGTCATACATACTTACCTACATAGCAAAGAATAGTTCTAAAAACGCCGTGATCAGGTACAAACTACCTACCAACATCTATTTAGAGCAATGTTTACAAGATTCCATAGATAGCAAGGAAGGAAGTAGCTATTTAAGGGAAATCAACATTGTCGGTCATTTAGTGGTTAAATATATTCTGCGTAGTTTTGCAATCGTTCCCATATCAGGGTCAAAACATGGTCTTGGTACTTTTCTAAAGTATGAATTACGTCGAAACTAAACGTATTTAAATAATAGTTTAGAATAAGACTGGCATAACGTTAGAGCTGTAGCTGTGGATATAGGTACGTAAGATAGTTGGCAGCGAACTTTCAGAAGAATTTTCAGTTCTCATTCTGAAAAATCGAAAATAGGTTTCAGTGGCGTACAACAGGATATAGTTGTTATTATGTGCTGATGATGATGATGATGTTAGCTACTATTTCTTGCTAGCGAGAACTTCACTATGTAAAATGAAACGACGAAGCTAAGAAATTTAACAAATCTTTTGGAAAATAAACGTTTTGAATGTAGAGATCAACTACGATTAAATGCCCAACCTTTCATCAACAGCTCATATACGTCCCCACCGAAGGGCTCGAGCCTACCCTGAATTAGGGCGATTAGGCCTTAGTCGACCACGCTGGCCCAGTGCGGGTTTGTCGACTTCACACACAACCTTTGCATTTCTTCACAGGAGTATGCAGGTTTCAACGATGTTTTCCTTCACCGTAAGAGCGTCGAATAAACGTACATGAATTCGAAAATACAATGGTGGGTAAGGCCGTAGATTTTGCCACTTTGTAACAGAAAGTAACGTACATATTCTACGTTACGGTTATACGAAAGTAACGCGAAAGTAACGCTCCTGTATTGTTAAGTTAATTTCACACTGATGCAAAAGTTAGGTTAAAATAATACATTATTAATTGTTTCGTAAAACTATTTATTTATTTTTTCATTATGAATAAACTTAAAATAAAATAGCTAAAGAATGTTTTTTTTCTTTTCAGAAAATGTTAGATGCTGTGCTAGGTAGTCAGGAAAAGTGCCGAACTTTTTAGGTAGACCGCATAAATGAGTCTTCGCCGGCGTGGGTAAAGGGGTGCGGAGGTATGACAACAGAGGGAAGCAAAAGTGGAGTCGGTGACCGACAGGCATATTCTTATTTCTTACGTCCTGCGCTCTATGCGTTCTATAACTATAATATTTTGCCAAAGACTTTTTGGTCTAAGGTCAAGACTTTTTTTTTACTATTTCGTCAACCAGACAAAATAACATGTACTTCGCTTAACAATACCACATCGTTACGTAACATACAATTTTCGTTACGAGTAACGTATAAGTAACGCTAAAGTAACGAATTGGCACGACCTTTACAACTAAAATAGGTTATAACTCTGGATTTAAGAGGTTATTTTAGGAAAAATGATGCCTATCATGCACTTTACAAACTGCTACACATAATTTATTATAAACAATAGTAAAAAAACACTGATACATACCTATCCAGTAAAAACACTTTTTTTTGCTCAAAAATCACGACCTCACGTCTTCTTTGCACTCGTTCACGAACAAAATGGCGACTTTCTTTTTTTTTTCTGGCTTGGTTACTTAGTGTTTCCAGCCTCTTTCCAAAATTCTACCAATAACTGCATTTAAATGTGTCTGTATTTAAATATCAGTAACGAACAAAAAAAGTAACGTAGAAGTGAAAAATATGGAGACACGATTTCAAATGTAAATATTAAGAATATTATCAGTGTTATCAGCCTTTGAAATACAGAATCTTGTAGCCTAAGAAACAGAGATTTTGTAAAAATAAAAATTAGCCGTGAACATTCTTTAGGTAAGCAAAAAAACGTGTTCAAGTGTTCGCAGAAATCGAAAAAAAGTCAAATTTTTAGCCAAAATTAGGGGTGAGAAAATATTAAAAGCTAAAGATTTTTCTTGTTTGTTAATTAAATTTTAATCTAAAAAGAAATTTTAAGAGCTATTGAATGCTATAATGCATTATCGTAACACGCATTACAGTATATATTTTTATTATTATTTTATTAAACTTTGAACATTGGAGACAACCTACTACTTCAAAAAGTGGCAAAATCTACGGCCTTACTCTGGTACGTGGTGGGGATCGAACCCGCGTCTCCCGGACGGGAGGCAGCGGCTCTAGCACACCCACCTTAACGCGAGTGAAATCAATGAGGAAGGGTGGGCCATGTTACTAGACAGAATGTTTTAGGCAAGGTTTACGATATTTTTTTAATTTCTAGGACTATGCCTAGGCTATCTTATTACAAATTATTTGTACGAGTTACGAGAGTTGCAAGTAGTTAAATATCATTGATAGGAGGTCGAGATTGCAAAAAAATAAATACAATACAATGATGCAAAATGTGCCCGCCCACTATCAAGGCGATTATTACAAGTATATCGCATTAAACTACAAAGAACATGATAAGTACCTAAGTAACAATAAAGTTCCCTTACCTTATTTAAATCTTGGATTAATCGCCCGTAGTAGGTATAATATCACTATGTAAGCCCCCAGTTCCTACACAACCAAGATATAAAGTCGGAAAAACATTTGCTGTTTGAATAAGTAGTTGACATAGGCTCAGTTTACTTTGGGAAAATATCAAATTTCGAAGGAAACGATTGATCAATTTCGTAATTCAGGTAAACTAGCTGTCCACTCAGATGAATTGTTTTCTTTTTTTCGGTGGGAACAAGATATTTCCCGCGGTATTCTTTCGCAGTAGCTTTTGAGACACTCTGGTCCATATCTCATCGACCTATCACTATGTTACAGTATGAAGGACGTAGTAACAACTCACAACTTCCGTGATTATATTGTAGTACGATTTATTCATGCATATTTACGTAGAATAGGTTACAAATTCACGGTTGATTTGATTAGATACCTAAGTGATTGAGATTGATGAAAACAGTTTGAAGGCAATTCACGCGATAATAACTCTATAATGACAGGAAACATGTAGTTATCGACTTCTTTTGTAGTATTTTAGTTTTTAAGCAACCTTAGCACCACCTAAGGACATCAAGTGAAATTTACTAATTAACTAATCGAAGTACTCATTGGTCACGCACGTAAATCAAATTGGTAGTAAGAAGGTAAATTATACGAAATAGATCATCTAAGATTCAAATCAGTCATCATTATTGAGAATAATATTATTGAAACATTACGAGTATATGATAAGCAAAACATAAAATGTTAAAATGTTCTCATAAAAAGGTGCGAACGTTATCCTACAAGTAAGTAATAAATAAGTGTAGGATAAATGCAATAATGTGTATGATTAAAGACTAGTGATGATACATACTTAGTAATTACAAGCTTGTCTCACGATTAATGTGTCATACCTACAGGATATATAAATAATAAATTAATACCATTATGACGATAACTTCTATGATCTAGCTAGGACATGCTCGTCTTTATACCTTACATATTTGCATTATACACTTACATATCACCTGCCTGTGTTGTAGTACCGGCATTGACTACTTGGTGGTTCATAGCCAGCAAATCGAGAGAGTCGTGGAGTACGTCTACTTGGGTCAAACTCTGAGCCTCGAGAAGAGCGGACAAGATCGAGAACTAAAGCGTCGCATCCAACTGGGATGGGGAGCTTTCGGCAAGCTCTCCGACGTACTCAAGGTGAAGCGGGTCCCTCTCAACCTCAAACGTCGCATGTTCGAGCAATGTATTCTCCCTGTGATGGTATATGGAGCCGAAACTTGGACGCACACCAGGCAACTTATACACCGATTGCAAGTTACTCAAAGGGCTATCTATGGAGAGAGCTATGTTGGGCATTACGCTTAGCGATCAGGTACGGAATACCGAAATCCGCAGAAGAACTAGACTAACCGACATAGCAGAAATAATAGCTAAAAGAAAGTGGACGTGGGCAGGCCACATATGTCGTAGATCTCACGGTAGGTGGGGGAGGAAAGTGCTGGAGTGGAGACCACGGACTGGGCGCAGAAATGTGGGAAGGCAGCCCGCGAGATGGACTGACGATCTGACGCGAGTTGCGGGGAGAGATTGGATGCGGAAAGCACATGACCGCACAATGTGGAAAAATTTGGAAGAGACCTATACTCAGCATTGGGTAGACAAAGGTTGAAGAGATATCACCTGCAATAGTTCATGACTATGTAAGAAAAATGCAAGGTAATAAAGTCTTTACAGTATCTCTAGAATCATGAACCTGACCTATGACTGTACACGGAAAATATAACTTTCCCTATAGAATAAAATTTTTCCCAAAATATATCTTTGGTGTATTTATTTTAGAACTAATAAATTAGACTAAATGAACTCTCAAAATGCAAGACAGATATACTAAATAAATAAATAAATATGGAATCCTAACAAGTCTCTTAAAACTATCAACAACATGTCTATATTAATACAGAGAGACGTAATCTGTAACAATAAATCTATAGTATCAACAAAGAAATAACATGAAGTAAAACAATTCCATTACCTTTGAGTATATCTGGTAGGTATATACCTACCTACTTATTGAATTTTATTTGAGCGTAGCTAACGGCCTAAAGCTAAACTATAAACTCTAGTTCATAATCTTGGTATCATTTTTGGCTACGCAATGTACATTATTGTTTAATAAATCTCCCTAGTTGATTAAAGTACTCATACAACAATGAGACTGGTAGAGATTACAATATGTACATACGAGTACTAATTGGTTCGACCTCCGACTCTTTCTCCGAGCTCGGTCAAGGTTGACATTTCTCTGGCTTGTAAACACGCATGGTGATAAGTAAATGGGTCATTATTGTGTTAAGTACCTATTTATAATTGTTGTCGATACTGTAAATATCCCTTTTAACAGCTTTTTTTAAACCATTAATATTTTTCTTTTATCAGCTGTCAGGTCAGGAGTGTGACTGACCTAGTATGTAATTTAAATATAGTTTTTTTTCTAAACAGTTATTTCAGTCTGCTTTGTTTTATAAAACAAGTTGTTTCACTATTTTACACAGATATGAAGATATTTTGATTTATTTTGTTAGGGACAGGCATATAGTTTTGAATTCGAATCAACTATATACTTAATATAAGTAAAAAAAAAATAGATGACCAGAAAATTACGAGAGAAACATCTTTTATAAGCACGCAAAATTGTACAAATTCAATTAAAGATGACTTCTATAAAACTATATTTAATATTTTAATAAGACTAACTACGAGTTCTCGTATTTTCTTGCACTATTTTTAAAATAATTGAGGGTCAGTCAAGTTATAAACAAGGCCAAACTGCAAAAAACACCTAGGTACTATGCAATTTAGATGAGCGACTGCCCGAAGTGACCCTGCCTCCAAAAATAATCAAAGTAAGTACATTGCAAAACTACACTGATTTAGTTAATGTTTAAATATTCAGTATTACCTTCGTTTTATTTAACTCTTCTAAAATCTACCTGTCAGTTCGATAGACTAATAAATTTAAATTGAGCTACAAATAAACCACCTAACAGTTAACAGTTCATTTACTACGTCCCCACCCCACCAAGGGGCTCGAGCTTACCCTGAATTAGGGCGATAAGTCCACCCCGCTGGCTGGTGGGGGTTAGTAAAACTTTACGCACAACCTTTGAATGTCGTCGCGATGTTTTTCAGCCGTATAAGCGTCGAATAAAGGAAAAATAATAATAATGAAATATTTACCACTACTGGTGTTAAAAAAGTGTTTTATAAAACGGATATTACATTGAAAAAAAAAAACAATTGGAGCTTTTGCAGTTTTATAATACATATTAGAAATTTGAAAACACATTGTTACCTACGGATGAACATAATATATAAAAAAAACACCAATCTTCAAGGCTTGAATACCTGGTTTAATTTTCAAACCAGTTTGCGCGCATGTCCATACATTTTAAAAGAGCTTTTTCAATACAATTCGGCTCGCAAGAAGCGGTATTTTTTTCGGTTCTTGATCATAGAGCATTTTCATTTTGATTGCTGCCCAAATATCAGACTGATTTGCTTCACTCTTTGGTCCTCGATCTGGTTTCGCTGCATTTATTCACAATTTATGCACAAGAAAGAAAAGAGATAGAGCATCGCGCTTTACTCGTCACGCGCTGCTTGGGATTAACCAGGAATATCCCAGAAGCGATATCGCTCGTAAGTAGGTTTCGCTTTACGAGTGATTCGCCTGGGATCTGGTTTGAAACCTAAATTCACCAGATTAAAAAAATACCGGTTTCCAGCCTTGCCAGTCTTTGCAACCGTTTGGTTGGCCACGGGCTTACGCTGCAAATCCACCAGAGATGTGCGAGGCAAATGACCCGTGCAGTTGAAATGAGTTGAACTGTCAAATGTGTGGAAGAATTAGCTAGGACTCACGAAATATTCCCGATAAGGTGGCACTTGACTAAAGATTGGCATGTTTTTGTTAAACCCCATCTAAAGCTATGCATGTTATTGCACATCCGTATAAGGATAAACCGCGCTTGATATGTATTTATGCCTATTATACATACCTGATCGAAAAACTCGAACAAAGATGCAGCAGGTTGGTGTATAGTGCAGACAACGGTTCTTCCTTGTCTAGCAAGCTGCTTTAGCAGCTTCACACACTGCACTGTCGTCACTGTATCCAAGCCACTGGTCGGCTCGTCCAAGAAGAAAACTGGGGGGTTGTTCACTAGTTCCAGGGCGATTGATAACCTGATAAAGAAGATATTTTTATTATTGAAGTGCTACGGCGTAGCAATCGTGGCGATAGAATGCTACGATAGGTGTAAATAAACAGGATAAAATTTCGTGCATTGAATCGCGAAAGAGCGATCATAAAAAAGCTCTATTTCCCTATTGTGCTCTTTTCCGTTTTTCATTTATGTTTTCTGTTTTTAGATACAATTTACTTTCTAAAATATGGTTTAATTTGTTGGATTAAAAATTATTTCACATCAAACAAAGTTTACTAGTTGAAAAATCACATTTCAATCAAACTCTTGTTACTAGAGTATTAAAACAAACTAGCCAGCAATGAATATAAAGTACAATATTCCATAACGTAATTCCATTTCAGTCGAGCATTATTTTAATTTATTGTACTATTTGTATTGTAGTGATGGAATTTTCCTTACTTATTTGTACATAATATTTTACTGTAGTTTGTTGCTGGATTGGATCCAATATTAGTTTATTGAAGCATGACTCACGTTCAATTGTTTATCTATCAACAGTAATAACTGTCCTACTTACATAATTCCATCTACAAAGTATTGTCAATGATTTCATTCATTGGACCTTGTTCCTTTTACTCGTAGAGATTATTCAAAGACTATTGTCTCAGTAGGAGAAAATAAATTACAACTATAATGTTTGTTGAAGTACTTTTGAACTTTGCTTCAACATCAAATGAGTGATAACTCTTTATTATATTGAAATTCTTCATGAAAATAATAAAATAAACTCAGGACATATTATTATGATTATTTATGATGATGACGGTGATGAATATTTGCACGGCCAAGGATAACCGTATCAACATACCTTTTCTTCTGCCCTCCTGACAACTGATCGGTCTTCGTGTGCTGATGCTCCAACAGACCTAACTCATGCAAAATCTCTTCGGAATGTACTTTGGCGCCTTTTGGCAGTTTCAAGCTGGCGGCTACATCCATCGCTTCTCTGATTGTAAGGAGTGGCTGCAGGAGGTCTTCCTGTGTGATGTAGCAGGAGGATTTCTGGAACAGGGCCTCGTTTCTTGGCTGACCGTTGACGAGCAGGTCGCCTGACACTCCTGCTGATCTGCAATTTTTTTAAGTGATCTTATCATGCGGGTTATTGGATACGACCGTCCCTACAAACCCCTGGTGTCAGTTGTAGAGCCGTCAATGGCTTCACGATTATTTTCCGTAGACAATCCTTCTAGGATCGAATCCCCGTGAAGAACTTCGTAACAAGAGCCAAATGCTCTAACGCTCGGCCACGGAGGAAGTTATTGTTGTTTTATTGACAAAAATAATTAATTTATCTACCGAATTCGTCCATAGCAAAGAATCATAATAAGCAATCCGATCACGGCCCGAAAGTAGCTAGTGAACCCTAATTTGTGTGTGGTCCTCGCAAAAAAGGATTAGGGTTAAAGGTAGTTAAGTAAATACTTACAGCATTCAATCTTCTGTCAGAAGTTATAAAGTGAAGTTTAACGTCAATGACCAGTTGATCGCATTGCATTTAAAAATGCAACTTAGTGCAAAGATTTCAGACGCGCGTCGCCTCGTCTGAGACTTATATAGTGCACGTTACGTTGGTCTTCGTCATGATTATTCAGCATTTTGCTACTGAATATAATATTTTATGAGCTTACAACAACAACCTTGACATTGACATTCACATACGTACTTTAAAAACATAATTGACCGAGCGAGCGAAGCGTCTCTGTTTCAGCTTGGCCAAATTTGCTTTTGTATGTCCATCTGTCCATCTGTTTGTTTGTTTCACTCTACAGGTCGCGTTTCTCAACCGATTCTCGTGAAATTATGTGAGCAGGTTCGATAAATTAATCGAATTTTTTTGTCGAGTCAGTTTTTGGAAATTTTAAAAAATGACGAAGTTACGGGGGCTGCCGGCTTACAAGGTCTACCGCTGAGGCTGTTTTCATCTACAGGTCACATTTCAAAAAAATAAGATAAAATAAAGTAAAATAAAATAAATATTAAAAAGAAATAAAAAACAAGGGGTCGGGAATGTTTGTGGAGAAAAAAATAAAAATAAATATGAAAAGATATTACAGACTCGCGAGGTCTACAGCTCACAGAGCCACTAGTTATGTAGGTACTGTTTTTATTTATTTTAGCTACTACTACACCTATGCACTGGTGACGCATATGTGTAGGTATGACAGAAAACAACTTGTAATAAATATAGTACGTAACTGTAGGAAAGTATAGACGTATGTACCTATTTCTGCGCCGTGTGGTGACGGCAGAGTAGAATACATTTGTCACCAACCCCTACTCTTCCCGTGGTGGGTGTCGTAAGAGGCGACCTGGGGCCTACACATTGAACAGGGAACGGGCAGCAGCGCTCTCTGATACAGTAACCTTTTAATCTGCGATCTTCAACCTGCCTGCCAAGCGTGGAGATTATGGCAAACCCTCCACTTAAGTGGAGGAGGCTCATAGTCCAGCAGTGGACTGTAACGGGCCGTTGTTGATTTGATTTAACCTATTTCTGACAAAAAAATATATTTTAGGTACCTACATAATACTGTCTAATTGCGAATGCCTCTTAATGGCTTTGTTTACGTTTACTTAAGCACCTATTTATTCTAATTGTGCTGTTGGTATTCTGAATAAAAAAAAACAAACAAACAAAAGAGTACCTACGTTATCCGTGCTTATTTATGCTTCTATATAAAGCTCTGCACATGCCCTCCCGCGAGACTTTATGTATATTAGCTGTTGCTTACTTATATCCCGAGACAGCGTTGAGCAAGGAGCTCTTTCCAGCACCAGAAGGTCCCATGATGGCCACCAGCTGTCCCGAAGCAAATTTGCCATCCACGCCTTTGACCACATCTTTTTTCCTGTCTGTAACAAAGAATTAATTTACATAGAAGTATCGCCGCATTCAGTCAAATTAGCGTTATAAACTATTTGTCGTATGCGTAAAATTGTGAACTTCAGTATCTGTAAATGAATTTATTACAGCATGGATACAAATTTTAAATATTTATAGTTTACAATCTCGCGAATTAAACAATTTTCCGGTGTTTACTCGTCCATCGTTTCATTGAATTAGAGTTTCATTAGGTACCTGTACATAGTGTCCATCTTTAGTCAAAGAGATTCGACCTCCTTCGCTGCGTTCCTAGCAAGGAGTTCTTACATCATTGAAGTAGTAGTGCTGTGGTACATCTTATTTATGACTCATAATCACAGGAATCAAGTAAGTGGGTATGTGTTTCTAATTTAAATACCATAGATTACAAGATTCTTATAATCGTGACTACTTTACTGATCGAACCTATCATCATGACGTTCACGCATGCAATTGATTTGATTAAAGCTAGACGTACCTAACGTTGCTGTCAGCTCATGTAAGTCCCCACCAAAGGGTGAGCTTACCTTTGAATTTTTCCGTGTACAGGCAGGTTTCTTTACCATAAGAACATCGAGCAAATTAACATAATGAATTCGAACTTCGATTGGTGGGGTTTGAAATGATACCTTTCGCAGGGGAGGCAGCAACCCTACATCAACAACACTCCACGTTTACTTGTAGGCAAGTGAATATTACTTATTTCGTATGCCGAGAGTGGCTAATCATAGTTTGTACATATTTTATGAAGAATATCTTATATTACCTATGGTTACGAATAAATATATTTGATTTGATTTGATCAGTAAAACTTTCCTTTATTTTTGGTTTATTGAGGTTCACGAAACGTCCTAGAAATATCACCGAAAGTACCTAACGTTGAAGACCTTTGACGTGCATTGTTATAATTATGTACGTAAATGAAATAAACAATACGTCGGAAACATCAAGGAAATCAAGATGCCAAAAATGTAACGGTATTGTCTTGGAGACGTTGACTTTTCTGTCACACAAAACACAAACAGTTATGTCGTACTTCTATTTTAAGAAGAAAAGTTTGAACATTCACCTTTATTGTTTGAAAATACAATAACTCGAGCCATTCCTCTTCTTGAGCAAAAAGTATCTTTATTTCAAAGGCATTTAGGAACCCCCAGGTCTGTTGTACATTACGAGTATTGTAACTGTATACCCAATTAACAAGACATTGTCGAATGTGGCACTTCCTATAATATATAATTTATTAATTCTGTGCGTAAAATACAGTTGCAACTGCACTAATCATACAATTATAATACAGGGGATTCCAACATACCTTTCTTATATTAAAACTGAACAACTTTTCCTAAGGAACAAAACTCGCCAAAACCGCGCGGCCAGCTGATATGATATGTGATATTTTTTATTTTAGATAGGTATGCGTTTTCATCTGGTATCTTCACACACTCACACAATTTCCTTAGAGAGAGTTTCTTAGTTTCGTGGACTGTGCATTTTTGCAAAAGTTTAAAACAAATTAAATTACACTGTAGTTTATGACCTAATCGCTCTAAGTCAGGGTAGGCTCAAGCCCTACGGTGGGGACGTATATGAGCTGCTGATAAAGTTCCTGGGCTAAAAAACCTTAGTCAAAACGAAAAGTAGGTGCATTATTTTATTTATCTATGGCCAAATACCCTCTACAATCGCTATTCTACTTTCCTATCAACTGATAACATTGTAAACAGCGCCTACATTCATGGCGCGGTAAAAATCCTCTTCCCGTCCGGATTGCGAAACAGATAACATTTCTATTTGGTAGGAACTGTCGATAGTTTTGTGTTATATATGTGTATACCTAGTAAATAAATATTGCTGTAGTACTGCACGTTGCTTGTCCATTGGACTTTCTTCTGAAAAGTTGTAATTGCAAAGTTAGGGTGTCTCATGCCGGTTTTTTTATATATTAGGTATATTGGTTAAGGATTGTAAGGTTGTATATGTCACCGTAAGATTGCGAACGCCGTTAGTTTATAATCTTACTCGCGATATTATAAACTTACGGAAAATTGTGAACTGAAACCAACCATTTACAATTTTACGTATTATTTCTCGTTAGTTTATAATCTTACGATGTCAAACCGTCAAATTGTGAACTGATTAAAAATTGGCATGCGACGGACGGAGCGCACCTCGCACGCTGATTGGTTAAACGCAGATAAATATTGTGTTTGTATGTAAAGGTATTTACAATAGGTTTCTATAAAATAAACTGCATCGGTATACCGTATGTGCATTAATTCTCCTTTCGGCAATGTAACTGAGTTTTGTAATTCTTTCTAGCTTAATAGTAGGGGTGCGGGGCTCACAATTTTTTCTCCGACTTTTATTAGTGATGTTTTAAAAAACCTTCATATATTAAAATATTTTTGGGATTGACCGGCATTTAATTTTGAGTCCCAAATTCCCAATTCGACTGACTTGTTTTTTGTCTCGTGCATCTGTAAATCCCAAACGAGTTTTGGACACCTCAAAATATAAATTCTAAATTTAGTTTGACTTCCTCAAAGCCCTTGCAGTGAGAGCAGTTTATTATCATCGGCAGAGCAATGACCGAGCGACGCGCGGTGCGCGCACGCCGTGTGACGTAGCGACCTTGAAAATAAATAGCTTAGGTTATAATAAGCTTCGTATAATACAACACTTGTGCATTTAATGTGCACTTCCTAAACAATGCATTTATTTGTTTTCTAGCTTGATTCTACTTCTTGGTTTTAAAAACAAATAGTGTATACCTAGATATTCTTCTTTACAGTTACAGGACTGACTGACTTATGTCAGTTTAATATGAAATAAATTCTAAACTTATTTTCGCAGATTTAAAACAAACATAAAATTATGTTTTTTTTAACCGTTATACAATCTTTTAATATATTCTGTTTAAATAATAATAATTAATACTCTAATCGACTCCAACAATGCGAGCAGTCATACAAGCGCAAACATAGGGCTTTAAAAACTATTAGATGGCATACTTGGCTTACCCTTTCGCGGGCATTGGTCGATATATTGCCACCTTACTTTAAACTTAATGCAGTCCAAATCAAGGACGTTTAAACACGTTCTTGGTCCTAATACGGTTTAAAAGGTCTTACTTACATACTTTGCCTTATAAAGGGTTAACCGTTAACACCCGTTAAGAATCAATGCAAACTTCGACCTGAAGGGACTTTAAACAGATTTATTTTATTATTATAAAGTCCCCTAAATCTTGAGTTTTTATGAGTATACAACACATTATTTGACGTTAGAACTTGGAGATGAGTTTGCAAACTCAACATTGTGATAATGATGACAAGAAACATTGTACTTACACTAATTACTATAATATCAAAATTATTTACGACCAAGAATGAGACGGTAAAAAATAATTGCTGAATGAGTCACACTTGATCCTGAAGAACATTCTGAAATACCATCACTAAAATCTATTAATACGTAGCCAGTGACTTTGCTACGGCGGCGTAGTAATCGTACCTAACACAAAGCTACGATTATTTATTACGAAATATTTTTTTATTTTTTTACCACAATTTAAAAAAAAAGTCATATATTCCAGATGTTTGAAGACAAAAAAACGCAATAAAATTTTTCTCACTTGCCAAGAAGACGATCCGATACAAAATTAAAAATATATGGTTGTGTAGTATTTCACAACGAAAACCTTATTTATGTATTAACCTACATAAGTGAGTAGCTATTATAATCTGTGGTTTCCGCTAAAATGCTTTAACATACGCAAACAAGTACTTCAATTAGGTTAGGTACGCGTCGCAGAATCATACGCATGTTTACCAAATCAACAAAGCGGTTACAACAACAGTTGCGCAAAACAAGATAACTAAGGAACCGCAAAACCACCTTACGAACTATAGGTACTGTAGAACACTATAATATCGACTAAAAAGGTCGGTTCTCCATCCTATAAAAAATCCACAAAATTTATCTAACATTTTAAACTCAATATTTTATCTTTTTACTATGTTATAGTTTTTGTTTAAAATGCAAATCAAAGATGATAATATGCAATCGCAATTTTATTTCTGAAATAAATATTATTTTCGAATGTATATATTTTTATTATATTAACTATGCTCTCATTTGTCGACAATCGGTGGGGCTGGGGATATGGAGACATATTAGGCAACATTTTAAACAAAGTCATAATCTGCCAAGAAACTAAAAATAGGACAATTTCGGACGGATGGTAACCTTACTACTAAAAAAGTTTTCCCGCTCAAATCGTGAACGCAATTCGTCGCACGCGCACTTGTCACGGCTCGTCGTGATAGATTATAATTACAAAGGAAAATGTAGCTTGCGGATATAGTGATTTTCTTGCGCAGTAGTTGGATTTATTTGATAGAGCTGTATTTAATAAATTGATTTATAAATAAAATACATAAATAAAACTGTTAACGCTGATAAAAGATCGACCTTACAACCACTCGATGATGATGATGATGATGATGAAAGAACAATGTACACTGGATATAGGTAATTTAAGAGTATTTGTAAAAGTTGAACAACTTGACTCGAAAGCAAAGGCTGAATGCCAAAAACTCATATCATTCTTTGTAGTTTGGCGTAAGAAGAAAAACGGTATTAATAATGAGAAAACGGTACGGTTATAGTATAAATAAATAAAAATGTTATTTATTTCCAAAGTATTATGTAAAAAAATAATTAAATAAATAAATATTAAATAAAAAATCATAATTATTATTATGTTTGTGTTTTTGTTATTATTTTTTATATTTTACGAGAAAGATGATAGTTATGATTAAAATCGTTACGCTTGGATTTAAATTACTTTCCTTCTGTCATGTATCTTAAACATAATGACGGCACTTCATAATAACACGATGATAGCACGACCTTCGTGATAAAAGTTTCCTTTGCCTGTCTGTGATAAAATCGTCGGTGCATCATCCAACAAAGCTGTTTCACCCAATGACACATATCTATACGATAAGAAACGCTGAACGACCTTGCCCGCTTTTCGCTCGCACAACGTCCGTCCCTGGAATCACATTCTGATTGTATGTACACAGAAAATTTACGTACCTCTGACTCTTGGTCTATCTGTTGCCTAGAAACGTCAAATGCTAGAACAAAAAGCAGTTTTTTGGCATTCTTCAACAGGCCGGCCGAAGAAAAAGCCCAAGGGCGCGTGCTTGCCTGGGCCTAATATACACTTATATATATTGTATGTTATTCGCTGTGTGATTTTTCATGGAAGGTTGTACCTTCTAATAAAATCGAACTGTTATATTGCATTCACTGATATGAGAAATCCGCTTAGTGACCTTGCCCGCGTTTTGCTTGCACAATGCCCGCACCCAAACATGCGTTTAGAGCCTATAAAATAAATTAGAAGTAATGCGCCGAATATTCATTCGGTATTCGGCGTTTTTGGCATCGAGGATTTCCATTTTCTTGGCTGCACGACACGGTATAGAACTAAAAGACAAAACTTCTTATGTAAGATTTATGTTATAAGTCAAAGAAATCCTATGAAGAATGAAGCATGAAGTTGAATAAAGCAAATAAAATAAAGCAATTAAACTTCAAATCAACATTTATTTTGAAACCTAAAGTCAACATATTTATTTCTATTCTATTCTCTATATATATATATTTAACTGTGTTGTTAGTATAGCCGACATTTATTTTAAACCTTAAATCAGCATTTATTTTTAAACCACAGATCAACATATTTGTTTTTTAAACTTTAATTAGATCAACATTTATTTTTGAACTTAGAATCAACATTCAAAATTTTTTTAATATGTTACATGTTAGAACCTGTTTACGCGCCAAAACAATGGTAAACCGAATAATTCGGCCAAATATACGTTTCGGTAAAGGTTAAACCGAATAGTATTCGGTTATTCGTTGAAACCACTATTCGGCGCATCTAATAAGTATTATATCCCAGTGACGGGTCGGTTATTCTTAAAATTGTTTGGGACTAGGTTTAGGTATGCAAGCAAGCTGTTCTAGCAGATTATAATAAATTAACATTTATTTATTCCTTAATTTTTTTATATTGTAACGCAAATACTACATTATGTTTCTGGAGATAAAGGATTATTAAATTATTTACACTTTGTTCTTATGTGCAATAAGTATATTTTATGTATTATTTTTTTTACGATATTTTGTATATTATTTTTTTAGTATATTTTGTACAAAATATACTTATTGCATTTGTTTAGCTGTTATAAAACTAGCTTTAAATTTACGCAAATCATTTATTTAAAAGGGGCAATAATAGTCATTCATAGCAATGCATTTCAGAATATCGTATGAGCATCTCTGCACATTCTTGGCACTCGGTCTGCATAATAAATGTCGATCGAATGATCAGGATATTGACGCATATGCGCACGTATAAAACACGATAATTTTATACGAGACTCAACTTACTTGCCATTTTTACAACTATTAAATGAAACTAAAAAGTTTTCCCTGATTTACGATGGCAATATATTATATATTGCCTTGTTTATCAGAAATTTAAATTGCTGGCCATCCTGAAAACATCTACAGTCTCCATATTGCTTCCAATTATGTCTCTACCATACCAATCTTCGAAGTGGCAGTTCGGCTTCCGCATTGAGTGTATGAGACATAAATTAATACGAGCGGCTTTGGTATGCATATTCATCTTTCTAGTTTTGTTTTATTTGTTATAATTTGCATTGCAAATATTTAAAATGATTATGCAAATTATTATTACTTAGAAGTAATTTTCTAATCAACAAATTGCTATTTTTAAAGGTCTCATGAAGTGTTTTTGCGTTTTTTTTTTCTACAAACAAGTCAATGAGTGCAGATTGGTATTATATGTTACAATTACGAGGTCAAAGTAGTAAGTATAAAAAATTACCTACGAGTAAGTATGTAATAGAGATTGCAAATGTTTTGTCTCACTCGTAAACACGCACATTATTCTAACAAAGGATCGGATGATGCGTAATTAAATGAGTCTATATGTAAAGCTATTAATGAATATTATATCTATTAAAGGGCAAAAATTTCCTCAATAGGTACTATTTACTTCCTCACAAGGCTTATTTATAAGCATTACCAAATTACCACCGGCTAGGGCCGCTGCCCGTCCGGGAGACGCGGGTTTGATCCCCACCACGGTCGGCACCCACTGTTTTCGAATTCATATGTACGTTTATTCGACGCTCTTACGGTGAAGGAAAACATCGTGATGGAACCTGCACACTCCTGCGAAGAAATTCAAAGGTTGTGTGTGAAGTCGACCAATAACCCGCTCTGGGCCAGCGTGGTCGACTAAGGCCTAATCGCCCTAATTCAGGTTAGGCTCGAGCCCCTCGGTGAGGACGTATATGAGCTATTGATGAGAATTTAATTTGTTTGAAGTTGTTTGCGGTGTGTGCAATAAAGTTATATTATGGTCAAGTGCAATCAACAAAATATTATCAATTTCAACTGGTTTTATTTGTGTCAAGTATATTTTTATAGCGACCTTCCAGAGAATGCCGTTACACAATCATTATTGTGTACTAATAATTATAATTGTACAAAAAAGAGTTTTATGTTGTCGTTATTAATAATTAAAATCAGTCGACACAATGTTTAGCAAACATGAAACTGTACGCTCTAGGTTAAAGGTACAATAAAAATATTTAAATTTAAACAACAATTGCCGTAATGTTACAGTAGCATAGTCTAGGTTAGAATACCAGGAGGGCAGGAGTGAGAGACGAATCGCGTCGGATTGTGAAGCTTGCCACCACTAACCCGGATGTGACGACCACGACCCTCTGCCAAGAGTGTAACGACGAAGAAGAAGGTTAGAATAACTAATAATGAATGTAGCAGCAAAATCTATGGGAGTACAGTCATAAATTCGGAATAAACGCTCCGACCACGCGCGCATAGTCCTATGTAGGTACTTATATTTTAGGAAATAAGTAACTTTGTGGCTCATTATAAATTAAAAAATAAATACATCCTCCTGACCCACTAGTTCTTTAAAAAAAACGTGAAAAACGTGACCATACGAGATGTTATGATTATGAACAACGTTAGTTTCACGTGTTTGAAATATTCAAATATTCCTGACGCGCGTCGCCGAGCGAAGCGATCGTCTTTTATTCCTCTGAGTAAAATTATCCGACTTATCAAATTGATCTTGCAGTGAGTAGGTACGTACGTTTTTGTTGAACGTGAATCCCGATGCGACTAAGTAATATTTTTCCTTCTTTCTATTGAAACTATACTCATTATGTATGTAAGACAAACAAGTGTATTTAACGTAAAGTAGGTACCTAAGTCTTAATTAAAACAATGACATAGGTACATACATAGACAATGACTTATTTACTTACAAATCACGATACTCTGGTGAGTCAAAAAGTTATATTTATCAACCAAGCAAAGCAAAAAAAACTCGTATTTATTTTACAGGGTATATAGATATATAGCACAATAAATCAAAAAGATTTGAATTTAATTACCAACAGGTCACTAACCGTTGCAATTGTATGCAGGAAGGCAAAAGCTTTTCCTTATTGCAAAAATGAAAGTGGTATTTCCACACACATAAAAATGGTGCAAAAGGAAAATAAATATGAATACTGTTTAGTATGCTATTAAATCCCAATAATAAGCTATCATTAGCTTTTATGTGGCGCATGGCGTTTGGAACCCAAAAATGATAAAATGATACTAATAAGTATCTCACTAAACACCCAATCTTCGGCAATTTCTATGAAAGCGTAGAGCAGGCATGTCAAATGTCAAACATGCGGCCCTCGACATATTTCCCTGCGGCCCAATCCAACTCAACAAATTTGACAGTGTTGGTGCACTCGATTTTTACCAAGAAATACGGAAATTTGGTTGTAAAATTATATCAATGTTTGGAAAGTGTGAGCAATTGTTTTCCCTCATGAAAGAAGATCACGATCGACCAATTCACACTTGGGTTCAGTTTTAAAATTATTGATTTTCGCTGATAAAATTACTCTTCAAATAGATCTTCTTCTTTTCGAGTCGGTGGCAAACCTAGACTGTCTCAGCCCAAAAATTGGCCACAAGAATTGCGCTGTCAGTGGCGTTAATCAAGTCCTCCCGCGTGCAGCTGCTAGGGCACGCAGGGCACGACATCAAATGCTCCATCGTTTGGGGGACGGCACCACACTTGCACTCCAAGTTAGAACCGTCTGAGAATCCCCACCTGAACAGGTGCTCCTTACTTCGGCCTACCTGAGTCCGAAGCCTATTTAGAGACTTCCAGGTAAGCCATAGTAACTCATGTCCAGGCGGTGGATTCTCAAAGTCAAAGTCAAAATCATTTATTTCCATAGGATGTTATTACATCACTTAGATCCGTCATTACATTTTTTTGGGTGAGTTCACTAACACAATGGCGGAATCTGTGGAGAAGAGCTCACCGAAGAAACTCCACAGTCGTCGCATCTTTTGCGTTTCCTTTTTTAAATAAAATATTGCCAATTACCAAATTAATGCTTATTACATATCGAAAAAGCCTGCTACTCAAACAATCTATTCCCATGGACACCTGTCTTCTAAGTAATCAGATATCCTATAGTAACCTTTTTCATACAATTTCTGTTTTATAATTATTTTAAACTAGTCTAAAGGCAAGTTTTTAAATATCAGTAGGGACCTTATTGTAATAGCGTATACAATTGCCTTTAAAAGAATTACTAATGTCTTTATTTCTAGTATTAAAATTGTGTATATCACTGTGCTTCTGAAAATTACTTATATTACGTTTTATATACACAAGATTGTCATAGATATATTAAGACACAAATGTCAGAATATTGATTTCTTTAAACTTTTCTCTCAGTGACACTCTAGGCCCTAATCTATAAATTGCACGAACAGCCCGGTTCTGCAAAATAAATATACTATTAGCATTCGCAGCGTGACCCCACAATAAAATACCATAGGTCATTAGACTATGAAAGTAACTGAAGTAGACTAGTCTAGCGGTGTCTACGTCGGTAAGGGCTCTAATTTTTTTTACTGCAAACGCTGCTGAACTCAGTCGGTTCGACAATTTTTTTATATGAGAATCCCATTGTAGTTTGGCATCTAAAGTAATGCCCAAAAAGACAGTCGAATCTACAAGGTCCAATTTCTGTCCTTTTATAAATATATCTGTAGTTACCGGTTTCACATTGGGTAATACGAATTTAATACATTTAGTTTGATTTTCATTAAGTAATAAATTATTAACAGTAAACCAATTCACTATACTAGAGATAGCATTGTTTACGTCGTCATAGTTTGATTGTTGTCTTTTAACTTTAAATATCAAAGAAGTATCATTGGCAAACAATACTAACCCATGTTTTGCTTTAACAAGATAAGGTAAATCATTAATATATACTAAAAACAAGAAAGGTCCAAGAATTGAACCCTGCGGGACGCCCATACTTATTGAAGATCCGGGTGATCTTTTCCCATTGACATCGACCATCTGAACCCTATCTGTTAGATATGACTCCAGAAGGCCAAGAGCCTGATCTTTTACACCATAATGGCGTAGCTTCCTGACAAGAGTGTCATGATGGACGCAATCAAAAGCCTTGGATAGATCGCAGAATACACCTATTGCATCCATTGCGTCTTCCCAGGCACCAAAAATATTGTCAATTAGTTTAACACCAGCGTCGGCTGTTGAACGACCCCTTGTGAAACCAAACTGAGCAACATGAATTAAATTATTGACATAAAAATGATTCTGCAATTGATTAAGTATGAGTTTTTCAAATATTTTGTTAAGAGTTGGTAGTATCGATATAGGTCTAAAATTTGTGGGGTCTGATGTACTACCGGCTTTGAATAAAGGTATCACTTTACTTAGTTTCATCAAGTCAGGAAACACACCATTATCTATACATTGATTAAATATGCAACAAAGGTGAGGTGCGATACAATCTATAATGTATCTCAGACAGAATTAAACAAAAAAGATGTAACACTGGAAAGAAGTTGAACCTTTTTTTAAGATTATTATTAAAAATACCTTTAATTTTTCGTACTACAATCGTAATCCGTTTTATTTTTTATGACTGGGTTTTCCGGCCCACTGATCCCACGACCTGTATGCATTTGGCCCACCGATGCTGGCGTAAAGTGACCTGTTTAATACGCGCAGATGTTAAAATTAGAAGAGACTCGTTAACCAGACGGTGCCTTTGCTTGAAGATAGTGTTGACGAGTTTTTCTTATCCACTGCATAAACTGCATCGCTAGAGCTTCGTGAGATAAAATAAAATCCAGTCCTTGAACATGTATTTAAAATTGAATGACGTAAAAGGTTTCTTTTTCTTGTCATTCAAATAAGATTTACATAAGTGTCTAGTGCTTATAGTAAAGTCTAGGTCAATGGTCTAGGTCTTATATTATATTGGGTATTATCTCTTATCTTTACTATTTGTATATTTTTTTGCCGGTATTTAAAATGTTATGAACGATAAATTAGCTGGTGTTTCAATAGGGTATCGGACTGTTCACCATATTTTATGAATTTACCATATTTTATGAATTTACCATATTTTATGAATTATTTTTAAAATATAGATTATTAGCATACGATTCGTGAAAAAAAAACAGAATCGGTTGAAAAACTAATTAACAGTGATTTTTGTATGAAGATTATATGGCGTTACTAACAGATGACGTCATAAGTGGGTATGTGCATCTCTGTCTAATCTTGAATTTCAAACCTTTATAACTCGGTCAATTTTAAAGATACAGCAAAAAATATTTTAGTTTTCGATAGCAGAAACTAAGAAGTTTGGATTTATAAAATAAAAAAAAAGTAGTCCCCTTTTAATTCTTGTCAATACAATTAGGTCCGGGGACGAATGATCTCAATGCTGCTTAGTTGATAGCCTAGCTAGTCATATTAAACTGTCCATTTCATATTTCTTGCACCTTAGATTTATTGCATATGTCTTCAAACACAAGTAAGGACATCTCTTAGAGACTCCTACATCGATTTGTCTAACTTCTAAGCATTTATCATATCATTTCTAAGGCCAAGAACGTGACAAGCAGATCAAGGCGCGCCCAGGGGCCTATATTCAATAAAACTTACAATTACAATTTAAAGTACAATGCATAGCAAATCTGCCTAAATTGTAAACCATTATCTTTTTAGTACGTCGGCTACGCAATGTGCTTCGAATTGTAACTTGTAAATTGTAAGTTTTATTGAATAGGGCCCTGGTGTCGCTCCCGATGTACTGGACAATTGTGAGGATCAGATCCGTAGCGCCCTTCCGTAGCCGAGTGGTCGAGTGTTCGACTCACATTACAGAGATTCTGGGTTCGAATCCCGGTGGGGACAATGTGTTTGTGAGACTATCTCCAGGTTGGTTACAATATTGAAATCTGAATCTGTTTGTCTGAATATAAAAATGTTTCCGTGGTAAGTTCGGCTGCTATCTACGAAAGAAGTCGTTACACGAGCTATTGTAGGTGGCTAAAACACTGACACCAGGGTTTGAGATGTCGTCGTCGGTTGTGGACCTTACAACCCCGAAGATGAAGATGATCACACTAATATTATAAATGTGAAAATATATTTGGGTGTTTAGATGTTTGTTCCGCCTTAACTACTGAACGGATTTGGATGAAATTTGGAATGGAGATAGTTTGTACCCTGGATTAACACAAAGGATATAACATTTACGGACAAAAGTCTTATTACCACGGGAAAATCTTACAAAACGCGAGCGTATCCGCGGGCGGATAGCTAGTATTAAATATAAAATTTCCATTTGACTTAAGAACTAGGTATTAGATTAAGCTTTTCAAAATAGACCACGGAAGTCGTAAGTAAACTGTCGGATGCAGCTCTGTCTTACTCAATTATATCTACGGTGAACTACGGAACGACGCGCGACGGCAATAAAAGATAAGACGTCTTGATTAGGACAAAGTTGGATAAAGATAACTGCTATCAAACCATGATTATTATGCTACTATGATGTAGCACTAATTTTGTTTACACCCAACTCAGTATTTTATTTTCTCGATATTATTGCGATCCTTATCATCGAATAATTATGCTTAATTCATAACGTGTTTGTTTAAACGAAGCACGGAAATGGCATTCCTGAGGTCAACTAAGTATAGAATTCGCTTTAAGTAGCCATTTGTTTTATTACTATTGTTCTACTATTTCAAGGTATTCCTGTAAATTAAATGATGCATAAGAATATGCAGATCCTGCAAGTTGGGTAGAGACAACTTCGAGCGTGACATCGCAAGAAGAGTACAGTTGGGCCGGGCAGCATTTGGGAAACTGCGTCATATATTCTCGTCGCCACTACCGCAATGCCTGAAAAGTAGGGTTTATAATCAGTGTGTCCTACCCGTTTTGACATATGGAGCCGACACGTGGAACATGACGGTGAAGCTGGCCCACCGGCTACATGTCACTCAGCGAGCTATGGAAAGATCTATGCTTGGTATTTCGCTACGGGATAAAATCCGAAACGAAATCATCCGGCAGAGGACCCAGGTGGTAGATATCGTCCAAAAATGTAGCAAGCTGAAGTGGTAGTGGGCTGGCCACGTCTGTCGCAGAACTGATGAGCGTTGGAGTAAACGGGTTCTCGAATGGAGACCGCGTCACGGGAAACGTAGTGTGGGACGCCCCCCTACCAGGTAGACTGATGACCTGAGGAAGGTCGCTGGTGGTGGCTGGATGAGGAAAGCTGGTGATCGTGTGCTTTGGCGTACCCTTGGGGAGGCCTACGTCCAGCAGTGGACTGCAATAAGCTGATTGTAGAAAATGTAGTTTTTTTTTTATATTTAACATAAAAAACAAATAAACTACAAGAAGATAACTTGAAATTAGCGGATCTAATATAATAAGCTAAGTCTGAGGTACCTAACATTAGTCATACTAAACACGTCATCCGGTTACATGCCCTATGTGCTGCAAGATAATGCAAAAACATTGCAACTTTATCTAATAGAACATTAGCGAGGTTCGCTATTGAAGTAATAGTAAGTCAGTTTGTGAAAGAATAGAATAGAATATACAGAAAAGAAAAGAAAGAAAGAAAAAAAGAAAACAGTTAAAGAATACAGTTTGTTTGTCCCAATTTCTCACAAAAAGTATTTCAAGTCACGCGTTTGTTCCAGAGGGGTAGGCAGACACTACTTCCTCCTATTTGCTAACGACCCGAACAGACTTCTTACAATCGTATGAATCCATCCACATAACTAAAGCATTGTATTTTCTAATACGGAAAGCCTGCACACTCTTGCAAAGAAATTCAAAGGTTTTCTGTGAAGCTGAAGTCGACCAACCCGCACTGGGCCATTGTGGTTGACTACGGCCTGATCATTCTCTCGAGCGCTTCGGATTATTTCCCTAGGCCACATTCGAAACCAAAGTTATTCGTCAGGTCTTCATTTATAAAACAGAAATTAAATCTTTTCAGAACAATTTGTGTATATTTACAAATATACTAGTAATAGGTACGTATTTACAAATAAGCGCAAGAATTGATGTAATATGGGCGCAGACGATTACGTTATCTGTCTACACAAGGCCACTAGGACAATTTGACTTTTGGGCCAACAAGGCCTATCTCTAATTGGCCTCAAATTGTGTTCATTCTTAGTCTGGAACAATTCCAAATCCAATGTATGTTTATTTAAATACTTTAAATATGGCTGCGATTGTAATTGTTTCTATTTATTTATTTATAAATAGTTTTTGAAAATTCGAGTAATCAAATATTGAATTTATCAATACTTTCTTCGAGGAGTAACGATAAGATAAAGATCAAATTAAAACCAACATCGAACGCGCAACGACGGACTTTCTAAACAAACTACTTACTTAACTACTTACCTATTGAGATAAAACATTACATATAAGCCGTGTGGTGACGGCAGAGTAGAATACATTTGTCACCAACCCCTACTCTTCCCGTGGGTGTCGTAAGAGGCGACTTAGGGACTACACATTGAACAGGAAACGGGCAGCAGCGCTCTCTGATACCTTTTAATCTGCGATCTCCGACCCGCCTGGCCAAGAGTGGAGATTATGGCAAAACCCTCCACTTAAGTGGAGGAGGCTCATAGTCCAGCAGTGGACTGTAACAGTCAAAGTCAAAGTCAAAATAATTTATTTCCATAGGATGTTATTACATCACTTAGATCCGTCATTACATTTTTTTTGGGTGAGTTCACTAACACAATGGCGGAATCTGTGGAGAAGAGCTCACCGAAGAAACTCCACAGTCGTCGCATCTTTTGCGTTTCCTTTTTTAAATAAAATATTGTCAATTACAAAATTAATGCTTATTACATATCGAAAAAGCCTGCTACTCAAACAATCTATTCCCATGGACACCTATCTTCTAAGTAATCAGATATCCTATAGTAACCTTTTTTATACAATTTCTGTTTTATAATTATTTTAAACTTGTCTAAAGGCAAGTTTTTAATATCAGTAGGGACCTTATTGTAATAGCGTATACAATTGCCTTTAAAAGAATTACTAATTTTATGTAGTCGGCTGACATAAGCAACCAACTTGTCTTTATTTCTAGTATTAAAATTGTGTATATCACTGTGCTTCTGAAAATTACTTATATTTCGTTTTATATACACAAGATTGTCATAGATATATTGAGACACAAATGTCAGAATATTGATTTCTTTAAATTTTTCCCTCAGTGACACTCTAGGCCCTAATCTATAAATTGCACGAACAGCCCGTTTCTGCAAAATAAATATACTATTAGCATTCGCAGCGTGACCCCACAATAAAATACCATAGGTCATTAGACTATGAAAGTAACTGAAGTAGACTAGTCTAGCGGTGTCTACGTCGGTAAGGGCTCTAATTTTTTTAACTGCGAACGCTGCTGAACTCAGTCGGTTCGACAATTTATTTATATGAGAATCCCATTGTAGTTTGGCATCTAAAGTAATACCCAAAAAGACAGTCGAATCTACAAGGTCCAATTTCTGTCCTTTTATAAATATATCTGTAGTTACCGGTTTCACATTGGGTAATACGAATTTAATACATTTAGTTTTCTTTTCATTAAGTAATAGATTATTAACAGTAAACCAATTCACTATACTAGAGATAGCATTGTTTACGTCGTCATAGTTTGATTGTTGTCTTTTAACTTTAAATATCAAAGAAGTATCATCGGCAAACAATACTAACGGGACGTTGATGTTGAATATAGATAAACTATACTTCTCATAAAAAAATCGATACACCTTGCAAGTTTATGTTTTGTAAAGAATAACAGAAAAATGTGTATATTATATTGTAGTGTGTATATTGTGCGTGTATTGTAACTATATACACATTTTTCTGTTATTCCTTACAAATCATAAACTTGCAAAGTGTTTCGATTTTTTTTATGAGAAGTATATTTTTGTTAAGCACTATTGTAATGTATTGTCAATAGAGTGAGCGCAAAGCGTCTCGGTTTCAACTTCGGCAAAAATGCTTTCGTAAGTCCGAAGGATGTCCGACGGATGTCCGACTGTTCTCCTCTACAGTCCGCATTTCTCAACCGATTTTTGTGAACAGGTACGATAATTATATAGTATTAGTTTGTCGATTTACTGTTTCTAAATAAACGTAAAAAAATACATTTCAGCCATTTCGAAAAGATGCATAAACTTCAATTGGTGGGGGTAAAAGGCAGACTTGTGAGGTCTACAGCTCACAAATCCACTAGTTATTTATTGATAAAAGTATGACTGCTAATAGACTGCTGTGATTTACTAAATCGCAGCTAACGACCTTCGCCTGCCTATCGTGGGTCTTCTTCGTCTGTCGGCCGTCGGCCGTCAGCTACGACACGACACGACCTAAGAATAGGGTTGCCGGATTTATCCTGACATGTCAGGATTTTTTGGTCCCTGTCAGAATTCCGGCCGGACTTGGAAAGTGTCAGGATTTTTGGATTTTAGCGTAAAACAAATCATGGAAATTTAGTTTTATTTATTGATCTTTTCTTTGGTAACAATCAACTAGGTACATTGGCAGTAAATAATAATCAACACAATTAATTAAAAAAACGAAAAATTAAAACTTTCTTTTTCTACTAATAAGTTTTACGCGAATAGAAAAATAGATACTTACTTACGCTTTAGCGTAAATGTCAGGACTTTTTATTAGAAATTAGGCTTTTCGTCAGGATTTTATAGGTATACCATATGGCAACCCTACCCATGAATCACGAAAAACCTTTAGAAACGAAGACGTCGAAGTCAAGTAAAAAATTTAATCCAGTTGGAATCAATCGGTCAGCAAAATCAATATAGCTATGACGTCATGTGGATGTACTTTGCAGCTGTAAGTCCTTCTGTATACACCCTAAGATCAACTATTAATAAATGATCATTTAATACTGAACCTTACTTTATCAACGTGTCTATGATTTAATATCTCGATAACCTCTCGATCGAAAGTGCAAGTTCAATCGATTGCATTCCGAGGAACATTGATCGAACTAGGTCACAGATACAAATCTTCTACACTGCGGCCTTATCACCTATTAGACACGCATATAATCAGGTGCAACAAAACAACAGTAAGTGGTTACAATTATTGCAAATACAATATTTCGTACAGAGTTGTACTTTCTGTGGTTCTATCTAATTCACCTAATTTGACTTTGTCTAAAATCGCCGCAAATGTACTGCTAAAACCATAATTACACTCTCCACTGGCGAAAAGCCAACCTCTAAATATTTTAACCATTTTTATTATGTAAAGATTGAACTTGAGATTGCAACCCACACGATATGGTGATGATAGTCTCTAGAGGTTTTTTGTGCATAGAGCTTTTCATTACAAGACACGCATTTTAGTCGGATTTAAACATACATACTTAAATATCACTCGATTTTATAATGTGTTAAAATTGTATTTGTTATGTATCATGAATTCATGATGCGTATGAGTATGTTTTGTGTCCGCTGAACGCGTCAATGAGTAAAAACTGCAACTGTGCGTAACAGAAAATAAAACAATATTTGTTTTGATATGTACAATAAACATGATTCCAATTATCCAATAACACGTCTCTATTGGGTTTTTTCTAATCGAATGAAATTGGGGGCTCATATTAAAAGTTTTATAAAAGTCATATTAATAAGTGGTAGACCACGGCAGAGATGGCAGGACGAGCTGAGCAGTTTTTCTAAGACCTGGCTTGACAGAAAAGGGTGAAGAGAAAAGAGAGAGGCCTATGTTCAGCAATAAAACAACGTAAGCTACTTAAGGCCGGGTTATGGCAAAAATTAGCAACTCAACGCGCTTTATTTAAAAGTTCAACCGACGCACCACTGAAATAAAGTTCATATTAGCGTGCGATGCTTTACGGTAGTTACGTCCGACACTGCGCAGGAATCGTGCGAAAACCTCGTTTTCTTGAACTCTTTTGCTTATTAACAGAAAACGGCAGAGTTTATGAAAAATGTAATCGATTTAAAATCTAAGTCAATAATAGGCAAATTATATTAACGAAAAAAAAACTATGGTTATCGCTTGAAGTTACGAGATCAAGGACGTCAAAATTTATTTTTGCTGCATTTTTTTTCAAATCTTGTGCTTTTTATTTCTAAATTATTATAATGTATTTTAAAATTCTACTCGATTTAAAATTTTACTAAGGATATATTTTGTTAGCACATTTTTTTTTACATTTTGAGCATTAGTAGAAGTGCTAGTACTTGATCGTCAAAGTATCGACTATGGGCGGTATTTCCACATAACCCCCCCGCCTCTTAAGGCGGGGGGGTTATGTGTCCATACATACAAACTTTCGCGTTTAAAATATTAGCAAGGATTACTACCTTTTAATTCTTATCTTAATAAATTATCTTAATAAGAATTAAAAGGTAGTAATCCTTGCTAATATTTTAAACGCGAAAGTTTGTATGTATGGATGGATGTTTGTTACTCTTTCACGCCTAGTACAAGCTCTGCTTAGTTTGGGATCAGATGGCCATGTGTGAAGATGTCCCCACATATTTATTTTATTTTTTATTATTATTATTTAACTACTTAACGGATTGCGAAGATATTGGGAATGGAGATAGTTTGTACTCCCGATTAATACATAGGATTAGGATTCTTTTTACGGGAAAAAGTCTTAGGCCCGGTTTCCACCAAAGCGGAGAGGAGAGGAGATGTGTCGAGCTGAGCTGCGAATCTGGCTGGCTATTTCCACCAAAGCGGAGAGGAGATGTGAGCTGTGCGTAGCGGAGAGGAGATATGAGCTGTGCGTCCGTAGCGGGGAAGCGCGGGCATCAGCGGGACGGGGAGTGTGGGAGCGCGGGCGCCGCCGTCGCGAGGCCTCGCACGCCGCTCGCCGCCCGGCTACACACATCTTCGCACAGCCGCGCCTCGTTTGGTATAGAAAAATTAGACATCTCCTCTCCGCTCCGCTCGATCCATTTCCACTGAAGCTAAGCGGAGAGGAGATGTGGAAATAACGAAATCTAATTGGTTATTCAGACACATCTCCTCTCCGCTCAGCTTTGGTGGAAACCGGGCCTTATTCGCACGGGAAAATCTTACACAATGCGAGCGAAGCCGCAGGCGGACAGCTAGTATTTCAAATTTTCAATATAATAAGATTCCTGACTTCAATGTGAATAATGTCTGTTTCGACAATTTCTTTAAAAAAATCGCGCAGTATCCTACCCAGCTAATTACAGCAAAAACCTATAGATGGAAGATGAGATCCTTTTTGTTCCTAGTGGATACTGTTGTTTGCATCTTACTTCCGTATTATATTAATTTCTGTGCTGCCGGTACAAACCGGAACAATTTTTTCATGTTTAAATTTATTTTTATTATTATTATTATAATCTTTGAAAACGGTGCTCTTTTGATTATTACGATTTGTATCCGTCATTGTTTATAATAATATGTTAATGCCTATTATCAGATCTGTAATATGAAAATTTTGTCCGTCAATCGTCAAAAATCGAATTGTTCATTTGATAAGTATGGTAACCTGTTAAACTCGAATAAACCTATTAAGGTCGTATAAGTTTCTTTTTTATCAAATATTTTATTTTTGGTACGGAAGTCACTTTGTCCAAAAATTATTCGGATCGTTTACACGTCCTTGTCAGCAACAATGTTGAGACTAGTTTATTAGGTTGTATGCTAAACATAGAATATGGTTACACGTGTAAATAACATAGAACGTGCGTGTAGGTGTACACCTTTCCACTTATACGAGTTAATAAATCACTCTCAAACCAAATCAGTAGCACGAAAGCCACGTCAGTACGATTCAAAATTTAGCAAAACTGGCAGCTTAATGTTGCTTACAAAAAGCTACATCCTACTTAAATTTTAGTTCAGGTGATTCGAAAAACATAAACATAGACAATAATTCAGCACAAAAACACACATAAAGTAAGTGTTATAATACTACAAATTGCTCAGAGGAACAAAAGACGATCGGAGGCGACGACGTGCGTCAGAAATCTTTGACAAAATATAAACCAATGAAATTCCGATTCTTATTATAATTTAATCTTTTTAATAATCGTTTCCTCGTTTTCATGTCTGTGGCGATGTGCAAACCGCACCATGCCAAAAGGGAAAAAAAATACAAAAACAAAACAAAGAAGGAAACAAAGTGCAGTACTTATTCAAATTGTTTGCCACAATGCTAAAAAGGCCACAGTTCAGCATAATGATCTCCTTTTGACAAATCACTGATATTCTAACCACATTCAAACCACATACAACGTATTTTTTTGCTTCCAGGTGTAAAAAAAATGTTTATATTAAGATTACTTGTTTTCTGAATAGTTAACCACGAAAGTAGTAGGTGGTGGTGGTGTAATAGTTATTCTATTAAACTCTATTCTATTCTTTCCTTGGGTTTGGTGGTATTTATCTGTCAGTTTGCTCTTTATGATTTTAAATCGTACTGTAGCTGATTTTCGATTTTCCTATGATTCTACTTTATAGTTATTTGAAACTTTGATGTATTGAGGTTTACTGCCCCGCGCTCATAATTTAACGATTTCATGTATATTAATTAGCATTTGCGGCTAGACAAACGACATTCAAAGAAAAAAAAAATGATAAGATAAGCTAAGATTGTTCTTAGAAATGTCAAATGGCGTACTTAAATAATTCTTCTAAGCAGACTTAAGACTTACAAATGTCATTTTGATTTTATATATGTAATCTGTTTTTGGAGCTGTATGGCTCAGTTCGATATTTGTTCGAGCATGCTTAGCTAAGATTTGATTTCTTAGTTGCTTTGTTTTTTTTTACATGTTATGGCCTATATTCCACGCTATATTTGTTGCTGCTGCTAAGTTCAAAGTATCGAGCCGTATATGCTGGATACTGCACAGTATAATCTGTTTGGATATATTTCGGCATTCGATTTAAAGTTTGGGAACCCACTCTGATGTTTCTGTTCTAATGTAAATGATAAAAATAAACAGATGGCATACAAATAAATAAGTTCATACATCGAAAAAGAAACATATAGGTATACGCTGTATTCTAAAGCTACTAAGGTATAGGCCCAGGTGGTAGTGTATCTGCCTTCGACGCACAGGGTCGCGGGTTTGAATCCCGCCCAGGGCAAACATTTGTGTGATGAGCACATGTGTTTGCCTTGTGTCTGGTTGTTGTTTATCTATATATATTTATCTATTTAAGTAATGTATATCAGCTGTCTGGTAACCATAGTACAAGCTCTGCTTAGTTTGGTATCAGATGGCCGTGTGTGAAGATGTCCCCACTTATAAAATACTAACGAACTTAACTTACATGACTGTAATTAAATGACCATTTTAATTTTCACTAATCCTAACTTTGTTGCTATCAAGGAAGCTGATGAGATTTTTGTGGTAAGGTAATAATTCCATTTTAAATCAATTAACTCTAATCTATGTGCGTGGACTGAAAATGGGTATTCACTGAGTGTACGCTACTTAATAAAAAAAAGTATAACAAAAACTGTTTTAATGAACTGAATGGCTTTTCTCATTACCTAATGTAGGGTAGTTCCTGTTCTATTCGATTATTTTTAACAATAATCTATTTAAATAGGATTATTGGGCAAATGGATGACGCTGTTTTAATAGGCACAATAGATATATTTTGCCTGTTAATGAAACCCAATTTTAGAGCAGTTATATATGGTAAAACCAAAATACTCGTTTTCTGAATAATATCAGAAAAGAACAAAGAATCTTACAGCGAACAAATTAATTAGCATGGTAATTGTCAAGTCATGAATGAGATGTACCACATGTACCATAAGTTGATCATTACCAGTAGGTGAAGCGGCGCGGGGCCCCTTAAGGGTCCTACCCATTTACCCATGCCAACATGCCAACGAGCAAGCAGAAAATACCAGAAAACATATATATTAAACTTGGATATATAACCTTTATTTCGCGCAGACAGATTTTTATTAAAAACATTAAATACTATGCCAAAAACGCCATTGAAGTCGAGCTGTTCCTATTATTAAATTCGATACTGCTTCTTAACTACAACAGACGCGGACACAGTTCCTACGGGATATTATCGGCAATTCATTTATCTTTCATCCGTGCAAAAAAAAAAAAAAGTTTTTTGCACGATTCCTGCGCAGTGTCGGACGTAACTACCGTGCAGCATCGCACGCTAATATAAACGTTATTTCTGTAGTGCATCGGTTGAACGTTCAACTAAAGCGCGTTGAGTTGCTAATTTTACCATTGTGTCATTGTATGCCCCTTAATTACCGGGGCTACTAATAATTACGTAGTACAGTCAGCCAAATAAATTGGTTTATACTCTATGGGTTGTCCTAAGGTTCATGTCATGACATGCATGTCACTTGCAAATTATAAAAGAACAAAGGTAAACTTTAATAAAACTAAATCAAAATAGTAAACCATAAACTTGAGAAACTGTCTAAATTTAAAAAAAAATTGAAGATGCTAACTTTATGCAGATTAAACTATTCGATTAACATAATATTTTTTATGTAATCAAATTTACATAAAGTATAAAAAAGATGGTAGAGCGTCGATGGTCTAGTGGCTAGGGCCGCTGCCTCCAGTCCGGGAGACGCAGGTTCGATTCCCACTACGTACCAATTTGTTTTCGAATTTCGAATTCATATGTACTCGTTTATTCGACGCTCTTACGGTGAAGGAAAACATCGTGATGAAACCTGCACACTCCTACGAAGAAATTTAAAGGTGGTGTGTGAAGTCGACCAACCCGCACTGGGCCAGCGTGGTCGACTAAGGCCTAATCGCCCTGATTCAGGGTAGGCTCGAAGTCCCTCGGTAGGGACGTATATGAGCTGTTGATGATGATAAAAAAACATAATGAAGTATTAAAAATACCTTTGGAGACTCGACTGTGAACTGTGACTCGCAGGTTTCGAAACTCCAGATCCATATTGTGGCTGTAACAATAAATAAATAATTATAATAATTGTTAATTTGTACAGTCAGCTGACAAATTAGCTGACCCCCCCGCTCAAAGCCGATGAGATTTTCTATTCAGATATAGATGACTAAATAAAATAACCACGCACATCGCAGAAACAATTTTTGTTTTTGTAGTTTTATGGTCCGGTTACTAAGACCTTTAGACCAAATCTTTTTTTGTTACACAACACTTTATACTTTGTTCGAGTTTTTGCACAGTCATTTTAATATACATATTTACAATAGGATGAACATCGAATACACGTATTGCTACGTGTGTTCGATGTTCTATACCATTTAAATAATAAAACCTTTTTCAATTTGAAATGAAAAGACAACATGACGGTAGCTTAACATGAGTATCAGTTTTTTTTTATATTGTAAGTATCTAGGCAAGCCGGTTACATACATTTGAATGTAACACTTTCGTTGTCAGCTCGCTCATATATGAATCCAACGCGGGGCTTGAGCCTACCCTGAAATAAATTACCAGGCCGGAGTCAACCGCGCTAGCCCAGAGTGGATTGGTCAATTTCACACAATTGCTTCGGACGCGTGTTCAGCTTTCTCTACGGAGCGTTGAGTTTACGCAGATATTATCGAAATTTAAGGACAAATTGGCACACACTACACTGCTAATACATCTTTTTTCACTTACTCTCTTATATGCTAAATTACTAATTACCAGTTTATAACGGACCTAATCCCTATTTCTACCAAAGTGGTGGTAATATAGTGGGCGCGGACTTGTAATTTAAACGCAGGAAATCTTATGTTGACAAGTACCTTGGAAAGTCAAATAATAGCTATGATTACCATAATAAATAATATGAAAGGTAAAAGGGCAAGCTGATGTCAATTAAATATGTATCCGAGTCTGTTCTGGGAATGTCTCACTTCTGGTTCATTTCCTCGAATGAGCAGTTCAGGTGTTAACAGTTCAATGTCGGTCACCCTTGCTATATAAGTATACATACAGGGTGTCTCATCTCAAGAATAGATGCACTACAAGTGCAAAAAGACGAGCAGAAAAAAGTGGCCTAAGAACTAAGTTTTAAAACCACACGTCGCTATGTGTTACGAGTATTCTAAGAATATGCAACTGAGAAAAATAAATTGCGTAACATGCAGTGCAGTTTCTCTGTATCCTGTAGATTAAAATACTGTTTTTTCACGTTTGCGCGATACAAATCCGTTTATAACATATCGGAAGTAATCCGTAGTGAGTGATAGTGAAAAGCGTTTACGATTTTCTAAAAGGTCACTCTATTACACGTGCTGCCAAATTCAAAGGCGAAGAATTTGGCATCCTTCCATTTAGGTCCAATGCATACATAAGTTTTTTTTACAAAATGATAATAATAAATGAGTAATAAATATAATTTAAATTGATTATAGAAATATTATAGGATAGTCGTTTATTTACCTAAAAGGAATAGCCCATACTGATCACCCTGTATCGAAAGGAATCGTACTTTAATACGATAATGATAAGAAATGTAAGGTACTCTAGAAATGTTAAGTGACTTTGAGGTTTCCTGGTCATAAAACGAGTAAGATTTAACTTTTCATTGTGATAAAAATCCCAAGTCACGTTCGGAAGTAGATACCAAGTGGTTTTTACTTTTCCTTATACGTTTATCATTGTTTTCTGGTAAATGTGCTAAAGGGCAAAGTATTGTTCGGAAAGCAGCAATTTAATTGTTTCTGATTGAATGGGGAAGTTCAGAAAGTCATGCTTCCTAATCTCGATGTTTCTGTCAGTAAATAATTAAAAATAAATAAATAAAGGATTGTAATCAATCACTAACTAACTATTATGTTTTTGTGTAAATATGAAATAAATAATGATATAGTCATAAACAAAAAATACAAATAGTAAACTATTTATATTTCTTGACATGTCTGTAATTAATAAAGTTAACTTTATTAATTACTATTTATATTTCTTGACATGTCTGTAAAAGTTAACTTTATTAATTATAGACATGTCAAGAAATATAAATAGTTTACTATTTGTATTTTTTGTTTATGACTATATCATTATTTATTTCATGTTTACATATCTGTAATTAATAAAGTTAACTTTATATTTCTTGACATGTCTGTAATTAATAAAGTTATAACTTTATTAATTACAAGAAATAAAGTTAACTTTATTAATTACAGACATGTCAAGAAATATAAATAGTTTACTATTTGCATTTTTTGTTTATGACTATATCATTATTTATTTCATATTTACACAAAAACATAATAGTTAGTTAGTGATTGATTACAATCCTTTATTTATTTATTTTTAATTATTTACTGACAGAAACATCGAGATTAGGAAGCATGACTTTCTGAACTTCCCCATTCAATCAGAAACAATGAAATTGCTGCTTTCCGAACAATACTTTGCCCTTCCTGAAGGAGCATTATTACTTATTAATATTATTATTGTTATTACTTTTGCAATTATGTATAAAGCACTCAAATAGTAGAAGAAAATTTGCGAAAGAAGAAACTTACACGCGATTTATTAATAATATATCAGGAAAATATTTTGACATTCTTCTAACACTTTTAGGTTTTCGCGGTTGTTACTCGTAATACTAATAACACACATGACTACGAGTTATTAGCATGGTTTTAATATCGGTGAGCTCATTATGGACCTATATAATCATAATCCGTAGTCATGTTTGTTTTTTTTTTCAAGATTAATGTCCTGTGAATATACCGGTCTAATTGCCGTTATTGTCCACGTAATTTTATTCCCGTTAACGTGAACAGCAGGAAATCACTCTCGAATACTCTCGATGTGTCATTCCTGTTGTATATAAACAATAGGGAAAGAGGTAGATACAACTGGAAGCTGTAACATGCGCACACGCATAGAATGTAAACCATTCAGCTGTAATGACTGGCGCACTCGTCGCCGCCACTAGATTTACTAAACAAAAGCTTACACCACATTCATACATCAATTATGTATACAATCCAGCACTTGCGGCTGTACACTTTGATCTTTAGAGCGTCTTTATGCCGTTGCAGTAGGGGCGGTAGAGTGTGTAGATATTTGTGGCAGCTACTGTACATAGACCTATTTCCTAACAAATAGTGAAATGAGTCAGATCAGCACACACACACGTCCCATTTGAAGCAAACTTTGCATGTTATACAAATAATCCTTTGTAATAAACTGAATCATTGTTAATAAATAACTGACTCATGTGGTGAGTACTTCAAGTAAAGTACCTATATAGTTAACAAAAGAACATCGATAGCCTAAAATATCGTAACATTAGAAAAACCTAATCGGTTTAAATGACTAAAATATTGATTGCACAGTCGTCAGTGGGAATAAGCTGGAAGTTTTAACGATGGACTCTGGACGCTGGACGTTTTTATGTTTCTGTTGTTTTCCTGTTTTGTTTTCGTTTGGTGTCAATAAAGTATATTTGTATTGTATTGATAGTGATATCTATACTGGGTTCCGCGGACTTCCACGTGAAGGCGGTACAAACATCTAAACATCCAAATACATTTTTACATTTAGAGGTAGTGTGGTGGTGACCCACCACGCCTTCACGATTAAAGTAAATACTCAACAAAATTGGGGAATGAAATAGTTTGTAACTTGAATTAACACATAGAATACTTTTTACGGGAAAAAGTCTCATACCCACGGGAAAGTCTTACACAACGCGAGCGTAGCCGCGGGCGGACAGCTAATAATTTTATGTAAATTAACCATCAAATCATGTCTATACAAAAAAATATCCTATTCTTACTTAATTAACACAACGAGTATTGAAGAGGGATCACTTTACTATATCATTTCCTTAAAAGAAAAATAATTATATAAGTACCAACCCCACGTTTGTCATGAAAATAAGATATCTCTACTTTCATCCGATTCTCAAGTCGCCAAGTTTGCATCTTATCAGATTCTCAACAAATTTAATTCTCAATTAATCAGTCTACTTTTATCGGATTCTCAAGTCGCCAATTTTGAGTCTTATCAGATTCTCAACAAAAATTCTTAATTAATCAGATTTTTTATTTAGGTAATATTTCTCAGTTAGGGATTTTGCTTACATCACCTCTAAAAGTTCTTTCTCGAGTCGATGGCGCCGCCATTTCAAGCATACTGGAAGTCTGACTCGTTTCGCCACTTTCTCCTCTACTGCAGAATGCCAGTTAAACATGTTACGTATTCAATTCCAAGAGCATAGGTGCGGTGGCTTAGTGGCTAGGGCTGCTGCCTCCCGTCCGGGAGACGAGGGTTCGTTCCCCATCATGTACCTAGCTACTAGTTTGTTTTTGAATTTCGAATTCATATGTACGTTTGTTCAACGCTTTTACGGTGCAGGATGAATTGTGAGGAAACCTGCGCATTCCTGCGAAGACATTCAAACGTAAGTCGACCAACCCGCACTTGGCCAGCGTAGTCGATTAAGGCCTGATCGCCCTAATTCAGGGTAGGCTCGAGACCCTTGGCGGTGACGTACATGAGTCTGTTGATGATTAAATCCCACGCATTCGCAAAACAACAGTGTAGTTTTAATTCACTGGATTGCCTTGTAAGATGAATACAATCTGACCTATTCTGCGTAGAAATCGTATTCAAAAATTCAACTTCCTACCAATAATTGCTTTTAAAGAACTTGTTATGAAGTTGGCATTTTAAAGATGCTATCTTAAGAGCTCCTAGTCTAGAATCTAGTCTTAAACTATAAAACGTGTCCATTAAATAGGTCATTACGAAATAGGTACCTCATAATATCAATGCATAAAGTGGTGACTAGATACTTAAAACTCAAAGTATGTGACAAAATGATAGTTTACATTAATATCAACCCATGATGGTTCTGAATAATTTTCTACCGGATTTTCTTTCCGGAATTGTTTTTAATTGTCCTTTTTTAGGATTCCGTAGTAAAAAAGTTACAGTTTCGGTCTGTCCGTCTGTCTGTCTGTCTGTCTGTCCGCGGCTTAGCTCAGAGATTCTTAGTACCAGAAGGCTGTAATTTGGCAAGAATATACATATGAATCATGCCGACAAAACTGAAGAATAAAATCTTAAAAAAAAAATTTTTTTAGCGTTCCTCTGGTACACGTCAAGAGGGGGTTATTTATTTTTTTCACGATTACCTTATAGTGTGAGGTATCGTTGGATAGGTTTTTTAAAAACAATGGGGGTTGGCTAAGATCATTTTTCGATGCTAGTGTAAGTTTTAGAAATATTCCGTTTTAAAGTGCTTATTTTTGTTAGAGTCAAGTTTCCCCCCCCCCCTCTACCAGCGAAACCGTTGTATATGGAAACGTGAAAAAAATCATGGTAGTAGTGTATATGATGAATTTTAAAAGAAAAACTATCAACATCAAGTAGGCTTTACAGGTTATCGAATAATAGACCAACTTATAAAAAGTACTAGTACAAGTAAGAAATTTGGTACTACAAATATCATAGAAAAATATTTTGATGAATGTTAGAAGGCTGTAATTTGGCATGGACATACATATTAATTATGCCGTCAAAGCTAGAGAATAAAATCTTAAAAAAAAAATTTTTTAGTGTTCCTCTGGTACACGTGAAGTGGGGGTTATTTTTTAAATTCACGATCACCTCATGGTGGGCCCGTTTTTATTATACTCGTATACATAAATACTAGCGGTCTGCCTGCTCGCGTTGTGTAAGATTTTCCCGTGGGAATAAGACTTTTTCCCGTAAAAAGTATCCTATGTGTTATATCAGTGTACAAACTATCTCTATTCTAAATTTCATCCACGAAAGAATAAAATACAACCATCCATACATCCCTACTTACAAAATTTCGGGTTTATAATATAAATAAGGAAATTTTTTATCATTACTTATTAGCTCCGTGTGCTAACTTCGGCATATTAGGCAACTACGGAACCCTACACAATGCGTGGTCCGACACGTGCTTGGCCAGTTATTTTCTATATAAGTATATTATAATCTCAACATGAAATTACGTATTTTTACAATGACAGGTCTCTACAAAATTGATACAGTGTATGTATACCATATTTACATATATTTCCAGTATAAGCTGACACACAACGACGGTCTATTATTTGGAGTTCCGAGATCTAGTATAAAGTACTCTGGTGCACACAGGTCTTGGACCACGAACTCCATGTGGCCTAAATTCACCTTCGCCCCTCTTTGTGCGTGGTGCGCAACGATGTCAGCATTACAAGGTCTAGTTCCATATTGGTCGGATTGGTCGTCCTCACTTTTCAGGGTTCATGTATGAATGTGAGTTTCTTTGTATGTACTAGTATAACTTCTAATTGCTTGAACAGATTTGGACGTATCGTTAGAATCCTTACATCCGATTCACACTGGCTATCAATCAATTTATTTACAAACAGGCAAGGCGTTTAACTTATGTTTGTACTTATAACATTTAGGTACATAATATAGCTTTTCACGTTTTAGTTATTTGCAATTTATTCATCGTTTCACTACGTCAATGTAAATTACGTTTAGGCACCAAATTTTCCTGGTGCACATTGGTTGAATCATGAAGGAAGAAAAAAGAGTTTTTCTTCCGTCATGGGTAGAATAATCAGTTTATATTTGACATGGAACCCTAAAATATTTGGCAGCTTCGTCCATCTGTTTGTTCCAAAATTTTGTTTCAGTAACTTCTTCAATTTTTTCATCATCATTGACCGAGCGAGCGAAGCGTCTCTGCTTCAGCTTGGCCAAAATTGCTTTTGTTTTTCCATCTGTTTGTTTGTTTGTTTCACTCTACAGGTCACGTTTCTCAACCGATTCTCGTGAAATTTTGTGAGCAGGTTCGATAAATTAATTACATTATTTGTCGAGCCAGTTTTTTGAAATTTTTAAAAATGATGAAGTTATGGGGGTTACCGGCTTACAAGGTCTACCGCTGAGGCCTCGACAGTTCACATTTCTCAACCAATAAAAATAATACAAAATATAAAAACAAAAAACAAAATAGGTAAAAAAAATAAAAAATAATGATATCAATAAATTTCAAGGAATCGGAGATGTTTGTGGAGAGAAAATAAAAATTAACGGTCACATCAACTCATAAAGATAGATAAGAGATATGTAAAGACTCGCGAGGTCTACAACTCACGGAGTCTCTAGTTCTAAACACATTTCTTTATGCACTTCAAGTCCGCGCCCGCTAAGTATATTATTATTACCACTCTGTTAGAAATAGCGGTTAGTCAGTTAAAAAAAACCTTATGCACTTTTATTGACTTGACTGCAACGATATGGTTGAAAAACCAAAATTTTGCGTTGTTTGCGTAGACGCAGCGTTTAATTCTGTAGCTACAAAATCGCCAGTTAACCATTGGACTATCTTAAAACAATGGATGCTAGATAGTTAAGTACTGCTTTGTTGAGTGTCGGTAACCTAACGCAACTGAATGCCTACGCCCATAGTCATAGTTCCTATTTTATGTACTGTGCCCATAGTCACATAGTCAGTAGCGGATCTAGGGTAAGGGGCTCAGCGGCAGAAACCCCCTAAACCATCAAAAATATGTTAGTTTGTCTAGTTCAGTAGGAAGTGTTTTACTTTTTAGTCTATAAAGACGACTGGACGTATATACCTTATATCTAACTTCTTAGTGAGTTGCACTACAGGTTTACAACACAATCAGGAAGTGTTCTGGAATAGTCTGCCCTTGCTTCGCGATCTAAGTTTAATTACAGAGATAATATTTTTTTGTTGTATATATGATAAAGATGATAATTCGGCTTCTAATAGGCGGTGTATCATAATGAAACATGCATCACTTTACATCAGAAATATAATAATGCAAACTGCATCTACTAATTCCGTGCAGTACTTTTTGCGTGATGCGCGTTTATAATACAGATATTACAGACAGGCACAAATTCTAAAAACTATTGTTTTGGTTTCTATTGCTTTTATAAAGACCCCTCATGTATAGATGCATAACGTGTGTGTATAGATTACGAAAACATCATGACAATTCTACTTTCAGCCCCCCTCCCCTTCAAAATTAATCCTGGATCCACCACTCCACATAGTCAAAGAACCGGTGGCTGCGTCTACGCAGCTCTGTGCAATGTGGCTGGATTCGTACCTATGTGGTAAAAGTAATAGAGTCAGTTCCATTCGGATCTTTCTCGAACTTACTTTCACAATTCTGCGCTTGCGCTGCAGTGCAATAGCGATCATTTCCGCTAGAGGTCAATGGTAATACTGACTGGATCAGAGTAAGTATACTCATATTAGATTTAATTCAATAACTAACGCTACTCTCTGGTAGAACGACAGAATAGAATGCGAATTAATGCTCGTAAATAAAATAAGATGGCACAATGTTTTGCTACTATGAGGTTGCTAAATTAGTTCTGGTATATAAATGGAAAATGGTACCTATAAATTCTTGACGCTTACTTTAACGTTATATTTTTTATAGTCTATCATACTAGCAACGTAACAAAGAATTAACCACAAGATAATTCAATATACGAGTGTACGAGTCCAGCGAGGGTTATTGCGGCCGAGGCTTGTACGAGTATATAGTGCTTTTCTCTGAAATATGCGAGGAAATTATAAAATGCAAAAAAATGTGCAACCTTGGATTTAGATGTCTACTTGTATCGTACTAAACTTATAAATACGAACCTTTATCACTTTAACATCTACTTCGAATTCTTCAACCATTCATTGTTATAATATTTCCGTAATTCAATGATTAGTTAACTCCATCATGAAAAATAAGTAACAAAATAGTACGATAAAAAAAAGAGACGAAAATTACAAACCACGATATTGCGCGCTTTTTTTGTTTTTTTTTTTTTGTTCTGTGTCAGTGTGCTCTGACTCAAAAACATTGAAATTTCTGGATGAAATCACTTTGCTGGCCTAGGCCGTTTGAGGGCACATTGCTGCCCGCTGTTTTGTATGGGGCAATGTTTCGTCCAATTTTATTTCGAGCGCGTCGGAGAAAAGTTTCAAAATGCAAAAAAAACTTCATACGTGAATTTTCCATTTTCGTTTTTAAATAAACGTAGGAATTTTAATGCAATAAATAAATTATCGACAGATGAGTCGAATGAATATATTTTTACATTGTAAATATTAGTAATTGAATTTAAAAAAATAAGTTATTAAAAGACAAACGAAAAAAATCTGTAATTTCTTTTTATGATACTCTGACGTCAAACAATGAAATTTCATAAGACAAATCGTATACATTATAAAAAGTTAATTCATCATCGTAAAAACTTGAGTAGGATAAAAATTACCTAGTAAGTACTTATCATCACAACGTCAATAGGTACACCAAGAGCAAACAGGAACACTTAACCGCGACTTCATCATGACATGTCAATAAAATATTTACAACAAAAAGTATTCCGTGCATACCACAAAAAAATTATAAGTGATTTCCTACTTCGTAAAAAAAATGGTCTGTAAAAATTCTTTACATGAAATTTTCTTGTGTGAGGCCAGTTGAGTCTTCACAGCTTACAAAAACCTTTGTATTTCTGAACATAAGTTTGTAAAAAATGACAAATAAAACGCTTCTATTTTGCAAACAAGTACACAGATAGAATACACTTTTTTGCAATATCTTAAAATTAAATATGACGGTATATTTATTCTTATACAGGTAGCAAACTTCTGTGATCTGTCTGAATAATTGATCAAAACATTTTTCATTACTGGTACTCAGAAAGTAGGTCTGAAGTTGCCTGGGGAGCGGATTGTAATACTTTTCAGCCCGGAGTGAGAATCGTTTTCAACTGACAGCTGTCAAATTATAAAAAAAAAAAACTAGTTCTCATTTCACATTTCTATTGAACTATGTTCGTTCCATCTATCCGTTAAATTGAAATAATATATATTTTTTCATTACTCATACTCTGAAAGTAGTTCGGAAGTTGCCTGAGGAGCGGATTGAAGGTAATACTTTTTCAGCCCGGAGGGAGAATCACTTTCAACTGACAGCTGTCATTCATTCATTCATTTTCATTCATTCTGGCAAATTATTAAATAACAAAACTAGTTCTATATTTTTTTTATAGATTTGGGCAAAATATTTACCATTTTTCAATGATGGAAATGAAAAATAATGGCTCAAAAGCTGGCTGGCTCGGCCACAGAAAAAAATAAAAATAGTAAATAATAAAAATAAAAAAAGACTTATTTAGTGCCTCGAACTATTACCCCGTCTCGGCGCTAAATAAGTTACTTTCACCCCTCGTATAACAATGTACTATTATAGGTTATTGTGTTTACTATACGAGAACCACTTTAAAAAATAAAACGCACATAACATTTTAGAACGATAAAAAATACAGTAAATTACGAAAAGCAAGATAGAAAAGTAACATTTACCGTATAAAATGTTTTGTTAACCGCTTACACAAAACAATGAGTTTCGTAGTCTTTTTTTTATTAACTTTAGGTACCTACCTAAATGATATTAATTTCAATTCAAATGCGACTTTCCTTTCAAAAGTTTGGGACTATGTAGACATGCATATGCATGGGAACCTTTTACAGGCGGAGAGACTAAAATCATGAATCATGAAATTTCATAAAAAAAAAAAAACTACTGCTACTACTACTTAATTAAGTACGAAATTTTATTTATCTATTTAAATAACACTTACACGTGTTTTATTATAGCAAAATAAGGAATGATGTTTAACGTTAAGAGACAAAGGTCAAACATGTAATGATCTACAATAAAACATTTAGTACCTATACATTGTGTAGTAAAAACCCATTTGATTAGTACAAAGCTGTTAATCCTTAGCCGCATTTTTTGCAACAACACTCCAAACATGACATACGTTGGTTTTCCAAGAAATGTAAGAGACAGAGGTAGAGTAAGAATATTCTATTTATAGAGTACATTACATTATTTTGATAGAACGCGAATAATTTTAGATCATCAAGAATTGTTAATGGCTGGATTTCGCTACTGTCCAGTGTTTCTGCTAAGTAAGTGGCAACATACACAATGAACCCTAATTCGATGATCTAGGGAACTATGACTCTAGTAATGTGATATTGTAAAATTCACGGGACCGCTTGATGCCACCCAAAAATTACAGTAATTTACAATTCCAAGTCTATTCACTAAATTACTACTACTACACTTTAATAAGTGTGGTGACGGCAGAGTAGAATACATTTGTCACCAACCCCTACTCTGTGTCGTAAGAGGCGACTTAGGGACACACATTGAACAGGGAACGGGCAGCAGCGCTCTCTGATACAATCTCCAACCCGCCTGCCAAGCGTGGTGATTATGGCAAAACCTCATAGTCTAGCAGAGGACTTTAACGGGCCGTTGATGTTGATTTGAAGATGACACTTTAATACAATAAGAAAACATGACTGTCATCTTCGAATTCTAATACACCGACGACCGACCCCATTTAAAACATCATTCGTTCTTTCTCAGAATTGAAAGTGACAAGACAAGTTAATTTTAGGTTTAATTAGAGGCTGATGTCTAAATTGAGAGTATTATAGATTTATATAATAGGATCCAGGTCGAATTGAAATACAAAATGTATAAAAATATTGCAAAAGTCCAAGTCGAATTTACTCGTACCTAATGGTATAATTAATAAGCATGATTATTCAATTCGCTTAAAAATATATAAACACTTTTAAGTTTTCGCGGTTGTTAATATAACCCGGTAGGTGCGTTATTAAAAAAATGTTTTATATCCAATTCAAGCCAGTTTAGATATCAACTAATAATATAAGTATGTACTAATTAGAAACGTATGTATGACAAAACACAAACAAAAAATAAAACTAAAACAGGTAAATGACGTGCGACGTGTGATGTACATATATAAAAAACCGACACTTGAAAATTTTAAATCCCTGTCTATAAAAGTTGTTTTTCAAAGTAATTAGTAAGTTAGGAAAGAGAGAAAAAGAGACCAAACCAAAAAAATGTGAAGTTAAAAATGAGACGAGTTAGGAAAGTGTCAAGTTAGAAGATGGTCAAGTTTAAGAAAGTGCCGAAGTCATTCTGAACGAAAACTGTGTAACTAACACTTCATATAACAAGTGAACAACCCGGCCTATTATACCTAACAGGATATGGATATTAATACAATTGAAGTATAATAAATAATGTACATTATTAATCTTCAGTGATTTATTTATTAGACATTATGAAAATTAAGATTGGATAAGGCAAGTCTTTCTTGTATATTAACAATATATTTAAAAATCTTGGCATGTAAATACATGTATATTATTTATAATAATAAATGACAATATGTTGTTCCAGTCCTTTCGGTCTCGGATTCTAATGAACAAAAAATATTATAAAGGTAATAACAGTATTTAATACCACGAATTTGACAAGGTGTCAATCATTTCTTTAAAATTAGGTAAGTGAATAAATAATTACTTTCAAATATGTAAATAAATTCACAGCAAATGCCTTGTAAATTGCGAGACCTTGTGAATCTTGCCAGTGGTGTTCAAACAAGTTGTACTATTCGTTGCAACCTCTAATCAATATCTCCGCCTTGACCGCGAATTTTGCAACTTTGGAGCAACGAACTTAAGGGCAAGACGTATTCAAGTTAATTGATCAAATTCTTTTACGTTTTTTTACCATTTTTATGAATAGTAGAATCGTATATATTATACGCACTGTATGTAAGGCAGATAGCTCCTAAGATTCCCAACAAACAGCAGAAAGCAATTTTTAATTTATTTAAATGTGTATCAAAAATGACTGTAACGTCACTTTTTTATATAGCAACATACATTGATTCATGAACGCGGTTGCCCCTGCTCTACATTTATATACCTAACTACATCATAGAAATACCTTTACAATAAGCACATACAGTTTTTTGCAATATCTAGACCTTAAAAAAGAACTGGCAAGACAAACCAAAACCAACATCTCATAGAAAATTTCAACACGACTCTACTTGAAATAGTCACTGGTAAACAGTGGTGACGGGTTTGGAGATGTCGGTAGTTTTACGTAAGAAAAGTAGCTTGATGTAGACCTTTTCTAGAAGAACTGATTATGATGCTGTCCACTTATCACTAGGTAACTAAACATACATAACGTAATGTTAAATAACCACTATTATTAAAAAAACAAAAAACCCGACTGCATGAAAAATTTAAAACTTTTGGCGCCAAAAATAGGCCATCTTGGTTTTTTATAAATTTGATGTACCCAGTGTCACTCTCACCAGTAATACGAATCTAACGATACCTCTTTAGCTAAAATCCATCAAGCCGTTTAGGCTGTAGAGCGTGCCAAAGAAATATACATACATACATACACTCGAAAAACATAACCCTCCTTCTAAAGCAGTCGGATAAAAATAAACCCTTTTTACAAAAACCGCTGGATAAATTTTCATCGCTTAGCTAAGAAAGCTAAGAACTTCTAATTTTGTTTCTTTTTGTTATGTTATGATGCTGTCCATCATTAATTACAAGACCGCATTGATGATGATGGTACCGGTTTATTAGTTACAGTAACAGGTACAGGTAGACAAATTGTGTGATTGATTACTATACATCCTTGTTTTTCTTCGTCGTTGTTAGTTTGAAAAACCTGTATGTATAGTAATCAATCACAACAAATATGAGAAAGTCTGAAAACTTGATAATGTTTTGACTCGATTATGCTCTAGTAAACAAGACACTTTAAATCGACGATACACACGCGCTAAAAAATATTTCTTTCACATATTATGTTTAATATAGTCTCATATCTATTATGTCATATATATATATTATATAGTCTCAGTAGTGTAGTGTTTAGGGTCACTGGATCCCGTCCGAGAGGCGCCTGTTCGAACCCTAGGTAAAATGCATTTCTTTTTTTTCAAATGATTGAATCCAAATATACGGTAGACAGCTCATCAAACTATATATTTATGTTGCAAACTAGTCGTTATCACCAACGCGCAAGATACCCCAGTGTATAGCTTGATGTGCTGTTCACTGTACGTTTATTCACGCTCTTACTGCGAAGAACGAACTGGGCCAGCGTGGTCGACTAAGGCCCATAATATATTTCTGACACGAGTAGACCTCATTTCCCTAATTGGTATGATCATTATGATTTGGTAGGAAGAGATTATGTAAATATGGTCCCAATGACCACTGAGACCCGACGAGACCCTATTGTCTATTGTAGATCCTTTAAATTCAAATAAATATTTTCCTTAATCCACACCAACAACTTTGAAGGAGGCCTTTCATCAACGGCCCGTTACAGTCCACTGCTGGACTAAGAGCCTCCTCCACTTAAGTGGAGGGTTTTGCCATAATCTCCACTCTTGGCAGTTGGAGATCGCAGATTAAAAGGTTACTGTATCAGAGAGCGCTGCTGCCCCCCGATTAGGTTGTGGAACAGAGATAGTTGGTACCTCGGATTAACACAAAGGATACTTTTTAAGGGAAAAAATATTATGCCCACGGGAAAAATCTTACACAACGCGAGCAGCCGCGGGCGGACAGCCAGTTTGTTTATATTAACTCTCAGCACTTGAAGTGGCTAAGTCAATTTCGATTTGGTTTTAAAGTATCATTTAACTTACGGGTATACATTTACTTCAAAAGGTAAAGTTATTTTATTATTCAGCTTATTCTCGACGTTTCCCAAACACTTAAATATTTTGCAATATTTTAGTTTAGTTTAGTGAAGTAACATTACATTCACAGTTATTTGAATTCAATAACGAATATTATATGGGTAATTATATAGTCATTACTGCTTATCTATCTGTACACATATTTGGTGATTGTTTGTTAAATATTAATCTGTGTGTGTGTGTGTGTACAATAAAATATATTCTATTCTATACTATGACGTAACGTATTGAGAATATAATATTTCCTTACATAATAGAACAATAGAAATTATTTTTCCATCTTAATCTTTAGGGTTCCGTACCTAAAGGGTGCCAGCCAAAGGTATTATTAAGCCTCCGCCGTCTGTTCGTCTGTTCATCTGACACCTGTCACAATTTTCGGGTTTGTTACACCACAGTTATATTTAATATTGTTACCTCGATATTTCGGAACAGTTGCACGCTCCATGGTCACGAGCAGACTGGTGTGGCGAGTAGACAGCTCCTAAGGACAGGCATACCTGTCTGTCTACCCTCTTTCGGATGCGACGACTGATTTGATTTTTCGAACCACTACTATTGTCACTCACTTGACACCTGGATGTATCTCAACAACCGATAACGGTAGACAATTGAAATTTACAAGTATTACAGAGTGTGTATTGACCTGTACCGACGATGGTTCGGAACCCTTCGTAAGCGAGTCCGACTCGAACTTGATAGGTTTTTTAAATGGACAATATTTTTTTCATGGCAAGAGTTATAATTTAAAAAACAATGATTTTTCGGTATTTAACTTAGTGTGAAATATTTTAACTTGTTTATTTTAATAAAACGTTCTTCTTCAATTTATGTACTTTAATTAATTAGAAAAAGTAAAAATATAAATCACAAAAAATATCCACAAGTAAAGCCATGAAATATAACTAGTGTAACTAATAATTAGGTTATCAATTAATGGAAATTATTTTCCCGCTTCTTTTTCTAATCGAACAAAGGGCTAAAATCTTCCCACCGCATAAAAAAACACATTTCCTTCAGATTCTTGGCTGTTTGCTTTATTTTCATGAAAAAACTACATTCAATCAAACGTGATATCAAAATAGATACTAGGTATTAGCTTTTTATGAAACATAATATTATAGATTTTTTAAGTTTAATTTTATGTAATATTTTGAAAATGCACGTACGTTTTATATACAGCATGAAATTTACATCGTTTTGTTCCCGCCGTGTAGTGATAGTACCCGTCAAACTGAACAACTTTTCACAAAAAAAAAAATCCTGCGACAAATTTTTTTTTGTGCTCTCCATACAAAATGGGTCGGTCGGGAGTCTTACTTTGTATGGAGAGACCAAAAATTTTTTTGTCGTAGGAATTATTTTTTTCGCGAAACGTTGTTCAGTTTGACGAGTACTATCACTACACGGCGGGAACAAAACGATGTAAATTTCATGCTATATAATATGTAAATAGTCTTTTTAGTTTGAAATTATTCTATTGCACCGTCTTCTTCATCGTATGTACTCGCAAAGTCGACATCTAGCCACACAAACACAGTGCAATGAAATTAATACAAAAAAAAAACAACTAAAATTGTTGATTCACGCATAAATTCTTTCCATCCTTTAGCGGAAGTTCAAATCTTCCTGTTCCGATAAAGCAAACTGTTATTTTGCATTCGTCCTCGACCTAATTAAGTGACATATTAAAATTATAAAAAATAAATGGATGTTTGATAAATGGATGATTGACGGCTCCGTAGCCTAGGTGGTAGTGTATCTGCCTCCGACGCACAGGGTCGCGGGTTCGAATCCCGCCCAGGGCAAACATTCGTGTGATGAGCACTTGTGTTTGCCTTGTGTCTGGTTGTTGTTTATCTATATAAGTATGTATTTATGTATTGTATATCAGCTATCTGATACCCATAGTATAAGCTCTGCTTAGTTTGAGATCAGATGGTCGTGTGTGAAGATGTGTCCCCACATATTTTAACATTTTTTTTGATGAAATGTCGAGATTTGATCCTACTAAACCTACTTCCTACTAATATTATAAATATTATGAATGTTTGTTCCGCTTTCACGCCTTAAACACAGAACGGATTTGGATGTTGGAATGGAGATAGTTTGTACCCTAGATTAACACATAGGATACTTTTAACGGAAAAAGGTCTTATTCCCACGGGAAAATCTTACAAAACGGTAGTGCAACTGCGGGCGGACAGCTAGTGAAACCACAGAGTAAAACATAAACGTTGTGAAGTGATAAAAGTGGTATATTTGTTATTAGAATGTCATAGTAAGTGTCCTTTATTACTTAGTTCTGTCGGACTATAGCGGAGCTCGTCACAATCGGCTTCATTGAAACTAATTAACTACAAATAGTACGCTAGCCTATTGAAGCACATGCTGCAATCCTCTGTCTTTGAAAACGAGAAACTTACTGGAAGTTCAACATAGAGCCGAAGCATAGACTACTGGGTCACTTGTCACTTGTCACCGAACTCAATGACAACGGACTTGGCGGTACCGGAACCCGAAGATAACGGAAATAAGCGCACTAAGGATTTTTGGAAAATTCTGGGAGATTGAAGTTAGTATGAAACTACGAAATTAAACCACAAAACGACCGAAAAAATATGGTCATCACAGAATTATGGACGTTTTAGGAAACGGACGATACGCACAAGTGAACCACGTCATCCCAAATGGTTATCTACTAGCACTCAAATTCATAACAATAATGTTTTCACGACCTTTTTGCGGATAGCAAGATGACCGATCGCGATGACCGACTATACCGGTTATAAAACGATAAAAAATCATGATGATACCTAACTTATGAACGACAAAACTTATGAATCTGTAATTTCCTCAAAGGTGTTAAGTAACACTCACGGAAAGAGAAACAGATCTAACTCGGTTTCTGTGCGTGAAATTCGATTCAAATTGTATTAATGTGGTAAGGATTAGAGTATTTTAAGCTTTGACTGACCACAAGCTTGTCAGGTTCTGCTGCCTGCGAGCTTAGTATGTAAGGTATACTCCTGAGAACGTTATAAGACAATGTTTAGAAATGCCTATAGATTGCACCCGATCCTAAACGGACTTATAATTTATAAAATCTGAATTATTAATTATAGACCAAAAATATTTAAAAAATAAACTACCTCTGGAGTTCCCATTCATAGTGGATTCATAGTTTCGATAACCAAGAATCAAACCTAGGCCCAAAGTAAATCAAACGGTCATAAACTCTCAAAAATTGCTAGTATACACCGTGAAATTTACATAGTTTTGTTCCCGCAGTGACAGCACTCGTCAAACTGAACAACTTTTCGCGAAAAAAAATATTCCTGCGACAAAAAAATTGTTGGTCTCTCCATACAAAGTGAGACTCCCGACCGACCCATTTTGTATGGAGAGCACAAAAATATTTTTGTCGCAGGATATTTTTTTTTGTGAAAAGTTGTTCAGTTTGACGGGTACTATCACTACACGGCGGGAACAAAACGATGTAAATTTCATGCTGTATACCTGTAATATTCAGAATATTCTTAAAATCTTCCTAGCACTTCATGTAAAAATCTTCAAGTCACGTGTATTAAAACATTTTTAATCAAAATGTTATTGTGAAGTATCAACCAGTAAGTGATTGGTTATCGAACGAGCATGTGTTTCTGCTGTCATGTCATCTTATTATCACGACTTGAAGTTTTTTAAAATAAAAGTTACAGTTCATACAGTGATTGATCACTATATTATTAATAAAATTGTATATGTCGCAGTAAGATAGTTGTAGCCGTAATATGATCATATCACTAGGGATATGATCATATACCGGATGATAGTCATACGAAAGTTCCTATATACTAACTTACTAGGGATATGATTATGTCACTAAACTAATCTAGTGAAATAGTTATTATCGATCAAATTTACCCAAATTGCATGCCTGCAAGCAGGCATGAGTGGTCACAAGATAACCTAACCCCGAAGGGTATGGCGGAGGGAGCCAGGCGAGCGAAGTACTTTATCCATTTTTTAATAATAATGGAACGCTTTGTACAGGCATTTGATCGATAATAACTATTTCACTAGATTAGTTTAGTGATATGATCATATCACTAGTAAGATAGTTATAGACAGCTTCCATATGACTATCATCCGGTATATGATCATATCCCTAGGCTATTACTATCTTACGGCGACATATACAAAACAACGCTATTTACAGCGAACTTTGCACTAAGCTTAGCTAGTATCGCAGGGGCCCGATAAAGAACACAGTTTAAAATTACGCAGAGAGTTGCTGAGCTAGATATACCTTTACATATTGTTTAACAAGATTATTTAGATAGATACGCACAATACAAAAAAAAATACGTAGAGTTGATAAATTAAACTCTAATCTTTATTCAATTTTTGATTACAAAGATAACTAGTGATTTTCTAATTTGACACGTTCATTAACAAGTGCGCGTTCTATAAAAAAGAACATAACGAAATAAAAACTTTACAGGATTTACATCTTTTAAGTAGGTTATTTTTTCTACAGTATAGAATGTTAATAAAAACTAAAAAAATATTAAAGACGAACAAAAACTGAACACGTTTATAAATATTATATTGTAATTTCAGGACAAATTAAGACTTAAAATACCTAACAATACTTTTTATCCATGTCAAAGAATTACTACCTATGTTAACAACTACAAATAGCTAGCATTTTCGTAATATTCAAATGCAAGGTTTTTCAAAACTTTACTATTGTTGTGATCGCATGTAACGTAACAATACCTAGTTAAACATGCGAGTACCATTAATTTGAGTAAGGTCCTTTTTAATTTAAATAAATCTTTACGACAACCTTAAATGTCATGTCATGAATTATTGGCACGACGATTTTCTGTAAAAAAGAATAAGACAAACCTACCTACATTCCTACATTCCTACCTTTGTTTTGTCTCACAAAGGTAGGAAGGAATGTATAGCTAGTTGCTGTCACAGTCAATGAGACCCGACCCGAATAGCGAAAACTTTCTCACTTTCATGATCACGACATTCACGACCCGCGACGCAAGCGCAGGCCGTGACGAGACGTAAGATGCGAACGCGTAATATCAATTTTCTATACTTATACAAAATATTGTCATACTGAAATACGAAAATTCTAAAAATACTCGTAAGCGTGGAAATTTGAATCTCTATTATTACAATGTTTATTTATTATTGGTCTAATAGTTTAAACTTTAGCCTAAATAGAATAGTGAGTGTGAGTTAAAGTGCTATTGGCAACATGTGATTCTGGTTATTGCAAGAAACATTCTATAAGGTTCTATGAAGGGGCCGCGGTGGTGGTGTAGTGGTGGAGAAACTCGCTTAACATAGGAAACTTCTATTGAGTACAGTCGCTTTCGAATAAAACATATAATATATAATTTTATTAACATAAAAGATTTTTCGTACAAACTGCTTAGAAGATGTTATTAAGTAAGTAATTAATTGCAAATATTTCAATTACATAAATATATGGCTCTATCGATCGATAGTGAATTTATAATTAATTTGTGTGCATGATATCGCAGACAAAAGTAAAAATCCATCCGATTTTCATGTTAGGCAACCCCGAAAGCTAAAAACAAAATCCCAAAGTCAGCACTTTTTCGTTTAAAACTTTTTAAGACAGAATCTAATATTCCGCATAATATTCTGCATTTTTAACACAAAATCGAATGCGTATAGGGCAACCGAACGTAAAACGGACCAATTTAGAGTCTAATTGCGGAAACGGGAGCCCACCAACTAACTAACTAATTATCTAGGGCAATTTGTTTCTCATACACTTAAAATTTCCTTCCAGAACGTCGATTCGGCATACGCCCAACTAAACTAAACTAAAATTACTCCTGTCACTTTCTATCATTTTTAATTGAAAAGGGACCGAAGATCATCGATTTTGTTTTTGTCTATGACTTCACGACTAACTGTCAATTTTAGTGGCTTTTTATTCGCTAAACTAAACTAAAATTACTCCTGTCACTTTCTATCATTTTTAATTGAAAAGGGACCGAAGATCATCGATTTTGTTTTTGTCTATGACTTCACGACTAATTGTCAAATTTAGTCTTGTTTTAGTGCCTACCTAACACCATAACGAATAAAAAGCCACTAAAATTGACAGTTAGTCGTGAAGTCAAAGACAAAAACAAAACCAATGATCTTCGGTCCCTTTTCAATTAAAAATGATAGAAAGTGACAGGAGTAATTTTAGTTTAGTTTAGTTGGGCGTATGCCGAATCGAGACCAATGTATGTAGCTCAACTTTCCGACTACAGTTCGGGCTAGTTACAGTGAAGTGAAGGTCACTAGGGTGAATGTCTATTATCATAATAATGCGATAAAACTGCTTTGCGAGACGATCGCACAGTGGTCAAAAGCCTAGTCAAGGCCCTCGGGTCATCCTACCTCAGTATTATATAGTTAATGGATACAGGTCAACAGTGTGACTTGACAATGAAATTATATTTAAATAGCACTCGAATAATAAAACACCCGCATTAAGTGTATTGAGTGTAGTGTTTTTCACACAGAGCGAAGTCCGTAACACGAACTTTCAAAATTGATAAGGTAATTGTAACTTGAAATTTAGGCAAAATTTTCAATTTTATCTATGTTTATTAGTTTTATTCTGAGGTTTTTATCGTTCATTACGCAATTTCATTGATTTCATGCAAGGTCAATACTATTTCGACAATTATAAATTTTTCCACAAAGCACGGATAAGATAAGAGAATTTTGAAATAGGAATGTGCCAAGTGGATTCATAGGTAAAGTGAAGGTGCGTAGGCGACGTAGTGTACTACGTACGATTGAGCAAGTTTCATTGCAACGGTCATTGCCGTCTGTTGCGATGCAATACGAACATTGGGAGATACTTACTTTAGTTGTTACACCTCAATACGAGCATGATTTTAAAATTCACGATGTGACTTTTGCTTTATTTATAATGAGTAGGTACCCAACCGCAGTCGATAAACTTATTTACTCAGTCTTTTAATCAGTTGTGTCGTTTGAATGATTATTTCAGAAATTTCTGTCAATATGTAAATGTTTAACATCGAAAGCGCAAGTTAGATAATTCGAAATACCTAAGTACTCGTAAGTGTTATAACATATCTATCTGTTTATTAAGTTGCGTAAACGTTTCTACATTACTTAATACACCTATAAATTTAAATTTTCGTAAAAAAAAAAACTAAATATGCGCAAGGTCACAGTAAAGGCAACAAAACTTCACGCAAGAAAAAATATTGGCAATGACTGGCATCCTGACCACAGTCCCAACAGATTTTTATGGAATGTTTAAAAAGGTACGAAAATTGATTAAACAATAACTGAAGGTAATTGAAAAGGCAAACTGAAAAAATACATCAAATAATTTACCTAGTAGAAATAGTAGTAGTTCTAAGGGAGAGACTAAAAAAACTGATCAATATACATTAAGGCAAATATGCAAAGACCAGCACACATCACTGAAAATCTAAGATTAAACATAAATATTTAAGCTATAGAATAAAGAAACTATTTATATATTTTTGTTTTGCGGTCGCAGAAAGTGAAAACATGATAAAAGTACCTATTAATGAACTTGCTACAAAGGACGTCGCCCTAAATAATTCAGACAAAGTGAACTAAATTTAGAATATTTTTCCTATCATTGTAAATAAAAATAAAAACTGATGTTTTGGCAATGTTTAAAATAAGTGACAGCAATTTTATACACTAAACCAAAATGTACAAAAACAAAGCTTTTCGAACTGTTTTTAATCTAACTATTAATCTAATAAATACTGCATAGAAAAAAAACTCTACGAAAAACTTTCTCAGCACTTTTTTCGGAGTGAAATTGTTCAAAATATCGATCCCTTACCTTTCGTATCACCCCAAGTTACGACGATAAACACGAACAACAACGTTGTATAGACGAAAACACACAAACGAAAGTACACGCTGCACAAAGTTCCACTGAATTAGAAAAGTAACTTTTTAAAACAATTATTCATTTAATCGACACTGGCTGACGATCTCATTCAGTCAACTAGTGATTTCATTTTTTTAATTGATTGAATACGATTGAGATTCGAATGCCGATAAAAGGAACGCACACCCAGCGCGGTTTAGCGCAGCGGTATACTGGCAGATGGCTTGTGGGTGCCAACTACCGTCAGCTGTTCGGATCGCACTGAGCTGTTCGGTCCGACCATGCGCTCGACGTCGCGCGAAGGGCGCCTGCGTCGTCCCCGACCAAAACAAAATAAACTAAATATAGTTCTGCATTTGTCTACGATATGTAACGCATCAGCGTTGCACTTGCACCCAATGACAACTACAATTAAGATTCACGCTCTGCCGTGAACGAACACGGTTCCTTCTAGTACAATACATTAATTTAAATTCGTTGAATTACGTTACAGCATTAGAAATATACTTACATTTCATAAAGATGGATACTTTTTACATGAAATCGAATTTTTGTGACTTTGAGTGAGAATGGAAAAAACTTCAAGATTTGTTACAAGATGTAAATACACCGTGAAATTTACATCGTTTTGTTCCCGCCGTGTAGTGATAGTACCCGTCAACTGAACAACTTTTCACGAAAAAAAAATTGCCTGCGACAAAAAAATTTTTGGTCTCTCCATACAAAGTGAGACTCCCGACCGACCCATTTTGTATGGAGAGATCAAAAATTTTTTAGTCGCAGGAATTTTTTTTTTCGTGAAAAGTTGTTCAGTTTGACGGGTACTATTACTACACGGCGGGAACAAAGCGATGTAAATTTCATGCTGTATAATAAATAATAAATAAATAATAAATAAATAACAAATATGTGGGGACATCTTCACACATGGCCATCTGATCCCAAACTAAACAGGGCTTGTACTATGGGTGGGTACCAGACAGCTGTGATGTGAAAGTGTAAGTGTAATTTCTCTTTTGATCTTGATGAAATGCAGATATCTTTGAAATCGGAAAAGGAAATATCGTATTGTTATTATATATTTTTTATAAGTAATTAGTCAGAAAATACACGAGTGATGCCGCGGGCGAAAAGCAGCGTATTGCATATTAAATTATTTCTACGCAATATGTAACCCATTCATGATAATAAAATAGCAGTTACGCTGACAATAAAACGATTCCACTACTTACATACTCATGATCGTAAACAATACTTAGTAATTGGTATTTTGTTGTAGCTTAGTTTCGAGATAAGAGCAAATCAATGCGTATGTAAGTATAGACTGTTAATAGTACATAAATTAATTCAAAATATTATCATCAATCCTCTTTATCGTGGAAAATAAAATTTTCAAAGAGTTGAAATTTTTTTCGATGTTAATATCAGTTTTAGCTACCTGAAAATATTAGCCGATAATAGTACCCGACACTAACTGAAAATATTCTTACTGTACAATACTACAAGTACATTTAAGTATAATTATTTTTGCAAGATCTCGGGACGTATATGAGTTGATGATGATGAGAGATAGTTATTGATATTATATGAGTACTGTAACTGTTTAGAATTTTAAGTAGGTGGTAAAACAAATGAATTAGAGGGTACTCCCTCTACTAGGTAGAAGGTTATAAGTTATAGGTTAATATTAGAAAATAATTATCAAATCGGTTCGGCGAGTATGCGGTACTTCATTAATTCTGTGTCAATACCTAAGTTGGACACGAGTTAATACTGCATATTGACCAAGACATTGCAGGTCTTTGCGTGTGCCGGAAGACCCTCGCTCAATAGATTAAAAAAAACTCGAAATGTACAGGGTGTCCAAAAAGTGTGTAGGCAGTTTATACCCAAAAATTATATATGAAAAATATATCATTTCATAAATTTATTACTATTTGCAAAAAGTACATACAATGGAAAGTTTACGACAAAAAAATTATGTTGTCCAAATGACGTCCATTACGTCTTAACCATTTTCTAATGATATTCGCACTGGCAAATAAAGAAATGTCCCGTACATTGAACTGCGCTCGATTTAAGCGGCGAGCTGTTTTTATCGAATTTAGTTTTGATAATAAGCTCTTACACAAAATACGCGCTGAGCTCCGGTATATGAATCCATTTTAACTAAATTTCCAATAAATTCCACGTATGATATTATATTTGTTTTTGCTATCTACCCTCATTAAGACGATTTATTGATATTTAAAAGTGCAAATACCCTTTTTGGACACCCGGTATAAACAAACACTATATCGGTTGTAACTGACAGATCTCCACAAAATTCGGTTTTCAGCTCACAATTCCACAATAATTTATTTTAAGATGATTACTTGTAGAAAAAAGACAACACATATACAAAAAAACCACGACATAATCAGAAGCTAGGAAGCACCTACGACATAAAAACTTTTGTTGCAAGCCTACACGCAATGTTGTACTTAGCAGATAGCAGATGACGCGAAGTAGAAATCAGAAAAGGGGGTTTACTATTAATAGAACTCAATGAGAGTGGAATATTTTGCAGTTTATTTATCTAGGCAAAACAAAACATGACTGATCCCAACATTACCAAAATCAGATCACGAGAAATAAAAACATAACCATCACCTCTTCAAATAACTTGTGCAACAAACTTAAGTAAGTGAAAATAAACGAATTGCATAAATTAATAATAAACATCCAGATACAAGGTACATAACCTGCTGAGTTCAAGCAGCTGTTTTATCATCTGGTATAAACATATAATTGCAATTGTAACAATACCAATTAACAGTGTAATAATCTACAATATTAATATAATACAGGGTCTAATAAAAAGTACTGTTGTCGTTATCTGTCTATTCGTGTTATGTTGGTAATTTAAATTGAATAAAAACATTAACATTATTATATGAGTATGTATGTGTGTATGTATGTATTCAATCAATCAATCAGCCTATTGCAGTCCACTGCTGGATGTAGGCCTCCCCAAGGGTACGCCAAAGCGCACGATCACCCGCTTTCCTCATCCAGCCACCACCAGCGACCCTCCTCAGGTCATCAGTCCACCTGGTAGGGGGGCGTCCCACACTACGTTTCCCGAGACGCGGTCTCCATTCGAGAACCCGTCTGCTCCAACGCTCATCGGTTCTGCGACAGACATGGCCAGCCCACTGCCACTTCAGCTTGCTACATTTCTGGACAATATCCACCACCTTGGTCCTCTGCCGGATGATTTCGTTTCGGATTTTATCCCGTAGCGAAATACCAAGCATAGATCTTTCCATAGCACGCTGAGTGACATGTAGCCGGTGGGCCAGCTTCACTGTCATGTTCCACGTCTCGGCTCCGTATGTCAAAACGGGTAGGACACACTGGTTATAAACCCTGCTTTTCAGGCATTGCGGTAGCGGCGACGAGAAGATATGACGCAGTTTTCCGAATGCTGCCCAGCCCTGTACTGTAACTGTATGTAAATGTATATATGTATATTATTATTGTATAAGTATGTAGAATGTAGATAGATATCTATTTATCATATAGTCTTATTAATTTGTTTAGAATAGGCGCACCGATCCGCACCGTTTTTATCCTACTTAAATGTCTCCATGTTAACCGGTTCCCTGGAAGAAATTGCTATCTTAGCAATAAGGCCGCCAATTGTACTATTTTTTACTTCTGTAATTACTGTATGTTTGTATGTGTGCAATAATAGTACATTACTGCCGCGGCCGCAAAATTTGTTATTGCTGGACGAGGACACGTTTAAAGTCCGAGGCGCAGGCGAGGACTTTTATTGTGTACGAGTCCAGCAAGAGTTATTGCGGCCGAGGCTTGTATAGTGCTTTTCTCTGAAATATACTAGGAAATTACAAAATACTAAAAATATTGTGGTACCTTGAATTTAAATGTCTACTTGTATCGCACTAAACTTATAAGTTCTAATCTTTATCACTTTCTACTTTGATTTCTTGAACCATTCATTGTTATAATATTTCCCCAATTCAATGATTAGTTAACTCCAATGAAAAATAAGTAACAAAACAAATACATAGTACGATAAAAATAAAAACGGCGAACATTACAAACAAACCGCCATATTGTACACTTTTCTTTTTTTATTATTTTGTGCCAGTGTCATACAGAGCATACAGCTAACTCAAATTACTACGAGTCGTCCTCGTGAGTCGTGTACGATTCATATAAAATTTGAATTTAGAACATTAAAACTTATGAAGAGTATGCTATGAAAGACTCAAAAACATTGAAATTTCTGAACGAAAATTACTTTGCCGGCCTAGGCCGTTTGAGGGCACATTGCCGGCCGCTGTTTTGTATGGGGCAATGTTTCGTCCAAAAATGAGTCACTTCGCGTACTGTTTTTTTACAATAATGATCACATTTTCGAGCGTGTCGGAGAAAAGTATATTTCATTCATTCATTCATTCATTATATTAAATGCAAATTTATTATTTTTTAAATTGCCTGTAATTAAACAAATTACTTCAAGTCAAAAGATTTTCGTTAAACAATGACAACCTCCAACACTTAATAGTTAATAATACCAATCACAAGTATTTATAAACAATTTGCTTTTAATTTTGTATTTATACCGAATGATTATTATAAAGCGTCTCGTTTGTCTATCATAAATCGTTCATATCTTGTTTCTATGAAAAAATCGGGCTGCGAATTTGGTAGGTATGTAAAAATAAAAAATTGTTGTAGAAGTGCGTACCTGTTGTCATAATCACATTTTAAATGATTGCGTCGTTTTAATATTCATTATGTAATGTAATATCTCATAACGATTACGGGTCACATACAGGCAAAATACTTATTACGTAGTCGTAGCGCTACGCACGCTACGCCGTAGCCGTAGCAAAGATCAGTACGGATAACAGGATCAGTACTTTATCCATACTAACATAATCACGCTCTTATCCTTAAAGGGGTGAGCAGTGTTTTTGTTGACTCACATACGAGCATTTATACGGACCTAAAAGGAGCCGATCTTTGTGTTTATATGGCACCAAACCCTAGTCCCTGTCGCCAGCCTCCGTCACCGATCCTGGTGGGGACACTGTCGAACAAAAATATCTTCGAAACTTTCCTCAGTTTGATAAGGACTGGCTGAATCACCTGGCCGGAAAGAAAGATGATTCTTGCTTCGAAAGGCACGTAAAGCCGTTGGTCCCGGGAGGTATCGACAAAAGTTGTCGTTTCGTTACACGAATAATGTCAGTGGCTTTTGGCGGCTCTATAATACCGATACCAGTTTTCGTGAGGTCTGTTATTGACCTTACATCATGAAGAAGAATTACTACTACGGGTAGATATGGGGTTATAGTGTTAAACCGTGAGCCACACTTAGTTTATAAACCCTGTATAAACAACACATCTGAGTGAGAAATGTACTTACTTACGTAATAATTCAAAAGTATGAGAAAATAACAACATTTATCTTAGTTTCTTGTATCCAGGATGTCGCTATCGAAACATGCGAGGTTGAAATGTACTCAAGAAAAGGAAATATTGTTGTTATAATTTTTATATTACAGTAAAATATTCTGAGAGTTTATAAATAATTAACGTTTCTGCTCACGTTTCACACCGACGAATAATATACTGTGTATAACATGCATGGACGGAATACATGCAAAAATATCAAACAAGATAAATAAATAATAATACATAAATAAATAAAGATATGGGGACACATCTTCACACACGGCCATCTGATCCCAAACTAAGCAGAGCTTGTACTATGGGTACCAGACAGCTGATACAGCATGAAATTTACATCGTTTTGTTCCCGCCGTACAGAATGCCATATAACCGATTTAGATGGAAATAACTCAAGTCATCTTGTACATATGTATAGTGCAGTTTCTTGTAGTCTAATAACCCAGTATTAAGATTGTATTTAAAACTATCCTTATTTGTATCTTGTCTCTTTGGAATAATAACGTAAACATGGCACATACGATCAATCTATTTCTGGAGTTTCTTGCGTTACCTAAGTTAAATTTTATTTTATGTTATATTTGGTATTGTGATCTTTGTTTTTATATTTTGAATTGTTATGGAAGACTCAAACAAAAGTACGTATATTATTAATCTTCAATTTAATACAGTTTAGAAAGTCGTAGACATAAATATGTAGAAGCCCAAAAACTTAATTTTTTACAAACTTTAATGATGAATTCTATTGATGTGTGTCATAAAGTGTTTTAATGAAACATATTTTTGAGAAAATATCCAAAGGAATCAAAGGTCATGAAGTTGTATGATTACTTTGTATGTAGGTTTAACTTGGTTTGCTAGCAGAATTATGTGTTAAAGATTTCCAAAACCAAATAAATCTGCATTGTCTTTCAAAGGGATGCAGCTGGAAGACGCGACGTAACATTTTAGAGTATAAGAAATGGCTAGATAGCAACGAGATTTTTAATATAAATAAAACTTGACATAGATAATTTTTAAAAAATCCTAGCTGAAACGAGGGAATTGTATTTGAAATTGTACTCGTAATATAAAATGCCCCCAACTTTGCACAAAACTCTGTGTCATATGACGCTGAAGTCATAAAATATTGCATTTTACCTATTGGAATGATGTCGGAAGAGGCCCAGGAAGCCAGAAATAAGGATCTCAGAAGATTCAAAGAACGCCACACAAGACAAATGACTAGAAAATTAACCAACATGGATTTAATGACAATGTTAATGATAACTTCTGATCCTATCATTAATATGTACAGAGAGTTAAAGAAAAAGTCACTTATAACGTTAAATCCGGAAGCGAATAAGTTTCTGATATCTCCTTGTCTTCCTAAATCAACAAACACTGATTCTGTGACAACAAAAATAGAAAATATGGAAGTTCTCTCAAACTCTTCACAATCTGATAGTGATTTTCAAAGTAATTAATTCATAAAAAACAAAAATATTATTCGATTTAATAACTATAAAAAAAATATAATTCTAATTTAATAAATAAAATAAATTCAAGCGTTAAAAAAAATATCGAGGTTTTTTCCATCTAAATCAGTCAACTGGCACACTGTGGCGCCGTGTAGTGATAGTACCCGTCAAACTGAACAACTTTTCACGAAAAAAAAAATTCCTGTGACAAAAAAATTTTTGGTCTCTCCATACAAAATGGGTCGGTCGGGAGTCTCACTTTGTATGGAGAGGCCAAAAATTTTTTTGTCGCAGGAATTTTTTTTTTTTCGTGAAAAGTTGTTCAGTTTGACGGGTACTATCACTACACGGCGGGAACAAAAGGATGTAAATTTCACGATATACATTACATAAATAGATAAATACATACTTATATAGATAAACAACAACCAGACACAAGGCAAACACAAGTGCTCATTACACGAATGTTTGCCCTGGGCGGGATTCGAACCCGCGACCCTGTGCGTCGGAGGCTCGGAGACAGATACACTACCACCTGCGCTACGGAGCCAAAGATAGGTCTAACATCTAGTCATCAACCCGCTAGATAATTAGATACGTCCCCGCCGACGGGCTTGCCCTGTGACATCTAGAAATCAAACAGACAAAATATACCTTACCTACTGACAGACCTATTTCTAGACCTCTATACCCTGTCGGCTTAGCAGGATACGGCTTAGCTATAGTCAGGCCAGGCCGCTCGCTTGAAATGGCTTAAGTTTTCTCTGGGGTAAACTATACATGTAAACAAAATTTCATATAAAAATATAAAAAATCCCTTGAGAAAATTCAAACCGTTTCAAGCGGCCTGGCCTGACTATATCCTTTGTCCTCTGTACTCTGTACCTAGTTCACAAACTACTTTGATATGTCTTTAATCGTAAAACAAAAAAATAACAGTAACCTAACATAGGTTGTAGTTGAGCTTTTCTGTTAGCAATAAAAACTGTTTTACAAATATGTTTTTTGATAGAAAGATGTATCAAATCAAGTTTACCTTTAGTTGATTTCCTAAACTGACAGGATTCTGATTACCTAAACTAAAAGATTTACCGCAGCATATTTGCGTGATTTGTTGGTTAAATATGGCGATCATACACTGTATCGGGTATAACTACAATGTGGCCCATTTAGAAATTCAGAGGCTGTGTGTGAAGTCCACCAACCCGTACTGGGTCAGCGTGGTCGACTAAGGCCTAATTGCCCTAATTCAGGGTAGGCTCGAGCCCCTCGGTAGGGACGTGTATGAGTAACTTTAAAAGTATGAGACAAAAATGATCTGTCGAGTTTAAGGACAAGCAAAACATCAATCATCGTGTGGTGCTACTATTATTTGAAGTAATAATAGTAGCACCACACAGAAGTGTGGTGTGGTTTAAAAAACAAACGGTATCCTACCTAACGGTACATATTTGAAAACATCTTGTATATCCGGAAGAATAAGACGCTATTTCCTAAAAAATCTGATATGGATAATATAAATACTAGAAATAAAAATAAAATAGCGCATTCAAAATTTAAACTGTGTAAGGTTAAAAATTCATTCATGGGAAGCTGAATTCGCTTCTATAATAAAATACCAGATAATATTGTAAATCTGACCGATTGCCAATTTAAAACTAAAATTAAAAACATGTTATAGAACAAGGCCTACTATTAAGATAAATATAACTTAGATGATAAAAACGTCTGATCAACTGTTGTTCCAAATCAGCGGAGTACATTGTTATTAAGACTTATGTATGATTCTTTATATATTTGAAAGAAAAGTACAAAAGATACGAATCCTTTGGAGTTTCTTCCGGCGACGGTTCTTCTCCATAGCGAGCGTACGCTAGTAGTGAATGTGCTGAACATGAAGCTTTCCTTGTCCTTGGTATTTGTTAGCTTTGCCGTCGAAAAATTATTTGTAAAACACATTTTGCTAAGTCTTAAGACGCAGGCGCAATACGTTGTAATTTTTCAGCTAAATATCTTATGAACAACAATCGAAATCGTATATTTGCACCGACTATGACTATAAATTAATGAATAATATACTTTATTGCAAACTTAGAAACATATTGTACATGCATAATAGTGTGTTATTTTAAGTTAGGTATTTTAAGTCATCAACATCAACGGCCCGTTATAGTCCACTGCTGGACTATGAGCCTCCTCCACTTAAGTGGAGGGTTTTGCATAATCTCCACGCTTGGCAGGCGGGTTGGAGATCGCAGATTAAAAGGTTACTGTATCAGAGAGCGCTCTGCCCGTTCCCTGTTCAATGTGTAGTCCCTAAGTCGCCTCTTACGACACCCACGGGAAGAGTAGGGGTTGGTGACAAATGTATTTTACTCTGCCGTCACCACACGGCTAAGTAAGTATAATACACGGTATAATGCACGGTATTGTAAGTATAATACCAAAATTTGTTAAGTTTCATGGTTGACCTACCACCCGAGAGGTTTTGTGTTTTTAGTTAACATGTTGTATGGGAAAATTAAATAGAGAATGCAGTGGTACGCTTTTGTAATAGATTGACCCATTCCTCCTTAAAAATCCTTGAAAATGCTTCGAAGCAATGCTGCTCTGAGAAATAACAGCCATGGAAATGTACTGTAAGTACCTGTACGTATTTATTTGTTTTTCAAAATAAGCTAGATGTGTTTCTCTTCATCCTGTGGGTAATAAGGTCGATAAATCGCTGAACCACTCTAAACTTACGACTTTGAAATTTCATCCTTGTTCAGTTCTGATGACACTCCGTCCACTTGGATCCTTGGATCCAACGCCAGGCTCCACCGGTGGAACTTGTTTTTTAAAAACATTTTTGATTAAAACTTATTATAATTTAATACGTATTTATTGTACGGAATCAAGTCAGGAACTCGTTTATCCGCAAAAATTTAAATAATTATCTATTAGAAGTCGACGACAAAAATCTTGTAAACAAAGTTGATTCCATTTTAATATTGACAGCAAATCCATAGTAAATTCTGGTAAACATTTCGCTACACCAAACTCGTGATGGTAACGTTATTCGACATTCTAAATCATTTTGTTATTTTATTCCCTTCTCCGTTTACTGAATTTATTTTCCGAGTTCACACATTTCGTTCGTAAGATTTTTGAGTAAATTACCAACAGCTAGCTATTACATATATTTATGAATCAATATCACACTAATATTATAAATGTGAAAATATATTTGGATGTTTAGATGTTTGTTCCGCTTTCACGTCTAAACAACTGGACGGATTTGGATGAATATTGGAATAGAGATAGTTTGGATTGACACATAGGATACTTTTTGCGGGAAAAAGTCTTATTTCCACAGAAAACGTAGCCGCGGGTGGACCGCTATAAATGTAAAATAAATCTTGTTAAGGTGCGTCTCCTAGTTGTCAGCAGTAACACAGTGATATCTGGATATTTGCTTTTATCTTTTGCCAGGCGAAATAACACTTTTCAATACACCTTGCTCGAAAATTGAACTTACGAAGGCAGTAACTGTGCGGTAAATGCGTTTTATTTCAATAAATTGTATCAAAAATATTATCAGCCAGCAATATTTTAATTATAAAAATAAAACGATCTCGATTTAACAAATAATATTCGTAGAGGCTAAATGTCCGCCAGAGCCTTTTCTCCGTAATTATGCTTATAAAAAAGAAACATACTATCGTTTTGTAGTTGGCGCCAAGTTTGTAAAATTTTAATTTAATTGTTTTACATTGAATGTTGTTTTATGAGTGTTTTCGTCGTACTAACACACGGATCTTAGATTATAACAAACTAGTGTCATTATAAATCCTCGCCTGCGGCTCGGGCTTACACAAATCACCTCGTTTGTAATATGCCACCTACGATCCTTGTATCGTAATGTACTATTAACGTGCTGGCCATTCCTGTACTAACACACCACACCCTAAATAGACTCGTATGGCAGAAATTGTTCCGTCAAAACCCAGGTTTATTTAAAAAATATATAAGTGTGGAAGATCAGAGCAGGCCTTGATGGGATGCATCAGATCTATAATTAGGGTTGTAAAATCTATACTCTACCAATTTCTTACTCCTATCCGTTGTTCAACTTAAGTTTTACTAAACTACTTTATACCTTGATTTTTAATTCTGTAGAATTCTGACAGATGGAGTATTGCCAGTCAGAAAACAGGTTACCAAAATTACAGGTATCACATTTTGATGAATAAAAATAACACAGTGAATTATTTTACAGTCATACTTTATGCAGCCTTCATTTTATTTCATTTTTTCAATTGTTGAATGACTATAATATTTTTAAGTTGTAATCTGTTTAAGTTACTACATTCAATGTGGGAGAATATTTAATAAGGCCGGGTATCATTTTCAAATAACCGCAGATTGCAAACAGTTGGTTAATATTTCTATTTCTAATGCAAAAAGGCTTTTATAAATGCATGGAACCAAAAAATGAAGGTGTTCTTAATCTAACATGTTAGCAATGCTATTAAAATAACAATTCTTCCATGCAAACTTCACTTTAATTTCGTATTGTATGGCCACAGATAAAAAAGCACAGCATAAACTATACAAGATTTAAATAGAGTTTGCACAAGCCACTTGAATTGTTATTTTAATTGCATTGTATGTAAATTATGATATACCTGTCTTCTTATGATAGTGATAAGTGACCTGAGATCTGTCAGAATTCCACGGAATTAAAAATCAAGGTATAGAATAATCTTTAAAGTCCATAATTTCAAAACTTTCTTTTAACATTTGCTATTATTTATCTTTACTTTATCTAGTCTAGACTCTATGTTAGAAGACCAAGAACTAAGGTCGATATAAAGATTAAGTAAGTATATGAGTAAGATTGTCTGTTTACAATTTTCGGTTCCAGCCCGCAGATGGGTCAATCAGCGAGATAACTGCGATAAACGCGAACTCATTAATTTATTAATAACATGTTGTTTTTACTATTTTAGTGAACATTGCGGTAACCGGTGATGTTCGCTGGCATTCTTTTAAGAGTCACCTCTGCGAGTAATTATTTGTTTTTTCCTGTACAAAAATATTAATAGTATAAAAATCACCAAAATAAATACCTACCTAATAAAAAAACGTTCTAATCTACCGACCACAACGGGATAAAAGATAACCAGTTTCATATTTGAATACCAAATAAGTAATTCCAGCAATTTAACTTTTCGCGCGAAAATAGGAAAATTCTCGTAGATATTTTATCGGTAATCGCGTGAAAGTATAAAAGCTGGGGTCGATGTGAATTTCCTCCACTTTGAAGGACAACCTCAGAAGAAAATCAAGAAGGTAAGCAAATCCTAATTATTTTTTCCGCATTTATAGTATTCCGTTATTCTTACAAAAAGTGATCAAACATTTTTCACAATTTATTTTAGAATGGCATTTTGTCTACATTTTTTTAAATAAAAAAGTTACAAAGAAAAGGGAGTTACGTATCAAAAAAATATAATGGTCCAATTTAAAAAAAAAAATGTTTCCGGGTTCGGAAGATCAGGTTTAATTTAACAAGCTAGGTACTTAATTGTTCAGATTTGATCCAAAATAATAAAAGATTTAGAAACCTAACTTCAAATGTTAGCTATTTTAATTTATCCTAAAAACTATTATTACGTGTTTTTAATTTATTTAGTTACATTATAATAAAGAAATAGTTTACCTAAATTATTATCTATACGTGTTACAAAAAATACCAAAAAAAAGAATATTTTTACCAAAGGCATTTTTAATTAAAATTTTCCCATCTCTAGTGATCAGCTGTGTCAATGAATATTCGGACCAGATATGTAATTTTAGGTCAATGTGCCTATTTTTACCGCTATGGTTAACAATATTTACGTACTACTTGTACCATAACATTCACATTAGAACAATTAATTTCAAAATGAAAAAACTACAAATAAATAAAAAAAGCTTTGTTAAATAATTGTTATGAAATAATAAATTAATGAAATAATGAACTAAATATTTCAAAATAATATTTATGTTTGCAAATACGTAAACAAGATAATTAAGGCAAAAAAGAAAATGTTTTCTAACATAAATTGATTTACGAACATCTCTTTTAAAATGTAGGCACAAATGGTGTACAAATACTTTTCCGTTCTGAGAATCGATATTCTACATTTTAAGTGTCAATTGACACTAGAGATGGGAAAATTTAAATTGAATGCCTGTGATGAAGAATATTCATTTTTTTGTAATTTTGTAACACGTGTATATATAAAAATTACTTGCTGTTCGTTTGTCTCGCTAAGACTCGAGAATGGCTGGACCGATTTGGCTAATTTTGATCTTGAAATATTTGTGGAAGGTTCAGGGTAGGCTTAAACCGGTGAGAAACATAAATAATAAGTAACAGAAAAAACAACGACAGTTTAGTTTTCCAATACAAAATGGTCAAGAGTAGGTGTAGGGTAGGTGTAGAGTAGGTGGGAAAAATGGCAGGACAACGTCTACCGGGTCAGCTAGTTATCAATAAATAATTAGATAATTTAACTGCTTTCACAAGTTTACAAAGTCTTAAAGCAGAAACCAAGGAACATTTATTTCCTGAATAAGAAAAAATCGTATCTGAATAAAACATCTAAATGTTAGGATTTTAGTGCTATATAGAACACTGCGAAATCCACATATACGCTACGAAATAATCTATATTCTGTTTTCTAGATCCCTATAAGATGCAGTCTAAGATTTTCTTTCTCGCCGTTCTACTGGTTTGTAGCTGCGAAACAGGGGTGACTCACATTGTGACGTCATTCTCAAAGATGCCGTTGCTGAAGTGCATGAATGAGCTGAGTGAGGCAATGCAACACCGCTACTGCCCGATTATAAACGAAGAATTCGTGCCTTTCGGATTTCAAGGTAATTTAATTGAATACTGTTTCTTTCACCCACACTGCCCTTGCTAGCACTGGAACTAGTGGGAACAGCGCAAAAGATAAGCATCATTCACCTTTTAGTTATTTCATTCTAGTTCTTGTTTCGTCATTCCCGGGTATTATCAAATTAGTAGTTTTGTCAACTAGAGTGACCCAGATTCGGGATTGTAGCGTTAATAAGTTAACTGCTACAATATTATAGTTTTGTCAATACGTATATCTAATTACCAAAAATAAAAATTAATAGGTACTTAATATTTACAAATTTATTTAAATAAAATAAACCATAACAACTATAACTACTGCCTAATTAATTAAACCTACGTTATACAAAATAATAAATAAACTAAACCTAAAAATATTTACTAATTACTTATACGGAACCTTTCTTAATATAAATCCTTGTACTTGACGCTCGTCGCGTTTAACTATAGTAGGCCAAATTCGCGCATGCGCGGATCGAACCCCGACCAGGTGCGCGGACGCAAGGTCAAGATGCGGGCACTCTTTGACATTTCGTCTCCTACGAGAGGACGTCTCAGCTGTTCTTAACTAACTTTAAAAGAACTAATTATTTAAAAAAAAATTATAGTGCTAGTGTCGTGAATATCCCTCTAGGGTGAGTTTTCATTAATTAATTATTTATTATATTTTAACTTCGTTGTCCGCAATATTATTTTATAAGCCTATCAGCTGTTTGGCTATTTTTTTAACGGTCACTGGACTTGGTACCTACGGCGCCACGCAGCTGAAGGTCTACTGTGCCTTCCTTACACTGGATCTCTACGATTCCAGGATTCCACCTCCACCCTTTCACCCTACTGCTAAGGGTTGGTTTGATTGTTGGCTGCGAGCTGAACTGAGCCGCTTGAGAGATTTGGCTATTATTGGAAGACTTCTACCGGTTACCCTCCTGCTGCTGCGCTGCTGCCGATTGCCCCTAAGGCCAGTGTACTTACTCTTAACGGACAGTGAAACGAAAGTGCAAGGTTTATTTTGGCAAATATACCCACCTAAATTAATCTCTGGTTTAATTTCTTTTCCTGTAGCGCATAGAGCCTAGAATACCTAGGTACTCTAGGTTCTACCAATCTAATACGTTACAGGATTACCCGCTCCAATCTTTAATTTGGGTTCGATCTATCCTTGTTTGTATGAGTAATAAAATTTGCGCGTCCATTATGTCTAAAATTCAATGTTTTACGATTCTAAATATAAGGTGTTTAGTTCATGCCTTTTTTTATCTTAAAAGTCGAAAGGGACGGACGAACTTAAAACTTGCATTAAAGTCAAGTAGATTTTACTGTTCCTATACATATATCTATTATCCCTTTCGAACTTTTGTGCAACAATTTTTTGTATTTATTGTGTAGGGTTTGGACATAAGTAATACTAACCCGACCCGACCCGACGCACAGTGATTCGTCTAGAACAAGCTGACTGGACAAAATTATTTTAATTATTTTTTGGTGTTTTTTAGTTTCTGTATGACTTGTTTTATTCAGTTTCACATTTTTAAGGATTCTAACAAGATAAAAATAATTAAGAAGTAATTATTTAGTTAGGAAATTGAAATAAAAAAATAACTTGATTAAAAAAGATCTATTTATATAGAAGGAAGTTCATTATCGGCATTTATATAAAAATATATAGGTATAAAAAAGTAAATGACAGATACATACACACAAAATAAACTGTAAACTAGTGTAAAAAGTCATAATACAAATAGAAACTAATTAAAATTAAATAAGAACGAAAATTACCTACTACTACTACCTTTTTCGAGGCACTTCTCTTAAACTGCTAATTACAGGGTCAGATGTAATTAATAACATATTTAACAAATCTTTATTAGTGACAATACGCGAACACTTCCGTGTATTATGCTCACGAAATCTTCTGCAGTCCTTATTACGAGCTTCTTGTGCCTCCTCAGAAAGTTGTCCCATAGACAAATGAAACGTCTTGATAAACTCAGAACTATGCAGAAGTATTTTGTGAACAGTTACAGGCATGTAATACCACGAATAAAGATTCAAGTAATGATTTTTGGTCTCTAAGGCAAAATTTTCAATTTTTTTTTAATTTATATCATATCCCGAAGACAAAGCACGGAGTAATATATAAATTTTTTTATCAATTCGGCATCTAACCCTGTGATCTCAGCACTTAGTTCAGCATTATCGAAAAATCTGCGAGCGGTATTTCCGTCATTAGAATTTCCGTAGCCTGGTTTTGGTTTATCAACAATCAACCCCATTCTACTTTTAAATTGATGTTTTATTTCATCTGAACGCTGATCCACACTAGCTTTAATATTTTTGTTTAGCCTCCATTGCTTTACATCAAGTCGATAACTAATGTGGAGCAAGCATTCAAAGGTACGGATCCAAGCATGCAATGTAGATAAACCAAAACAGAGCTTACTTTTGTCAACCGTAAACTCTCTGCCTTCATCATTCATCAGCTTAGGAGTTGCATTACAAATATAACATGTCTGTGTAGATTTTGTTTCAGTCATAGCATTGCAAACTTTCCCATCAACCATAGTTGAAAGCAATTCATGTGTGACAGATAACTCGTTTTCTTGAAACTTGCAAACTGACGGCAATAAATTGTTTATTTCTTCTAAAATATTGTTGGTTTCTAAAACAGTAAGCTCTTTGGTTTCTTTGGCAAAAATTAACTTTATTGGCCGACAATTTACACTTGAGGATGGACGAGGGTTCTGCCACACAATATTGTTCTTTTCATCAAGTAATCGAAGAGGAACGAATGAAAATACAAACAAAAACTCATCGGTGTTAGCTGCATCGGTAAAGTGCTATGACCTGAACTTCCATCACAACCCCATTTGCTAATGAGCGTGAAAGAAGAACACGACAAGCTGTTGAAAACTTCATGTAGTGCTGCTACCAAACGCTGAGCAGTTTTATCTAAAACTGCTTGCAATTTGATTTCAGCACGAGTTTCATTCACAACAGTTTGTTCTTCTAGAGACAGGCAAGCTAGTTTTGCTTTTCTAACACTATAATACGACGGAAATACCTTGTGACCCGCTTTGAAGCTCCACTTCCGTGTCTGTTTATAAGCGTGACTTGTGCACTTTGCGTCTACATAGTAAGCTAATGCTTCTTCATTGCTCAAACACCTAGGCATTGCCTCGTCACTTTCAGTTTTTTTCAAAATCTCACTGCACTTATCAAGATCACTACTGGTCACTTCTTTGATAACCCGAGCTACATTCCGTTGCCCCGATAGCCTTGTCGATACTTCTGCTGCATACACGAGTTCGCCGTTTGGTCTTCGTGCTAGCTTCATGGAAATCTAAATGTGGTCGGCCCGGACCAGCAGGAACGCTTGTTGAGGTCGATGGTTGTACCGAAGGCTGAACGAAGATATCAAATGAAATATCGGAACCTTCCAGCCACTCTTCATTGTTTTTTTTGGCTAGGAAACGGTCGCGTTTCCTTGCGCAGCGCTATCCCACTTCTTCAGAATTTGTGACCCATACTTGGCAATAGTGAGCTTCATTTCACGTATAAAACTCTCAGTCACACCAGTTAGATCGTTCCGCAGGGAAACTAAACGAAATATCTCTTCGTTGCGTTTGTCCTTAGGGTGTCTTAGCCATTCCTCGAAAAAATCCTTTCTTGTGATTTTATAAAGGCGACCTAAAAAAAAAATTAAAAAAAATAGTTGTGCAAAAAAGTCGCAATGGATTTTTTTATGGAAAGAATCTACACACTTAAAGGTACCATAAAAAATATTGCGTAGAATTTGTACAGGTTTGTACATGTAACTTTTTGACCTTTAAAGTTTGAAAACAAGGCAAAATCACAAGTTTTTTTTAAATACATATTTTTTTACAATTTATAATAGTAAGCTATACCAATTAATTTAGTATCAAAATATACTACTCACCCTCAAGATTCAAATCCATTTCACAAAATTTATATACAAAGCACCATAAAACAAAGAGAAATTAACACGACCAAGACGTTTTTGCAAGTAATTGCATACAAAAATACCCCTTACCTTAAATACTCGTTGTCAATGCTCATTAACTAATGAGGGTAGACTCTAATTATTCCTGGGATTGTTGTTACCTATGTGTTAACTATTACTAGGAATAAAAATTTCTGGGAAACTGAGACATGGTTTTTGTCCAGTCAGCTTGTTCTAGACGAATCACTGTGCGACGGTCATGTAATATAATATTATTCTTCATCAACAGCTCATATTATTCTTATTCTAGATTTTTCCAAGGAGACTCTGCTATCTATGCCAGAAGAGATCAACAATTGGTACACCGCCATTCGAGAGTGCTGCTTAACTCCTTGCACCATTGCCCAAGTAATGTCTATATGCTCCTAAATAGTCTACGCAAACTTGTAATGTAAAATAATAGAATTTATGTTATTTATTTTAGTTTTTTTTGTCATACCATGGAAAAAACGTCTTCCTCTTTCGGGTTTTCTTCATTTCCTCTTTTTTAAGTTGATTTAATTTCAATATTATAATCAACTACTCATGACATGACTGGCATTAGTGTGAGGGCGCTGTTGTTTTAGATTATTTGTTACATCTTACATGCGCATACAATGCAAACTCTTTTTACTTCCCTTCTTTTAATGTTTCAATTCCATTTTTTTTTCCTTTTTATCATATTGATTTTTTAACATTTACCGATGGTAACAATTTGCACTATGTTAAATCTTCGATGACAGAAAACGATTGTAGTATCAGTAAAATATAAATTTATTCATCTAGATATATTGACACTGACACGATATAGATTTAGGAGTTTGCTTATTAAGGAGCTGGAAGCTGAATAACTACTTAGTATTTTTTTTCTTTGTTTACATTATTATAGGAAAATACTACTAATTTGTATTATAGTAGGTACTTACATTTACTATTATTTGGTTAAATTTATCTATGAATCTTATAATTTTGTTACTGCATTATACTTGATAATCGTTCTTTATAGTAGCGCAAGTATTAGTTGTAGTTAGTTACTGTTTCTCTGCAAAGCAATGTTACTTGACATAATCTGTGGATAGTGTTGTTGGCTGTAACTGTAACTAACCCAACCCTGTTGTATCATCCATTTGTATTGTTATACTATGTATGCAGCTGTTTACTTTCCCAAATAAATAAATTAAAATTAAATTAAAATATACCTCCACCGTTCCCACTCTCACTTCCTCCACAACTTTACTACGACATTTTTCACGACACCATTGCCCTTCTATGCGTCTCAGAAATTGATTCATTAAAACAAGATTATCAATATGTTTCAACAATCAGTTTCTGGCAATCAGTTCAAGACTGAAGGAACTTCGTCCCAAGATTGTGCCATAATATAAAACGAAGCGAGTACCTACCAATTTTTTTTAAATATGTAGTTTTGCAGAAAGAAGACGATTTTGTTTAAAAAAAAAATATCTGTCTTAAAAAATAAACTGTAATCTTTGAGGATTAAAAAATCGCTTGCATGGTTGTGTAGAGTAATAAATGTACTTATCATTATTGTTCAATTCACTTAATGGGCTATAATATAGAAGACTGCGAAAATCATTAGCGATTACACTTCTCTAAATACACTCACCGGCACATCTAACCACCCACTCTTCATGTCAGGGAATACTCGTGATTCTTTATATTTCTATTAGTTACAGCTGATGTTAGTTAAAAAGCAGTTAATTTAATGTTTATTTAAGTGTGTTTAATTTATCGTAAAATTATCAATAATTAAATTGTAATGTATAACAATAAGCGTAATTTAAAATTAACCCGAAATACAAGAGTGGGCGGTTAGATGTGCCGGTGAGTATATATCGGATGCTAACTACCGGACATTGCCCTTGTAACCATTAAGACACAGCAAAGCACAGTAATTCAAATTAGACGCTGAAAGCGGAGACTTGTAATCCCTTACGAATATAGGGAAATTATATTAGACATTTTATCGGAAAACGCGTGGATAAAATATGGGAACGCGACGCTGTAAAATTCATCCACTTTGAAGTCTAAGTATCCTACTAATATAATAAATGCGAAAGTTTGGATGTTTGTTGCCGAATCACGCTTGAACCACTGGACGGATTGGGATGAAACTTGGCACACATTTAGGTTAGGTCCTGGAATAGGATATAGGCTACTTTTTACCGCGAAATACACTTAATTCCCACAGGAAAACTCATTTAACGCGGGTGAAACCGCGGGCGGAAAGCTAGTATCTTATAATTTTCAGCACAAATCGTCAATCAGGCTCATTTCAATCATAATATAAAAGGAAGTTTGAAATAAAAGAAAAAATACTCTTAAAACATACCTTTTAATTCCTAATGACTCCTCACGATACATATATACAATTTATCCTACATAAGTCCTTCCATCTCTTTCATGAACTGCATATAAGCGTCGTCTTTGCTCGGGGCCTGTTTGGGTGCTTCCACCTGCCTCTGAAGCGAGGTCTTTATAGGTTTAGCCTTCTTGTCCTCGCGTTTTACTCTTAAGGCCGAGGGGACGAACCGCGTTACATCTGCTGATAGATTCCGGATCTGAGGTTTGGCTGAGATCGTGGCGCCTGTGGATAAAACAAGAACCAATTTTAATTTAAAGCCGAAATAGAGTAAATGAAGGCGTGCTTCAAGATCTTTATGATGCATCCATAAGTGTAGGCCTGAAGAACATGTCCAAGATTAAGATCATGACCAACGTCTCGGAAATCTCTGAACCAAACAGTCTTTGTAGGAGAATAATAACTGAGGCGATGGGCCACTATATATCTGTCTTGGACAAATACAATGTTTTTTGGCAGAGGACTTCAAACCAAAGAGGCACTAATATACAGCCGGGATGGGCGGTTACTTAGGGATAGAAAGTTACCACATTGCCTTAAAATTTAACTTTACATTATGGTGCTGTAATCAACGAATTATATATAGTCAAGAAACGAAACTACGCTTCAAACTTGGTGGGGACCAAATGAATACCAAAGAGGCCGGGGAAAAAAAAACTATTCCATACCAGATTCAAATACGCGGTACAAAATGACTCGGTTTGTAAGAACGTCGAAAGTAAGCTTCAATGTAAGGTCGACCACAAAATTGGTTTACCACCCTAAGGTTGAATGTTAAGTTACAAATTATAGAACAACATAGATTATTTTCGTTTGCAGATCTATCTGTCAGAAACCGAGTATGAACCTTATTGAAATTTTCGATAACTAGGAAACTGAATGAAAGATGGTAAACCACTTTCTTGGCCGACTATACAACAGCGACATCATCTGCCTGTCTGCCGTCGTCGTCGTCTGTCAAAATAAATTGTGCGAGTTAAGTACTATGTTTTAGCGTGCTTTGCTATGCGGTTACTTTCCGTTCTTCGGAAGGCGGGAGTTGTTCTTGACTAATTGTAATTCGTTGGCTGTAATACCCAATTTATTTGGCTACAGAATAACTTTTGTCAACAAAAATACCATAACACAGATAATGTAAAATGTTATCGACCTAAAATGAGTCTCAGCATAACAGTTTTATCTTGCTTCAAATTAAATTGTGGATTGATTCGACAATCTTGAATTAAATGAGATCAGTGGTCGCCAAATTTAATATTAAGAATTTAATATTAATTTAGTCTAATAGACAGCATCAAAACACGGCCATTAATCGCTCAGTGCGAGTTGTGATAGACATTAAACAACACGAGGTCTTATCGAATGTTAGAGGGCAGGAAATAAGATAAAACTACTCGTATGTCTTCAAATAGATTGTTTGGTAATCTATTTTATCGTATTTAGGACACGTGATGTTATTTTTTCTCGACTTGTTATTTATAAAAGGCTTTATCTTAAAACAATTTTCCGTGCTTGTTTTCCTATTAACATTTTGATAATAAGTCTCTCAGAAATACTTTCGATGTTGCCCTCACGAGGGTCAAACATATTTTATGTAACCTAATTGAACCTAATAAAATAAATAGCTACTTAATGATTTGTACTTAAGTACTTATCGGAGTTTAATATTAGCTTACATTAGAAAAGTATAAGGGTTTCTTTTGTATATTATACCTACCGTACCAAAACACCAAACAATAACATACTATGATACGATTCATTTTTTATTGCCAACAATTACGACACCAAAAAAGCGTCTGCTATTTAGTTGAAGTGGTTGTAAGTATAAGCACAGATAATATAATACTACGTACAGATGCCTCATCTCATACAAAAAAACTGTACCCTCAAAACTCGGGCTATTCTTCGGGCTATTTTGTTTCCTCTATTAGCACACTAGATGGTGCTATGTGCGCACTGACCTACAAAATTGCGCAGATACGCCATCTAGTGCCAAGTTGACGACCTTGAGAGCGCCTTTATTATAAATATACTTCTTTTATTGTTTTCTGTTTGCTATTATTTGAATCTTTTCAGAAATCGTTACTACTATCCAAAAACATTAAAAATGTTTTAATGCAAGAACAAAACATCGCTGTGTCAAGGGCCAAGTTTGATAAATGTTACAACTATTAGATAATAGATGTCGCTGTATGAACTATTAGACGATAGATAGCGCTGCAAATGATAACGATTGCTTAGACTCTACGTAGTGCCAATGTTGTCACTAGATGTCATCACTAATTTAGAACAAAATTTCCGTGGAATGAGACCCCGTGGTATAAGGGACGTTGGGGCAATAATACTCTGCATGAAAGAAAAGCATTACAGTGCGACACAAAAGAGTAGAAATAAAATAATGATAGAACTAAATTCTTCACCAAAGGCAACACCAGATAAACTGGCAGTGATTGGTAGCCAAAAACAGGAAGTTGCAATGATTGGCTGAATGATCACCAGTATTGCCAATAAACTCCGTACAGCGCCCTCATTTTTTGTCTACTCTTTTCTGTTCTATTCTGCGCTAATATTTGTCGTAGGTCAGCTGTACACAATAATTGAATTGGTCGGATTTGTCGACTTGCAGGTTAAGTAAATAAAACCCTTATCATTTTATGAAGTTTTATAAGTAGGAAGCATACTTATTCACGAGCCCTCTTTTAGACCGAGTATATCTATATATCATGCTATCATTGCTGCTTGAATGAAACAAGTATCACACTAACCTTGCGAGCCATCCTTCTTCGGTATGAGCTGCGGCGCGGCCGTCAGCACGGACACGGGCGGAATCTGTTTAGGCGGCGGGGGCGGCACCAACGGGCGCAGAAGGCGCGGGGGAGCGCCGGGCGGGGGGCCCGGGGGGCGCAACATGGCGCGCGGGGGCAGCCCGGGGGGCGGACCAGGGGGGGCACCCGGACGCGGCGCGGGCGGGCCGGGCGGCATGCGTAGGGGCGGCGGGCCAAGAGGCGCACGGAGGGGCGGCGGGCGGAGACCTGGACAAATAAAAGTATTATTATAATCAAGAAATCTTATTTCTAAAACTAAAAGCCGATTTATTATCAACTTACGTCTTTACGAGCGTGCGTTAGGGAGAGTTCATTAGAAACTTGGAAATGGTAGCTTTACCTAACCTAACCTATGTGAACTCTAGCGCTGCATCGATAAAAAATAATATTAGTGAAAACAAAATATCAAAAACCTGGACTATGATATTTTGTGGAAACTGGCTCCAAAAGTCCATTATTAGATACCAAAAAAAATCAATCAGCCTATTGCAGTCCACTGCTGGACGTAGGCCTCCCCAAGGGCACACCAAAGCGCACGATCACCCGCTTTTCTCATCCAGCCACCACCAGCGACCTTCCTCAGATCATCAGTCCACCTGGCAGTACCCCCACACTACGTTTCCCGAGACGTGGTCTCCATTCGAGAGCCCGTCTGCTCCAACGCTCGTCGGTTCTGCGACAGACGTGGCCAGCCCATTGCTACTTCAGCTTGCTACACTTCTGGACGATATCAACTACCTTGGTCCTCTGCCGGATGATTTCGTTTCGGATTTTATCCCGTAGCGAAATACTTGAGTAGCGAGACTTGGCATCGCTGCAAGGATTCCAGAACAGCTCAGGTTTCGATGGAGTCGAAGTCTTTCTCGTAGTCCACAAATGCTAGACACAGCGGCTGATTATACTCTTGCGACTTCTGTATAACCTGTCTAACTGTGTGGATGTGGTCTACGGTACTGAACCTCAGCTTGTTTCAGAGGCTGGAAGGCGTCAAATCTTGCGGCAAGACGGTTTTTGAGGACTCTCGAAAACAGCTTATAGATGTGGCTTAAGAGTGCGATCGGTCTGAAGTTTTTCAGGAGAGCTTTATCTCCTTTCTTGAAAAAAACAGCTCCACCACGCTTTCCCTCCACGCCTTCGGGGTAGTTCCATTGGCTATGACGGAATGGCTCCTTTAGCTTTCTCAGCACTGGAGTACCTCCTGTTTTGAGAAGCTCAGAAGTAATTCCGTCTTCGCCAGGAGCCTTCCCATTTTTAAGCTGTTTGAGAGCCCTCTCAATTTCGCCTTCATCTATATCTGGGAGATCTTCAGTAAAGTGGCGTGTCAGTGAGGCTCTTGGGTCGTTCGCGTCAGGCGGAGGCTTTGAGGCATGGGAGGCATATAGACGGCCATAAAAGTCTTCGAACTCGGCGAGGATTTCTGGAACTGATGTGACGATTTTGCCTTCCGAGTTTTGAAGCTTCGTCAGGTGGCTCCTACCCAGTCTTTTAGCAAATTAACTAAAAGCTTAATCTATAAGAGTTTTAAAATTATCACAGCACGACTTACCGGGCGGCAACAAAGGCGGAGGCATTCGGATCTCAATGGTAGGGTTGTCAACACCAGGCGGTGCGAAGTCTGACATAGGATGGTGCAACATTGGCTGTGGCGGCAGCGGTTGCATTGGCGGCTGCGGTTGAGGAATCGAACCCGTTTCGGTGTCGCTGTCTGAGTCACTTTCACGCGTACCCGCTGTACGCTTCAGCGCACTTAGTCTGCAGACAAAGTTATGAATAGTAATTTCTTAATAGACTTTGCTCGAAAATTGAACTTACGGTGGCAGTAAACTGTTTGGTAAGTGTGATTTATACAACAGTAGTACCATTTTCAAACTTAGGTGATATTATAAAACAAGATATTTTATATTTGTTCAGTAAACATATTGAGCAAAACTTACAAATATAGAGTCGCGCTCGGCTTGAAGAGCATACACTAACTAAACCACACTGGGCAAAATTGTTGTGTTAGCACGCAAAACAATAGGGTATTTGACTGTTCCTAAATTTACCATATTTTATGAATTAATTTTAAAATATAGATTAGTAGCAGACGATTCGCGAAGAAAAAAACAGAATCGGTTGAAAAACGGTATGATTATTTAAAGTTTCAATATGTCTGTCTCTTTCAAAAACGCATTTTTGTATGGAGATTATATGGCGTTACTAGCAAGTGACGTCACATGCTAGTAAGTGCCTCTCTGTCTAATCTTGAATTTCAAACCTTTATTAGCTCGGTCAATTAGATAGAGCAAAAATGCTTTTAGTGTTCGATAGCAGAAACTAACAAGTCTGGAAATATAAAATTTAAAAAAAGTAGTTAAATACCCTATTCACAAAAGACCTTGCCACTTTTTGTAGGTTTGACTACAGTCAAGGCAAGGATATATCCAACGTCCAACAGACGAGTAAAGAAATTAATGGGTGAAAAAAGAATACCTTGCCGTTAAGTCAGCCTGTCTATCCCGCTCTCTCTTTCTGTGCACCTCTTCCATCTCTTTCATAAAGTCGTCTATGTTCTGTCCGGATAGCGCCAGCATTCTTTGCTGCAATGAAGTTGGTTTGGGCGCGACTTTGGCAGGTATTGGGGATGCGGGACGGTCCGGTTTCTCAGGGATCGCTTCACCATCGAGGTTTTCTTCTGTTGGTTCTGGTATTTCAACTGGTTTTTGTGGTGGCAGCGTCTGAAGTAACAATAGAATAATTTTAACTAGAGTAGAACATAAAATGTATGTAGTATACTGTAATAATACTGGTTTATTTGGTAGCATTATCCCATGGTGTAACACCTTACCTCTGTGAAATTGTTAAAACAAACAGCGCCATCTATCGTCATCGTTCGGAACGATAAGTGTGTGTTCATAGATCGCGCTGCTGGTTTTAGCTGTGGGTTTAGAAACAGGGAAAATCCACCAGTAATGACGCCGTAGCTGCGGGCGGACAGTTAATTCCTTCCTTCATCGTGTGGGTTGTAAGGTCGACAACCGACTTTACAAACCCTGGTGTCAAAGTTATAGAGCCGCCAAAGGTCACTGACATGGCTAGATAGTAGCCGGGACCAACGGCTTAACGTGCCTTCCGAAGCACGGAATATTTTTTTTTTACGGACAATCAGGTGATTCAGCCTGCAATGTCCTAACCAAACTGGGGAAAGTTTCACAAAGAGTTTTTTGCTATAGTGTCCCCACTGGGATTCGAACCCGGAACCTTCATAATGAGTGGCGAAATCTCGACCACTCGGCCAAGGTGAAGGAAAATTTTCAAGAGAGGACTTTTAATACTTACGACATCACCGGGGGGTCCGTCATCCGGGCAGTCTGAGAAGCGAATGACCTTGTGCACGCGCATCTTATCCGCCTTCTCCGCCGCCTGCACGAGCACCAGGAAGTCTACGGGGACGCCCGGCGGCACTCCCGGAGGCTCCGCCCCTGCTGGCCGCTCCTGCATCCATACTTCACATCAGAATAGGGATATGATTGAATAGAATGAAATATATTATTTTCAATACACTTTGCTCAAAAATTGAACTTACAAAGGCAGTAAACTGTGCGGTAAATGCGTTTTACCGCACTAGTGCGATTTTATAACATTTTTTTTTTTATTCCTACGGTCTGCAGAATTTATTATTCAGCCAGGATCATTTTGACAATAAAAAATATTTAAATCGATTCATACAAAGAGAAAAGTATTTTATATTTTTTTATTGTATCAAAAAATTTCAAAAAATTGTATCAAAGATATTATCAGCCAGTAATATTTTAATTATAAAAATAAAATTATCTCGATATAACAAATAATATTCGTAGAGGCTGAATGTCCGCCAGAGCCTTTTCTCCGCTTATAAAAAAGAAACATACTATCGTTTTGTACGAGGGCTGATTGATAAGTTTCCGAAACGACAAAGAAAAACTTTAGAAATCTATTTAAAATAAATTTATTTCTCAACGTAGTTTCCTTCTACCTCGATACATGTAGTCCAGCGCTTCTCCAATGCCGTTACACCAGTTTGATAAAATGTTTTCTCCAACCACTCAAAATACTCGTCCACGGCAACAATGACTTCTTCATTTGATGAAAATCTCTGGCCACCTAACAATTTCTTCAGGTTTGGGAATAAGTGGAAGTCACACGGGGCCAGATCCGGGGAATAGGGTGGATGCGGTAGCAATTCGAACCGCAATTCATGGAGTTTGGCGACTGCAACCATTGACGTGTGTGCAGGTGCGTTGTCATGGTGGAACAAAACTTTTTTCTTGGCCAAATGTGGTCGTTTTTTCTGGATTTCTTCACTTAATTTTTGCAGCAAGCTTGCGTAGTACTCTCCATTTATTGTTTTTCCTTTTTGCAGATAATCCACTAAAATAATCCCTCGAGCATCCCAAAAAACAGTCGCCATCACTTTGCCGGCCGACAAAACCGTTTTTGCTTTCTTCGGCGCAGGTCTTCCGCTCTCAGTCCACTGCTTAGATTGTTCTTTTGTCTCGGGAGTATAATGATGTATCCAGGTTTCATCGACTGTTACATAATGCCGCGAATACTTGTTAGGATCTCGGTTAAACAGCGCCAAACACTCCGATGAATCGTCCACTCGACGTTGCTTTTGGTCAACAGTGAGCAAACGCGGCACCCATCGCGCGCAAAGCGTTTTCATTCCCAAATGTTGGTGCAAAATATTAAAAACGCGTTCAGATGAAATGCTCACCATCTCTGCTATCTCTCGCAACTTCAAGCACCGATCATTCAATACAATTTTGTGATTTTTTTTTATCATGTCCGGATTCGTGACTTCATTTGGACGGCCAGACCTGTGGGCGTCTTCGCAGCTCTGTCTTCCACGTTTAAAATCAGTTACCCAGGTGTGAATTGTACTCAATGCAGGAGCAGAATTACCTAAAACACTGTCTAGCTTGGTTTTAATCTGGGTTGCTGTTTTCTGTTTTAAAACGTAAAACTTTATCACCGCACGAATTTCGTTTCTTTCCATTGTTAAGAAAATTTACGACAGAGAAAGTTCTACGTCCTATCAAACAAATTCCACCAGTTCAATTAAATTCAAATTTGGCGTTCTATTTTCAAAAAGATGCCAAAATATAATGTAATATTTTTTTTTTGCGTATCATTTTTTTAATTTCGTCGTTTCGGCCAGTTATCAATCAGCCCAGGTAGTTGGCGCCAAGTTTGAAAAATTTTCATAAATTGTTTTACATTGAATGTAGTTTTATGAGTGTTTTAGTGTAAATGTGGTACATCAAAAGCTGTTCATAATATCTACACAGGAGACGAATCTTGGATATATGCGTATGATCCCGAAACTAAACAGCAGTCAACGGTTTGGGTGTTCCAAAATGAGTCAAACCCAACTAAAGTTGTTCGTGCAAAAAGCACTTTGAAGCAAATGGTTGCCTGCTTTTTTGGTATTAGTGGACATGTGGCTACAGTACCACTAGAAAATCGTAAAACGGTTAATTCTTAATGGTACACCACCATTTGCTTGCCAGAAGTCTTCGGAGAAATACGCAAGAACAATCGACAACGAAGAATAATCCTTCACCACGATAACGCCAGCTGTCACACCTCGGCCGCAACAACGGAGTATTTAAATAGTGAAATGATCGAATTGACGGGTCATCCGCCGTACAGTCCCGACTTGGCACCCAACGACTTTTATTTATTCCCAAGCGTGAAGAACAAATTACGTGGACACCGATTTTCGACCCGGGAAGAAGCCGTTGACCCGATACAGAATGGAAAAAATGCTACGAAAGTTGGTTTCAACGTATGAAAAAATGCATCGATCATCACGGGGAATATTTTGAAAAGCAACAAAAGTATATTTGGTTATAGATGTTTGTTATTTTTTGATATTCCGGGTACATAAATAGCAGCCCTCGTACAAGTAGAGTGTACAGATGAGCGGTCTAATTACTAAACAATATAAAATAAAATTACAAAAATCTTACTTTGTAGACTGAGTCCTTTTTCAAAATGGGCTTGACTATCATGTTTGGATGGGCGTTATCGACAGGCAGCGGAATTTGAGAAGGCACATTTCCATAAATTAAGTTGTCAGGAACCTGAAAACACAAAGTATTTTTTTAAATATTTTTTCATAAATTGAATCTAAAGAAATGTAATCTAATTTCTAAGATAATTTTACTAAAAATTCTAATTAAAATTAAATTAAGTAGTAAACACAAAATGAAAAATGTATAACTTAGTCAGTTACTACTACTGTACGTCCCCTTCTAGTCTTAGAAGGTGACGTACAGTAAGCAGCGGCAGCAGTGAAGCAGTTTTTACGCATATTTATCCCTTGGAAATACTAACACAGTTTGTCTTAGCCCGCGTGACGTATTGAAGTAGGATTTCGATACGCTAGATTGATCGGACAAGCCGGTCGGACCGCGTGGCCTAAGGGGTTACTTCTTATAAATAATAAGTACCTGGTTGACCGAGCTTAGCTGGTTTATTTTTTTTGTAAGACACCTACGCATTTCGATAAACTCTACTTACTTCATACGTTCAGAAGAAAGTACACGCGGCTAGACATAGTAGCACCACTCTTACACTTTAAACGAGCAAGATAAGAATAATAAGGAACTCGGAAACGTACGGCTGCAACGATTTCGCAATTTAGTTTCGGGGGCAATAAATCGATCTAGCTTATAAAATAGATTTCCCCGTATTTACAGGCTTAGAAGAATTGATACGAGATATCATTGAATTTCATTTAGTTATTTAAATACAAAAATGAAAGAAAATTTCTGATAAAATTTTTGGTGGTCTGAAAGTTTTCCATCAGATGGCCCGAGTAAAACGAGGAAAAGAATATATTTATGTATTATAAAATAATAGGATGGGACTTTTGATAGGATTCAGAAAGGATTATTATAGGAAAATAAATTATTCCCATACCAACTAACCTACCAACTTATTAGCAGTAGTTCCAATTTTGGCCACTTCACAGATACAGTGGTAAAGAGTAATATAAATTTGCATTTATTGAGGTTGCGTGGATAATTTTGATGAAATTTAGCATTATATGGGGTTTCGGGAGCGATAAATCGATCTAGCTAGGTTTAATTTTAAGTAAAAATGGATTTCCCTGCATTGACAATAAATTAGGATCGCAATTTGGATATAATTCAGAAAGGAAAATAAATTATTATTCCCATGCCTAGCAGCGCTAGTAGAAATATAAAATTGAATTTGTTGAGGTTGCGTGGATAAAATAGCATTTTCCATTTCTGTGTTACATATCTGAAAATACTTTTAAATGCTTATTTAGAAGAAAATTTCGTCACTATGTGAGTTGTAGTGCCATCTGTTGCAGAACTTTCGGTGTAAGAAAAACGAAGTGATTTTCTGTAAAGGTATTTTAATTGAACTAAGTAAATGAAAAAATAAGTAATAAGAACGACGACGACGGTAAGTAATAAATAAAAAAACATACCTATAAAAATTGCTCTATCTGTTGGAAAAAATTTAGACCACGAAAAAATAAGGTACTAAATAAGAAATTTTTATTTCTGTCATTTTTGTATTTAAATAACTAAATGAAAGAAATAAAAAGTTAAAAACAAACAAAAAAAGAAACATGAACAAAAAATAAAAAAGTACATTCACGTGGATTCGATCGTCTGACCTTCGGTTTCATTGCCTCCCGGTTCCCCAACAGAGCCACCGCGTCGTTATGGATAGCGGCGAAATTAACCTTCTCTTTTAATGATATGGCGTACAAATTCTTTTAAGCCCGAAAACATGAGGAAATCCTGTTTTACCAAAAACAAAAGCTAGCTAGATCGATTTATCGCCCTCGAAACCCCCTATATACCAAATTTCATCGAAATCGTAGCAGCCGCTTCCGAGATTTTCATTATATATAGGTATATACAAGAATTGCTCGCTTAAAGTATTATATGATTCCATATTAAATGATGCCGTGCACCTAAAAACAGCTTAAGCCGGCGGCTGTGTGTGTAGGAGCTATCAATTCACTAGTAATTAAGACTTGCATACTAGAAGTTGCGAAAATTTAACAATTTTATCATCATTTAGTCACAAACATACTTAGTATAATAAGAACAATAGTTGTCTCTTACTTGTAGAGTAGGCAGTGGAATATCATCAATTTGAACAGACTGAGCATGTTTCACAGATTCATAGTATGAAATGAGATGAGCTCTTCTCTTTTCATAATCCATTTCTTGTCGTTTTAACTCCACCCATTTTTCGGGCTCATCTTTGTCCTGAAAAATACAGTAAAAGATCAGTAATGACATGACATATTTGTCTTTCTCCAAAAGTGTATTCCTAGATGACAAAGACTTATGGCAGCCTTCAGCAAACGGGTTGATAAACTCAGATCTTTGGTAGACAAAAGTATAATACAAAAAAGTAAGAGCAGCACACTAAAAAATACAGAATGCAACACATGTCTCATCTCTTAAAGCATATAGGTATGATTATGATTTAGGTAGAAGGGATCGGGCAAATTATGTCCCAATGACCACTGCGACCCGATATGGATCTATTGCATAAGCATATAGGTAGGCATTGTTAACTCTTATCCAGTTATTCAATAAATAATAAAGTAAAAATCATTTATTTTCAAATTTTAAATCCATAGATGTGTTAGTATGACCTTAAATGTTAGTGTTAGTATAATGTTAATAAAATGATGCTAGCGGACACGTGTGGAGACTTGTCCAGTGACGCAGCAGTGGAGTCCCGCGCCGGTCCGCGAAAACCAGCTGTTGGTGCTGGCGCGGAGCCGGGCCTGCATGGAGCATATGCACTTGGACATGCAATATTACTTACATACATCTTGAGTACTCTGTCAAAAGTTTCTCTTAATTTCTTTCGCTTTTCTTTTAAAACTTTCTCATTAAGTGGCGATGGTTGCAATACATTGTACTCTGAAATGATACATAAAGTAAAACAATAAAAACTGATTAAGATTCAGTTAAACATTATTCATATTACGATTTTTGATTTATATTATTGTTTTGTTATTGTTTGCTCAGCAGCCAAGTTGTTTGAGCACAGCATTCAGCATTTCAGGTTCAAATCCTGCCCAGAGAAGATATTTGTGTAAGCTTTGTTGTTTGACTATAAGTAGATCATAAATAAATAAATAGATATTCTTATATTTGTGCATGCATGTTGCATGTCAGACTGTATAGGTTCTATCTGGTTTGTGTAAGTGAAAGATTTTGTCATGTTCATTTATTTGATAGTTGACCATCATGCCTGGCTTAATTTCATCTATTAACATGACATACAAACCCATTTCATCAATTTTCTGTAACTCCTCAAGTATCTGAGTGGGATCTTTCATTTTAAGCACAGCTGCTCTCACCATCTGCCTTTGCCTTTTGTTTTTCTTTAGTTCCTTTTTTCTTGCCTCCTTTCCTACAAAACAAAATAAGACTTTTATGAAATATTTGAAAAGTAATTTGAAACTGTTTTTATCATCATCATACATCTCATAGCATATCTAAATGTACGACAATATAAAATTAATAGTTCTTCTAATAAACTGTTTTGGTACTGTTCATCCAAAAATGTTTTTAAGTAATGTTGCAATTAGTTGCCTGTCATATGCAGGGCGTTACTTGTACTTAACATTACATGTAACAACTATTTCACTAGTGACTTTGCAATAATAATGATGATGAAAATTCATCCAAATATATCCACATTATATCTATCTATCTATCAAATCCATTCAGCCATCTTTATCTACATCCAACCAAACATACAAACTTTCACATTTTGTAATATTAGTAGGATATTGGAAGTTGTTGATCAGAAGAGAGGGTGCATTTGAGCAAGAAGAGTTGAAATTCTACTTCAAATGAAAAAATTGTTGAAAACCAGATTGATTCGCAAAATATACATGGGGTATTTTCGGATATGTTTACGTCTTTATTTAGACCACCCCATATATCTAACAAAATTTACTGTGCAAGTTGTGTAGAGCCAGCAGTGTAGTGAGGGAAGGGTGGCAAGCAACCACACTTTATTTACTTCTGAGACCTCTAGAGCACATTGTATTTATGTTTTTATATTTTCATTTAGAATTATGATGCGTCATATAGCAATATAATTCCCACAGTAGGTATACAATCAAATAGTCCTAGTTATCAAGTGCTTTGGAAGGTATGTTAGGCTGTTGGTCCCGGCTACTATCTAGTTATTATTTTCTTTCTTTCTTTCTTGATTGATTGATTGATATATACTTTATTGCACCAAAAAGGATGTACAAAGATGAACTTAATGCTATATAGCATTTTTTACCAGCTAACCTTTGGCGGTTAAGAGCAGGTTGAGGGTTGTGCCGCTAAAAACAGCATTAAACTTGAACTATTACAGGTAAATATCAGACAATTGATAAACTTTCTCATATATAAATACATGCAAATATAAAAGAATAAACATACTCAATACTCAAAGTTTTTATTGCATAAACATAAAGATACCTTACATAATATATATAAGTACTGCATAAATAATAATAATATTTCTTTTCTTTCATTACACAAGCCATATCAGTGGCCTTAACACTTGGTTTTGTAAGGTTGGTTGTCGACCTAACAACCAACAATTTTCATACATTATTGTTTCAGATGAATAGAATAGAAAATACTTTAGAGGAAAGACCCCCAATGCTGGACCAAATTGTGGTCTTTACCTTGGCACCTCTATGACCAGTGACAGCACCATTTAGCAAATTATCGTTGTAGGTATACCTATTATCTAAATATATTAGGAAACCACAATAGTACAGGCACCAATATACCACAGCATTATGGTAAAATATTTCCTAACCTATCCATCATTAAGGTGTCTGTATTAAATGATATGACTGACTCAATGAATGGAAGTCTAACATTTTCGAGGTCTACGAAAGCTACGAAAGACCGAAAATGCATTGCATTTAACATTATTGTTACAAAAATATACTTACTCGCTTGGTCAGTCGGATTCATATATTTTCCACTTTTCGTGGTATTTATCGATCGCCGGCCCATTTTTGATGATTTTCAAGATGTCTCTAGGCAATAAACGAATTAAATAAATGAATTAAATAAGACCAGAATTAGTTTATTTCAATCAAAAACTTGCACGAAAAGAAACGAACAATAATCAGATCAGACAAAAAAATTGACAGATAGACATTGTTTTTTTTTATCATCCTTCACTTTGTTTAGGTGGGCAAAATAATCCAAGCTCATACAGCCTAGTTTTTCAGTATTTCATCCCTTCATTTTTGTCATATTTTTGTTTTCATTTTTGAGGGCTGTTGGGGTATTGCCGAATAATCGATAGTAAAACGCCAAAAACATGTAGGTACCCAATCGATAGGCCTATCGATAGTATCGATAAAGCAAGGTGAAGTGCATTATGAAGGTAAAAGAAGACGTTTGAAAGATATTAAAAAAGATACATAAACAAATTAACCACATTATTGAGGATCTGTCAAAAAATTTCATATCGCCTGAAAAGTGCTTGGAGTTATTAGCAAATATGATTTAACGTTAATCTAGTGCATATTTATATTAACATAAGTACGAAGTTTTTACTTATGAACATAATAGAAAGAATTGTAAGTTTTGTTTGTTTTTATCGTTTTTATCATGATACTAACGATGATATCAATACTATCAATATTTCTTTTAGTGCAATATTATTCCTAGAATTCTAAGCAGCAATACCATCGTGGGCGCATTCCGAATCAGACTTTCAGCGTTGTCAGCGATCAGAAAAGTAAAAAAAAATGTATGGCTGACAGTGATTCGGAACGCGATTATGGGTACTTTAATCGATTTCATCGCATCTCGGAACGCAGGGAGTATATTCAGGGCCTCGTTTCACGAAGCAACAAATTACTAGTAACAAGTTACAATTTAATATTCATCTTAAATTCAATATTCAGCCAATTCGCCAAAATTGGAAGCTTTTATTGTTTTACCTCGTTGTCTACGCAATGTACATCGAATTAAACTTGTAATTTGTAAGCAACAAGTTACAATTTTATATACATTGCGTAGCTAATTCGCCTAACTAAACTGTATGCCCTTATTGTTTTATCTAATCGTTTACGCAATGTACATCGAATTGTACTTGTAACTTGTAAGAAACGGGGCCCAGTAGTATCAATCGTTGAAAACGAAAAAACTATCGATACTATCGAAATATGCAGTTGCAGGCATAATGACCGGTAGAATACAATTTAGCATCCACAACCAACTTTAGCACTTTGTTTTATAAATTCGAGCATACAGTTTGTATAAAGTTTTATAATATAAGGTGTTAAGTATCTTATCTTTCAATTCAATGATTATAACAATTACTATGAGTAGAAACAAAATTCAAAACTATTGAAATAAAGATAGTTTTTGCAATATTGAGGAGCAATAGTATCGATAATATCAAATATTTTTTCGTTTTCGATAGTATTGCTGCTTATCAATAGTACTGCACTAAAAGAAATATCGAAACTATCGAGGATATCAATCCGAATCTGATTGTAGTCTTCCCTTACTTTAAACAAAGCCTATTGATCCGAGATCCGTGGCATAGAGGAAGTAAAACTACGTTATCCGTGGTTTGACGGCAGAGCGCCCATAATGTAACTTGTAGCAGTTGTAGCCCGTTTCACGAAGCTACAAGTTACATTACAAGTACAATTCAATATACATGTGTAGACAATGAGATAAAACGAAGGGCTTACAGTTTAGGCGAATTGGCTACGCAATGAATATTAAATTATAACTTGTCTTGTTACTAGTAATTGTTGCTTCGCGAAACGGGGCCCAGCTCTCTTTCCATATGTTTGAATCGCAGAAGTGGTGAGAGCCGGGCTGCCAGATGTACGATTTAAATCGTACTCCTACGATTTTTTAGCATTTGTACTCATGTACGATCGCTTGACCTAGATCGTACGGAAAATGTACGATTTGCATATACCTGGAAACATTTCATAATGAAACGAGATTGAGACCCCAAAGAGGATATACTTTGCACAGTCATAAAAAGGCTGTATTTGTTTGCATTTTTACGAAACTTATTATTTTTCTCTTTAGGTACTGTAAAACGGGGGGCGGTAGCCAGATGGGCGCTAAGCTAAACTGAGAGACACAACCGATTAATTATTGAAAATCTATTTATTATCACTTTTTACACTATCACACAGAACCAACGTCCACACGGGAACGATGTGACGTCCCGAGTCAGAAAAGCAAAAAAGAACCATTCGTATTTCAAAATCTTTAAACTCTATCGAACTATACGAACAGCCAGTACGCTCAAAGAAGGTCGCTCCTTACATGCCGAGTAAAACGGGGGGCGGTAGCCAGATGGGCGCTAAGCTAAACTGAGAGACACAACCGATTAATTATTGAAAATCTATTTATTATCACTTTTTACACTATCACACAGAACGAACGTCCAGACGGAGACGATCTGCGAAACGGACCCAGCACATCCAACGCTACCTTCTCAAACAATCTATTCACGACTATTGGCTGAAGCGGAGCAACTAAATGAACCCGTTTTCTCTCCTGACACACCTTGCAACTCTTAATATACTTCGCTATTCTTTCGTCTGCTCTCGCAATATAAAACCTGTCCCTAAACTTCTTAATGGTCTTGGACAAGCCGAAATGACCCCCAAACCAAGGATCATCATGAAGTTCACTCATGACCTCCCCAAACAAAGAATCAGGAACCACGATGCAATCAACGAACCTATCCCCTTTCCTACATCTGTGGTAAAGTCTGCCATCCCTAAGGAAAAAACCCTTATAACTACGACGAGATCCAACAGCCGCGCCTCCACCAAGTAAAACGGGGGGCGGTAGCCAGATGGGCGCTAAGCTAAACTGAGAGACACAACCGATTAATTATTGAAAATCTATTTATTATCACTTTTTACACTATCACACAGAACGAACGTCCAGACGGAGACGATCTGACGTCCCGAGTCAGAAAAGCAAAAAAGAACCATTCGTATTTCAAAATCTTTAAACTCTATCGAACTATACGAACAGCCAGTACGCTCAAAGGAGGTCGCTCCTTACAGTACTTAACTAGAATTCGTAGTTCGGTAATAATTGCGACTTGTCAAAAACTTGTTTTTCTCACCAGTCTCGGAATTTGTACAAGTCTAATAAATAGTATTATTGCATTTCTTTTCTAAAACTAAACGAATTTTAGTTATTTATAATAAAAACTTTGAACTCCTAGGTTGTATTGTATTGTTGTATCTTTTCATTTTAAAATTTCCTTGGCATACGATCACACCTTTTTTGCACCTGGCAGCCCACTGAGAGCCCTGAGAGGCCAGACAACCGCCAGACGCTGCTGTGGACACCTTATGGGTACCTACGGATCATTAGTCTTCCAGGTTGCCTAAAATGCAAAGAGTATAATCTAAAATGTTTACTCTGACCTTAGCTCAGATAAATGAAAACCTGAAGTAGGTGCAGTTTCTGCGTTACAGATATGTCCTGAAACGTCGCCTGACTGCAGTGAGTCGTGGTGTGGGGGGGAGGAGCTTACAATTTCAGAGATCGGAATGGCGAACTGCTGTCAACTTGGATTTGTAAACCAAAGATTTCTGACGCGCGTCGCCTCGCCTCGCGTTTTACACTTTGAGCGTGACGCCTAACGCCGCGCCGCCGCCGCCTGCGCGGCAGCTCCCAAAAACTCCTGAATTTTCTTATCCAAGGGCGTATTTCGATTCAGACTTTCAGCACTGTCAGCGATCAGAAAATAAAAAAAATTAAAGAAAAAAAACCTTTTTTAAAAACAAGCTTTTATTATTTGGAAAATGAACTAAAAAGTTAAAAATAAATTAACTCTAATTAGAAGTATAACACTTTATAAGTTCATTGTAACCTTTAACGATAATTAAGCTTCTTTGTCTACGACAAAATAATTCCATATCGTAATCATATATTTTTAACACCAAAACTTTACACCTTAATTATTAAATCTTCCCGTTTTTATTACAGTCCCAATTTTATAAATAAAAAAGCGTGTT